>JAQFVV010006208.1:11175790-11775790 GCA_028023455.1 Epiperipatus broadwayi | reverse complement strand
TTTATAGTAAGTGGCACAGAGATGATGAAAATAATGTTGCTATAACAACAATATGTAAGTTAAAATCGTGATGGAGTCAGGTGATACATTTCTCAGTTTATGTCAATTCCTGGTCACAGAATAGAAGTGCACATAATTTTGGAAAAAATTAAGAATGCCACAATATATAAAAACTAAAGTGTTTTTAGATCTACATGATTATGCAAACAAGTTGGCTTAGATTGAAATAGTTGTATATTTTATTGCTTGAGCTGCCTGCTTGATAATATAACAGAGAGATAGAAGATAAGTGCTGAAAGAAATATGCATTACATACTAAAATTTCAGCTGCACTGATCCAGAATACAAAGCTCCTCCCTGATGAAGTCATAAGATCGAAAGTAGTCTGTATTGATATTGGCTAGACATGATTATTTAATGTATTAAAAGCATGCTTTGCATGAATAAAAGTTACAATTTATAAACATGTCTACCTTTTCTGGGTTAAATGTCATAACATTTATATATTTCATATTATTAAATCTTATAGTAAGTGGTTTGAAGATAGTGAAAAATTATCCTGAAAGAAAATTAATAAACAAACAATAACAAAGGTTCATGTGAACTGAACTCAAATATGTTTATGGACTTAATAGGAGGATGTGTTACACCTTCAAATATTTATTAGAACCACTTCAGTCTATAAATATGTATAGCTAGTCAAGGTGATGGCTGAGTTCAAACTCTTAAATGTTGAAAATATATAAACAAACTAACAGTAGCAAGTTCTCCATTCCATATTGCCACCCAATGCAAGCCTTAGTAATCAATGGATGCAAGAAGATTTATTCATAAAATCCCTATCTAGTGCCTACTCATCCAATACCCCCAAACTGATATCTAGCTTGTGATTTTCATCAGTGATGAGCCTTGGATTTGAAAGCACAGCACTTAGATCTCAGAAGCCTGCTGGAGGGTTGGATTAGATCATAAGATCTAAGTGTAGTGTTCTTAGACTCAAGGTTTCTCACTGATGAAAGCCACAGGCTAGAAACCAATCTGGGGTCATTGGATGAGTAGGCATTACAAAGAAATTTTATCCACAGACCTTCTTGCATTCATTGATTACTATGGATTGTACTGGTAGCACACCTGTGTAGAAAGCTTGCTATTGTTATTAACAGATTGTGTAAGTATAAGAAGTGATGATTACATGATAAACAAATGTCATCTGACTTGATTTTTTATCAATGATAAACAAACTATATTAGTCATTATAATATTGGTTTGAGTTAAAATATTTCGTCCTGGTATACCATGAAAAAAAAAAAGTAAAGTTCATAATGGCAAGGACCATAGCTGATTATAAACATGGTGATTAAGATATAGCAATTGTAAATAAATTTATTTTTGGATCATTCATGAACAACAAATGACACAGTTGTCACAAGATTCATCACTGTCTGATACTAGAAGAAATTATAATATGAAATCTGGAAAATAACTTTACATATAAGAATATGTAGCATATTTAAAATCAATGTCTAATATTTTTTCAACTCCATATGGATAAAAAACGCAACTCTGGTGAAGTAGAATAGGAAAAACATGGAGGTTTTGAATTGCAGTAATAGCTGACACTTTTGAAAATACCACAAATGACAAGATGATATTTAGTCAGTTTATATCTGATCTTTCATTATATACTTTGCATTTTACTGTGTAGTCTAGTGTGGGCATAGTGTATTCAAGAAATGAAGATTCTTATTGTATTTATATATTAGACTATTTCCATCATCTAATATTGAGTGTGGAATGTCTTAGAAAAATTTAACTTTATTTAAATATTTCAATTATATTCAACTGTTAGTATAAGCTCACGGGTTACTATATGCACAATGTTTCGAGGGATATTATTCTCCTCTTGTCTTCAATTGTCCTGACTAGTGACAGTGCTAGCAAGGGAATCAAGCCTGGACCCTTAGATTCTTGAATTTTGAGGTAACACTCTAAGCAACAGACAATGGCAAATAAACAAATAAATTAATCTCATGTAACTATACATAATGTACGGGAACCACTAATCAACTTTGCTCTTTGGAAAAAGTGAAGAAATTAGGAGGAACTTAATAGATAAGTATATGAAATTTCTACTGACAGTCGCCTTTGGCAGAATGGCTCAGTTGGTTAGAGCATTACTTTAAAATTCAATATTCAAGAATCTGAAGGCCCAAGTTTGATTCCCATGCTATTACTGTCACTGGTCGAGCCAGAAACACCTGAAGAGAGGAGAATAATATTCTTGAAAGGTTGTGCATTTACTAAACTGAATGCTATTGCTAACACTTGAATGTAATTGGAATATTTAAATAAAGTAAATTTTTTCTAAAGACCTTCAATACTTAATATTCGATGATGGAAATGGACTTCCAATATATAAATACAATTCAAACATTCAAGAAAACATGAAGATTTTTGGTCTGATTTCCAGTTTTAAAAAAAATTAGAAAATCTGTTTATCTAATTAATAGGGAAATTGTTGTTTCAGTTTATTACTTTATATATAAGAGATTCGAACTCAGACTTTCACACAACCCTCAACTTTCCATGCCATCTCATATTGCTGACCCACCTGATTACACGCATATTGAAAATATAAATAATCACCAATAGACGTATTTCATGCTAAACCAGCAATTATCAATTGGCCCAGATTACTATCTCCACACATATATACAATCAGTGCTCAGCTTTATATTAAGATAGCCAATCTTCATACGTTAATGGTCAGGCTTCAAACTACTCCAACTCACAACCCTTCAACCGTCGATTTCATTGAAAATCTGGTGATGGAACGTTCAAAACCCTCGTGTACGAATGTCACTTTACCGCCCAAACATTTTATGGATAATAAATAAATATTTGAAGCACAGATAATGATAAAATTATTCTGAAACTATTATGATATAATAGTTGAAAAGATCGAAAGTGAAAGGTGAGATTGACCAGCAGTTAGTTAAGAAGGTGACGTATAAACACGAATTTTATTTCAACAACTAATAACATTTTCTTTTTACGTAACATAAATCAGGAATTAGCCATATCGTAACTGTGCAGTTTGACACAACTATAAAGTGGCAAGTCAAGAACTATATGTTCCTAACTCAAAACTCAATACGTCACTTCCGAAGCAATTCATTATTCGATTGTTTTTATATTTAATAATAATTATTTGATATACATACTTGTAATTATGTATATATATATTTTTAACTGCCGCTATCGCAATTTGTTTTACATAGTTAATTAATTGTATTAATTATGTCAACAACTGTAACACATTTTTATTTATAAAAATCTGTTTTAGAGGTTTGGTTTTCAAAAGATTTGTAATGTATTAACCAACAAGAGTGCTTTTTTAAGATTTAAAAGTCTTTGAAAGTTCCATCTGCTTGCTATTTTTTTTTGACTGAATTGAGATGGTAATTTGAGATCTGTTAAATAAAATTGTGTAAATTGAAATTCACCAGAACTATTTAGACAAGAGTTATTTTGCCTTTTATCGATTAAATACTTCATGAAAGGAAATGAACTTATGCATTTTTTTTTTGTAGAGGGAGATTGTCTAGAATGCATCTGGACCTGTGTGTGTGTGTGTTACACACTATGCCGATCAAACTACGTTTGTTCTAGATTATTTAAATGTTTTGCACTTGACAATTTGTTCAGATAATATCGCTTAAAAAAACAATAAATAGAAACTAAAAATAATCGTGCTCGAGGGTCATGTAATGTTCGAACATCGAATGACGGGTTGAGTTTCGATCAGGAAACTTTTAGCTTTCGAATCCGTCATATTTCTACTGTACTAAATCTCATAGAGCACGGTATAATTATATATGTCTGTATATATATAGAACAGGCAAAACTCTCCATACAGTAGTGCCACTCAGTGCCAACCAGAGTAATCAATGGATGCCAGAAGGCTTGTGCATAAAATCCCCATCTAGTGCCTACTCATCCAATATCCCCAGACTAGTTTCTGGCTTGTGACCTTCGTCAGTGAGGAGCTTTGGATCTGAAAGCATTGCACCTAGATCTTAGGATCTAATGCAACCCTCCAGCAGCCACCTTTTATCTCTGATTGTCACTGAGTGGCACTACTGTATGGAGAGGTTTGCCTGTTTTAATAACATGTGCTAGCATAGGAAATAGGGATCATGTGATGTTTATATATAGATAGATGATTGCAAAAGAGTGGAGTATTAAAGCATTGACTCAAACATTTTACAAGATTAAGCAAAATCTTAATATTCTGCATTTTCTTGATGCTTCAGGTATTAGTGCTCATACATTTTTGGGGACTAATGAAACAATCTGATTATCCTTCTAAAAAGCCTCTATGACTTGTCATTCAGAGATATATGTGTAAGTGAACCCCTTTTTTACATTTAAGCTGCAAAAGATAAAAAAGTAAATTGTGACCTTATTTTTGTCAGCCAAAAAATAATTGTCAATAAAGGACCAAACCCCTAATAATCCTCACGATTCAGACTATTACTATTGATCAGTTCAGACAGAGATTAAATGGAATGAAAAATTACTAAATACAAATTAAAACATTATCTACTGTTGTAAAATCCTGAGAAAAAGATGATGAAATAATTGATTTGAAAACCAGACATATACTTGACTGTGCAAATATTAAAAAGACAACTTTGAGAAGGTGAACATCAAGATTACTTATCTAGAATATGAATTTTTTGTTATTTAGATTTTTAACTAGCTAGATACATTATATTTGAAAAGTCTTTCAATTCTGATATTGTAAGTATAGACTGGAAAATAATTAAATGTGTGTGTGGTTCATGGTTTGTGCTTGTCATATCTACATTAATCAGAAGGAATTAAATTCTATTTCTAAAGCAGGTACATTACAATAATGAAGAGTGGTTCTGAACCTGTTAAGTTCAGTAACATTTAGGAAAATTAAATTCATATGATTTTACTGTGGATCAGAAAAACAAATTTTTGAGTTCTACAAAAAGTTGTTTGAAAGGTTTCTTAGTTGAATTTAAGTTGATACAAATCATTTTAAAGTTTCAAAATCCTAAAGATACCCCAGGCATGAACAAAATTATTAAGAAGATAAGTAATACTTTACTAAAGATAACTATCCACCATATTTTCTATATTTGTTCTGCTCTTAAGTCGATTAGAAACTTTATTGTTGCGAATGTCTCTCTTTCTGTTTGTAATACTCTCAAGAAGGGATCTTTTGCGGCAACAAGATTATCTATCTTTATTACATTTTCTTTATGGTTGATGTGTTACAGGCTCATCTTTGGTCATTCTCAGGACTCAGCTCTAACTGTCTTTATCAAGCTTCTTGACCAAGTCAAGCAACAAGACTCTCTGCTTTCACCTGTGTCTCTACATGATGATACTTGGGTGAAAGTTTCGTTTTCCTCTTAGTCTTATTAAGATATCTTTTTCTCTGCACTTATCTTTTTCATTTTCCCCCCCCTTTTGGCCGTAACAAGTTTCATTCTGAATGCTATGTAATTTTTTATAAAGTTTAACTGTATATTACTATGTTACAATTTAATGGTTAATCTTTTTAAAAATAAGATGGTATATTCAGTAAAGAAAGAATATATATATATAACTAATTTAATAAACTAAAGATTAGTCTTTCAAACTAACGAACATGCGCTTTTTACGAATGTTAATAAAAATAAATGAATACTTTCATCTCCAATACAAGATAAAGTCTTTGTGAATGAATAAAATGAATCCACTTATTCATTCAACCCAAATGTTTATATATGGGAAAATCTTAAGTATTGGATATGAAAGTATGAGGATAAATCAATCTTTAAATCACTGTTTACTATGTCTGAATGAATGACGTCAATAAAATTATCTAGAATTTATGAAACATCACTCTTAAATGAAACTTAAGACTAATCTTTTGTTCATTACAATTTATAAACAGAGCACTATATAAATAAATACCTCATTTACATATGTTTAGTTTCATTTAAGAGTGACATTTCGTAAATCTAGATAATTTCATTGACATCATTCATTCAGATATAGTAAACAGTGATTTAAAGTGATTGATTTATTCTCACACTTTCATATCCAATACTTAAGATTTGCCCATATATAAACATTTGGGTTGTATGAATAAGTGGATTCATTTTATTCATTCACAAAGATTTTATCTTGTATTGGAGATGAAAGTATTCATTTATTATTATTGACATTCGTAAAAAGCACATTTTCGTTAGTTTGAAAGACTAATCTTTAGTTTATTACAATTTATAAACAGAGTGCTATATAAATAAATACCTTATTTATATAATAATTTAAGAAAATTATCTTTGTTTAATTCTATTACATAGTAAAAAAAAACTATTAATAATGATACGTAAGAAAATATAAATGAAATGATAAAGAATAGAATAAAATTATCAAATTTACATAAAGAAGACATTTTACAAAAAAAAAGTCCAATTTTTTACAAAGTATTATGTAATAATAAATCATAACAATACAAGTTAGTATAATATTAATATCATCTATGTTCTTTATTACTTTTACAATACTTTTTTTTTACAACCATTTGTTTTAATTGCCCCAGCAATCTTCTTCAGAACTTCTACTTATATCTCCTCAATAGAAGTTCTGAAGAAGATTGATGGGGCAATCGAAACTGTCATATTAGGTTTCATAAAAACCGTTGTAAAAGTAATGATGAACATAGATGATAGTAATATTATATGGATTTGGCAATGCAATAGGAAAGATAAAGTTAGAATACTTCATAAATACAAGTTAGTCAATACAATAATGTCATCACCAGATGAATTGCCATAAGTTTGAAATGGCAAACTAACATATGCACTTTTATTTATAAATTAATGGAAAAACTTTACAGAGGCGAAACTCTCCAAACAGTAGTGTCACTCAGTGCAAACCAAATTAATCAATATAAGCTGATGATATTAGTTTGAAAACATTATTATGTTCTCATTTTAGACTCAAAGCTTTATAGTTAGCTAAAAAAGTAAAAGTGACTGCTGGGGGGGGGTGCATTAGATTCTAAGATCTAGGTGCAGTGCTCTCAGATCCAAGGTTCCTCACTGGTGAAAGCCACAAGCTAGAAACTAGTCTGGGGATATTGGATGAGTAGCCATTAGATAGGAATTTTATGCATAAACCTTCCTGCATCTATTGATTACTCTTGTTTGCCTCAAGTGGCACTACTGCATGGAGAATTTTGCCCCTGTGAAAAACATATTGTGTATGCCTAAAGAATGGTGATCATGTGATATTTGATGGAAAAACTTTAGATGTGATTTAGTTATTGATATTTTCAAAGAAGCAGATAAAAAATTAAATAATTTCCGGAAAAACTATATGAATATAACGGATATTATTAGCTGGCTGTAAAAAGTTACTAAGAAGGACATGTTTATCAATCTTCTATCAATTATATGTGGAATGAGATATATGCTTAAAATAAATTGGTCTCACTCTAATCAAAAGAATAAGCTGGATTTAAAATCAGTTAGAATATGGTGGACCATCAATATATTGAAAGAAATAATAAAAAAAACAAAAAGCATACATTATCCGTTGGTATTGGATTTGCAATTTTAAAAAGGATTTGATTCTATAAGTATTTATGATGTGATTAAGGTTTTGTGATATAAGTTCATAAAAATAACATTAAATTCTGATGAAAGTCTCTCACATGTAAGTGGTATGACTAAGACTAGATAACAATATTGATAAGGGGATGGTAGAATAATTCCATCTACTCAAAACTTTTTGCAACAGTTTTCGAGGATGAAGTATTTTGTGAATTAAATTGGAAACAACTGGAAATAAAAATTAATAGAGATTACTTTAATCATTTGAATTTTGCACAATATAAGTAACAAGACATTGCTCACTACCCTAATTTCTCCAGTATTTCCAACCGTGTGCTCCCGTCTATAAAGATCTCAACCTTTTTACTGCCTGCTTATTGATCAATTGGATGCAAACTGAAACTATGACCCAGCCAACGATAAGTTACCCTAGACAATTACTTTTCACAAAGTTTCGAAGTATTCATGATAGAGTCAAAAGATTGGTGCCTTCATATATTTACAATGTGAAATGGAACCTTATGACCATGGCCAATGGTAGTTAGTGATGCTTGTATTGAACATTTAACTGTTCTTGACGGCAGAGGATAGTCATGAGACCTCATCCCTACCTTGCAATTAACTTATTGTTTTCATCATTATACTATGTAATTACTTAATCTATATAATAAAGTTTATATGAGAAAAAAAAAAAATGTTTTAGCAGCTGCAAGAAATGTTACAACGTAAAGGTAAATATTCAAAAAACTCATTGTAACTTTGTGAATTTTAAAAATAATAATAATAATAAAGATTTAAAACAATAAGTTAATTATAAATATCTTGGCAAATAATTAGTAGATATGAGCACTTAACTGCTGAAATTAATTATAGATTTAATTTGTAGGGAGTGCTTTTGTTAAAATTTTATCATTCTGGAAACTATGCCTAAATAATGAAAATAAAAGTTTTTGTGGTGATATGAGACTTGGACACTTAGTAGAAAAACAATATAGAGTCTATAGAATCTATCAGCAAAGTATGGAGAGAAATATATTAAGTTTTGAAAGTAAAATTAAAATAATAAAAACGCAAATATGCATTAGTAATATCTTTGAAAGAAAGAATTGAAAGATAGCTAAACTATGAATATTGCTAGATGAACTGTCAACGTTGGTGGCCTAGTGGTTAGCATAGCTGCGTTCCAAGCAGCTGGCCCAGGTTTGCCTCCTGGTCAATGCATTTGACATATATATATATAAAGAAATAACATTTGATCAACAACTGAAGCCCTATATTAAAAGAAATTTTAAATGACAAATAAAACACAGAATGAATAAATAAAACAAAAAATGTAACTGAATAAGGTGAAGAAGATATAGACAGGAAGTAAATGAATGTAGAGGAAATAGTTTTGTCTTATAATAAATTAGTACTAATTGAAAATAATGATGGTGATAAAAAGATATATAAACTGGAAATGATAAATTATATGGCACTAAGCAAAGATACTGAGAGCAAGCACTTGATTGCAGTCCTTAATTATCATTGCCATCAGCTGTTTCCACTTATTTCACCAACTCTTAATATATAAAAATTTTAAGCATAACATTCAAAGATAAATTAGTCCTATGTAAAGAATTTCAAATAATAACTTAATAACTGATATACAAGCTTATTATATACCTGTATCAATATATGTAATATATAGGCTATATGAGCTCAGACTTTCACACGACCCACTACTCTCTACTCTAACTCATAACAGTGATACACTTGAACACATATATGTCAAAAAGATAAATAATCACCAATATATGTATTTCATGCTAATCCAGCAATCATCAGTTGGTCCAGATTATCATCTACACATATATGCAATAAGTGTTCAGATATATATTAAGATAGCCAATCTTCTTATTTAATGTACAGGCTTCAATCCATTCCACACTCCAACTCTTCAACTATCCATCCAATTGAAAATCTGATGATGGAATGCTCAAAGGTCACAATGAGGTCGAGATTCTAGTGGTTTCATTATTAAGATATGTTAGAAAAGAAAATGGTTGTAGCTTACACGTTTTCCACATATTTTATATTTTTTTGCAATTGCAGAGATTATTAGAGACCAGAATTGCCATTACCGATGTATGCACACACAATTCCATGCATTCTAAAAGTTAAAAATCGATTGTGTAAACATACGTTTGTATGTTTATGTAATAGGAATTTTATTATATTTTTTTCTAATTTATATGCATATCGATATAAAATATTAAGAAATAAAAGTCAAACTAATTAATAAAAATAAATTATATTAAATTCAGAATTTAAAAAAACTAGCCAAAGTTTAAGATTTTTTTTTTATGTGTCAAAGCATCGGCCAGGAAGCAAACTCGCGAACAACTTATTTTAAAGCTATGCTGACCACTCGGCCACCAACGCTTGACAAAATTTAAGATTTTTAGTTTTTATATTTTGATTAGTTTCTTAATTATGCTGTGATTTGTGAAATATAGCTTAGATAGATTTTAATTTAGATATGTAATATACATATATATATATTGCTTAACGTGAATATATGTACATTGCTTTATGTACATTATTTTATTCACATACACACTATAAAAGTTTTTTTTTAAAAAAAAAAACAAAACAAAACTATAATTAATTGAAATTAGAAATTCTATTTTTTTTCTATTATTTACTTATATGTAATAGTAATTTTACTATGTAACTCTTTATATATACATATACAGTATATTAAGTTACCTCACATGGTTAAAAAATCCAGTACCGCCCTCTGTGAAATAATATATATATATTAGAGTTCGTACTTCAAAATAGTCAGCCTCAAATATACAGTATAGAATATTATAACGATAGATGGAATTGAATTTAGATATGCATTAAATATCGATCTCACCTTGCATACATATAATAACTTTAATGCAGTTATTGTATGCATACACGTTTTAATATATATTTAAAAAAAGAAGTTAATATATAATCCTTTTTTATTTATTTGTGATTTATTTAAATGATAAACGATTTCTTCATTTTTCTGCATCTTTCTTCCTTATGAGCACCTAAATCTTCTGATAAATGTATTGTATAAATATGTGTGATAAGTGATTTGTTGTAAAAGCAGGTTTTATGATTTAAAAGTTTTGTAAAGAAATTCAGTTATTCGCATATTTATAAGTGTTGAGATCTCTGCCTGAAAGCAAATTGAGTAACCGGACGGTGGAGTACTATGTGTGCAAACGACAACACTTGACATGCATTTTCAGAAATATATTATAAAGGTAAATAAGTGGTCTAAATAGACCTCCAGATTATGAACAGACATTTTGATTTGCTTTCAATCCATCTATATTTATTTTCCACTTACATATATATATATTGTACGTGTGTATACATTATTACCTTTTAAGATCTTATTAATGTAAATATTCATTTAAAATATTTGTAGTTTATTTTACATTACTCTTATTTTTATTGTAAAACAAATTTTTGTTACTGTGTTAAGTATTAAAAGGAATTAATTATAGGCTACTTAATTTAAGTTGTTAAATTTTTGCTTTTGTTTATGAACTTTTAAGAAATTGATTAATTGTTTATTACCGTGATTTTTTTTTTTTTAACAAAGGGGGAGCAGCTTGTGTGCTGCGAGTATGTTAGGAACTGCTCGCACACTCCTCTTCCCTCCTCCAAAATTTTGGAACTAGTTCTTGTTCCATATTTTATGCCAAATAGGTTATGGACTGTGTAAAAAGTCAAAAAAATGGAGGAGGGGAAATGTAAAGGGAGGGGGGTCATGACGTAGTGGAGTAGAGTAATCAAAGTAATGACGTAGCCGGCTCATGACATATTCTACAGACAGATAGGGGCTTGACCTTTGTTTATTGAAAGTGTAACCGGCATAGTATGACTATTAGAAAAGCTGGCAAACTTACTAACTCCAGTATTGGTCAGGGTGTCGGGCTTGAAAGCTGGAATTGTCAAGAGTTGGAATATTAAAAAATAGAAAAAGTTAACAAGCTGCACTTAACTATAAACATTGTTTTACCTTAGCACATGTAGCCATCTAGAGTATATATACCATGCCAATTAGGAATATATTATATTCATTCTTATTTCTTCTTATTTATAAGGGAGCACTTCAAGAGTTGAAGATATGTGTACAAGCCGGTTGCGCGGAAACTCAATGTGATGACATGTCTGGGGTGAGTATACAATATATTTTTTATTAATAGTTATATTTTTGCTTTTCTTTAATTTATAAATTCATTAAGACTTATTTCTTTAAAGCGAAAATAATACATGATATGTAGAAATAAAAAAATAATCTGAAAGAACGTAAATAGTATTTTTCTCTGTTTACATATTTATAAATGAATGTATTTTATTGTAAGTTTGTACTAAAGTTTTCACTAACTTTAAGTACCGCATAAATGCAAAAGTCTAAATTTTTAAATACATTGCGTCTACACTTTAGGGACTTTTTTTAATGGATGCAATCCTGAAGGGGGAAAGTGTACTTTTTATAATAATAAAATGCTTTTAAATGTTTTTGAAAAAATGAAAGCTAGCGTCTATGAATGAAATGATGGGTGATAAGTTGTTGATACTTAGGTTGTCCGACATGCCTGTTTTCCTGTTTCTGACCTAGTATGATAAATGGCCGTTGTAATGTTTGAATGTTGTTGTTGTTTTTTTTTAAAAAAAAAAAGGAAAAAAGTAGGAAATATATAATCTTTTAGTGATTTTAAAAAATAGTAAATTTAAGCACGTGTAAATTTCATTATTTTTTTTATTGCTTATATATATATTTATTTGATATTAATTTTTAAATTATTGATTTTGCAATAATTTTATTTTATCTATATATAAATATCCGAATATTTTATAATCTTATACTTATGTTTTTATGTAGTGATATAATAAATCTATAAATAACCAAGCACATGATATACATGTACATATTTATACAAAGTTTCGATAGAAATACATTTTGATTTTATCATCTTTTTCAAAGTAATATGTTCACTCCGACAATTTTTTAGAGGATTTTTTTTCCATGAAAAAAAAAAAAAACTTTTTATATTTAAATTAGTACACTATACAGGCTTAAACCTGCATATATATATATATGTAATAATGTATGCGAGATTCGAACTCAGACTTTCACACGACTCTCAACTCTCTTTGCCATCTCCTGTTGTGTGTGATCAGGTGGGTCAGCAATATGAGATGGGAAGGAGAGTTGAGGGTCGTGTGAAAGTCTGAGTTTGAACTTTTTATATTATAAATTTTTGAGAGAAAAAGACTCGTAGTTTATTTAATGTACGCTCTGTGTTTATTGCGAGAGTATTAAAGGTATACTTTTTCTATTATTTAAGCTTAGATAAAAACAACTATAAACTTTAATTTTACATTATGACTGAACGTATGAGTAACTAACTTATGGCGAACCTTTAATGAGTCCGAATACTTTTTATCTTGTATTAAACGTGTTATAAGTATTCTCTAAGTTTAGTGGTCTTGAAATGTGCCATGATAGTTAAACGTGTCCAGCTATATATGTGTTAACTTCATGAATTTGTAATATTTCCAGCTATTTGTAGTAAACATGTACAGCTATTTGTAGTAAACATGTACAGACGTCAATTGTAACTCAACTGAAGTACATGTGATCATATTAATGCACAAAAATGCATGATAAATTGTTTACTGCAAACACAAGTATTTATAAAAAAATTATTTTTAATATGAACGCAATATTAACTAACAATCAGATATCGCATTGAATACTGATTCTATTATAATCTAAAAAATTTATTAAACTTCACTATCAAAAAAAATTATATAACTAAACAATTTCCCTTAGAGGAATTGTGACATGATATTTAGTAAGCATGCCCATTTATTTCCAGATTAGAAGGGCATAATCCATTTTTTTTCGTGTTTTTCCTCCTAGTTAAAAATAATTAGATACCCATTTATTAATCAATATTGAAAGAACAGTTAGATTAGTTACTAAACACAAACTAAATATATTTTTCAAGAATTTAACCAACAAGTAATTGAACTCAGAATGTGGATGTATGTGATGAGACATGCTCTACCATTTTTATTAAAGATGAGATTCTCTTGCTATATAGTATATACAATATGCTGGCATTCAAAATCTGTACTAGATTTCTTTTAAATTTCGATAAAAATTTGTGTCAATAATTATCAGTTTTAATTCTTCATACTCTGTTACCATTTATTAATTTTACTCAATGCTTTCGCATATCTTCTGCGAGTTGAAGAGAGATGTTCAATCTCTCCTAGTTGTAGAGGATAGCAGCCCATGACATTATACTCAAAGATAATTATTGCTTTAAAATTATGCAAAATTGCATGCAAATTTTTATTGCTTGGAATAGAAATACTAATAAAGAAATTTGTATAATAGCCACCTATACTGTTTGCTATTAGAACAAAAACCTTTTGAGGAATATTATATATATTACCATTACCACTTTATATCTGAGATATGCACCTACCCTGACACCTCTCTGAGGAGTGCCAAAGCACGAAACCATGGTCAGGGGTTTGGGGAGGGGTTCCTGACAGAGATATTTTAAGTGCTGGCTCTCGCTAAGCATTTATCATAAAGCTTGTAGAGGAATTGGCAATCTTCATTGTTTATAACTTACAAGCTTAAGAGATAGGGTCATGTGATATATGACTCTTATTTTGACTATTTATGCATATAACATGTTTTGTTAAGAATGAAGACACTTAAGTGTCTTCTATTATAAAAAATGTTATAAACTTGTATAATAGCCATCTAAATATCCTAAATTTATAAATTTATGTGATATTGCATTTTATGCACCTCCTGGATTAAACAAACTAATAAATAAATTCAAAAGATAAAACCTCATTTTAAAATAAAAATTGCATCATTTATAAATGGAGATGTAAGTGTAGCAATGGATATATAAAGGAGAATCAAGATGTACAGTGGAGAAAAGAACTAAAGAGCACTTGAAATTATTAAGAAGGGTTCAAAAAATGAAACTAAATTGTAATGGAAATGTTAATGTGTCAGTAATGGTTTTTTATGACCATAATAGATTATGTATACAGTATATGGTTTTAATTTAAATTATAATCATATAAAAATATTACAAACTTAAAGAAACCACAATAAAAGGAAAATAAAGGAATCTATGTGAATATATAAATATAAGCAAGACTTAATAAACAGACAGGCAGCAAATGTAAAAATCATGGAATTGTGGGAAGGTTAGCCTCTGAAAGTGTTAGTTGACAAAGAATATGAAGATATAGTAGAAAGTGCTCCTAAGTGGATAAAAGTTTTTTTTTTTTTAAAGTTATACTTTACATATATTTAAGTATTTACAAATGACCATTTTAAAATAATTGAGAAACTTATTTCAAATAGTTTACTGCACAAAGCAATGAAAGTAACAGAAAAAAATAAGTATTAAGAAGTCAATTTATTTATTAATATATATATTGAATATAAAGTCTCATTTTAGTGCTCTTTTAATTTAGCACTTAATGCAAGTACTTCATTATTTCACCTATGAATCCCACCCTGAGTATAAGATAGTTGGATATTTTGCACGTTTTAAGGGTTAGTTTAACTTTGTTTTATAGATATTAAACTGTAATTATATTTTTTTATTTTATTTGTTTTATTTTCAACAAAAAATTTAACACATAAAAATATATATAAATCACATGACCACCATCTCTTATGCTTGTGTATAACTGTTGTTAAAATGGGCAAATCTCACTACACATATGCCACACACAGCAAGCTAGAGTAGTCAATGGATGCCATAAGACCTGTGCATAAAATCCCCATCTAGTGCCTACTCATCCAATATCCCCAGACTAGTTTCGTCAGTGAGGAGCCTTGGATCTGAGAGCACTGCATCTGTGCATAAAATCCCCATCTAGTGCCTACTCATCCAATATCCCAGACTAGTTTCGTCAGTGAGGAGCCTTGGATCTGAGAGCACTGCATCTGTGCATAAAATCCCCATCTAGTGCCTACTCATCCAATATCCCCAGACTAGTTTCGTCAGTGAGGAGCCTTGGATCTGAGAGCACTGCATCTGTGCATAAAATCCCCATCTAGTGCCTACTCATCCAATATCCCAGACTAGTTTCGTCAGTGAGGAGCCTTGGATCTGAGAGCACTGCATCTAGATCTGAGACATGTGTATAACCTGTTTTATTAAGAATGAAAGCATTTATGTGTCTTCTTTTATGACAAATCTAATAAAGAAACTTGTCTAATAGCTACCTAAATTTTGATACTGATTGCTATTAGAACAAAAACCCTTTTAAGGAATATATATATATATTACCCATTACCACTTTATATCTGAGATATGCACGTAACATGTTTTATTAAGAATGAAAAAATTGAAGTGCGTTCTATTATAACAAATTTATTTAATATATTAATTACACAATAGGTAATGTTATGATATATATTTTTAAAACAGGCAAATCTCAATATACGTATGTCACACACAGAAAGCTAGAGTAATCAATGGATGCCAGAAGGTCTGTGCATAAAATTCCCATCTAGTGCCTACTCATCCCATATCCCCAGACTAGTTTCTGGCTTTTGGCCTTCATCAGTGAGGAGCACTGCATCTAGGTCTTAGGATCCTAAGATCTAGATGCAGTGCTTTCAGATCCAAGGCTCCTCACTGACGAAGGCCACAAGCCAGAAACTAGTCTGGGGATATTGGATGAGTAGGCACTAGATGGGAATTTTATGCACAGGTCTTCTGGCATCCATTGATTACTCTAGCTTGCTGTGTGTGGCATATGTGTAGTGAGATTTGCCTGTTTTAACAACAGTTATACACAAGCATAAGAGATGGTGGTCATGTGATTTATATATATTTTTACGTGTTAAATTTTTTGTTGAAAATAAAACAAATAAAATAAAAAATATAATTACAGTTTAATATCTATAAACCAAAGTTAAACTAACCCTTAAAATGTGCAAAATATCCAACTATCTTATACTCAGAATGGGATTCATAGGTGAAATAATGAAGTACTTGCATTAAGTGCCAAATTAAAAGAGCACTAAAATGAGACTTTATATTGAATATATATATTAATAAATAAATTGACTTCTTAATACTTATTTTTTTCTGTTACTTTCATTGCTTTGTGCAGTAAACTATTTGAAATAAGTTTCTCAATTATTTTAAAATGGTCATTTGTAAATACTTGCATCAGGTATCAAAATTGGTTGGTCAGGCTGTCTGATCTCATGTCCAAAAACAAAAAAAGTGATTTTACATTACAAATTAATTTTAAAAATTGATAAAATATGACTAAAGTTTTAATGTCTTTATATGGTTATATGACTACAGTTTCCATCTGATGTAATGTTCAAATATGGTTTTTATAAAGAAATTTAGGTCCTGATTTAGAGTGAGCTATCTGCAATTTTAAATTCTAATGACCACCCAAAACCACTGCTGATACCATCAAATGATAAATGACATCGAATAATTCACACAACATGTGGTTATTCGTTACTTTCATTTTTTATATTTTAGTCATGTGATTTAATAAAGTACAGTTGGATAAAATTTGCACTTTAATTTTTTAATCATTGATATTAATTACAATTTTGTAACGAATGGTCATATCATGACAACACATGGATTCTTCGATGTCATTTGTCATTTGGATGTGTCAGCGGTGGTTTTGGCTGATCTTTATATTTCAAAATGGCTGTGAGTGCAAACTAAATTAGTACCAAAATATGTCTTCTGAATATACTAGAGTTCACGTTCATGAAAAAGTTGATTCGTTAAACATTCATGACAGTTTATTTAATATTTAAGTACTTTCGACCTTGTGAAAAACATAAAATCATAAAGTTTATCATTTTATGCTAAATGTTTATCCTCAAAATGTCATTTTTTTATGTTTATATTAGTCCACTTTTTGAAAAACCATACAAAACATCTTCAATTTTTATTATTGGATAAATTGTTTTTGCCAGCTTGTAATACAAAACTTCAAATAAATGTAAGTAGATAATGGATTTAATTGTACTTTTTTATTTCATTAATTTTTGTAATCAATAAAAATATTTGCGAATAAATTAAAAAAGTTTTTTGACTTCTCTTTTTTAATTATCACTTCTATGATTTACAAAATGATACAATTTTTATTAGTATAATACTCTAGTTGTCTTGTGTGTGTAGCACAATTGTCCTCAAAGCTGTGTATTGTTACCAAATTTATTTGACTTAATCTTAGTATAATAGTGTAAACGAATACCTTAACAGAGTCATAGTTAGTCCCACTGCTTACCCACGCTTCTTTGAATCTCTTCACCTTGACATTCAGAGCACTGAGCAGAAATCACATCATGTCTGCACTGCGTCCAGTGGCCACGATCGCGATGCTCTGTTTTAATTAGACAGTCGGATTGCCCGGCTACGTGCCAGTTCTGAGACGACCGTAGGTAGATGGTTCGACAGCATGGGGTGTCCGATGCGGTGGTTGTCTGGGAAGAGAAAACGATGAGGTAGGGGATGAAGGTATACATATCCCACTGACAAACGTGTGAAATCAGACCCCTTTCTGCCCTCCGATCTGTCATTATCCAATGTAAAATTCTTTTCCATTCAAATAAATATAACTAATGAATTAAAACTGTTAGAGTTACCATATCACACTCTTTCTCAAGACTTTGCAGACATATTGAATATGATATCACTTATAAGATATTGGAAGCATGCTTAGTGGATTACATTGAGTGTATAAAATCACATCCTAAGGGAGTGCGTATATCTCACTTCCTAGTAAGAAATGGTCAAGCTTTTTTAAAATTCACATTTTCAAGCACTTAAATTATTTTTTAAAAAAATATTTGCTAATAAGTTACATCTAGTTATGTTAATACATTCATTTTTCAACATTTTCCATTTTGCTGATGCATTTACTAGTCTGAATGTGAATAGCTTTGTGCAATTTCAAAATTTATCTAAGCTAAACTGAACTTTAAATCCAGCTTTTTTCAATAACAGAAGTATATCTTTAGTGTGATTGGAATCTGAATTTTGTTTTACATAATTGGACATGAATCTAGGTAGTGGACATGTCAAGTGGATAATATGTAAACTGTTCCAAGAGCTTATTTAATTAAATTTATTTTACTTTTCAATATAGGCCTATCCCATACATGAATATTTACTGTTTTTTCAACATTTTTCTCAATAATAAACAGCCATCAAAAATAAATATGGCCTTTTGTACTCAAAAGAGATAGAGAAGGAAAAGAAAGGAAAGAGAGAAAGAAACAAAGAAAACTATTCTAAAAATGAATTTTGCAGTGATTATACAGACCAATTCTGTGAATCGTAAATACTTCCACATATAGAACATGCTGGTCCATTTTTCTGTTTATTTGTTAACTTACAATGTTGTCTTTTAGTTTCTTAAACAGAAAACTTTTTTTTTCTGAAATACTTCAATGCTATGTCTCTAATTGTAGCTCTCCAATATTTTCTGTTCTCTACTATATTTTTGCAATGGAAATAAATGACCATCTATATTCTTTATTACTTTTTGGAATGCTTTTTTTACAATCCACTATTAACAGTTTCGATTGCCCCAGCAATCTTCTTCAGACCTTAAAATTTGGAAATATAAGTAGAAGTTCTGAAGAAGATTGCTGGGGTAATCGAAAATGTCAATAGTGGATTATAAAAAAGCATTGTAAAAAGTAATAAAGAATATAGATGATATTAATATTATATGGATTTGGCAATGCAATAAGAAAAGTAAAGTTATAATACTTCATAAATATAGGGGATTTGAACTCAGACTTTTAAGCCCCTTCACTATCCACATTATCTCATACTATTTATACACATGACCACATACATAAAAAAATAGATGACATTGCACTTCTTTAGAATGTCTTCGAGATAGTCCTTATAACATTGATGGGGATCTACTTCTCTTACAAAATCCATAATTTTTTCATAAAACACCCTTTTAGGAAGTATTTTACTATTCATTTCTTTTACATGTCCAATCAGACAAAGATGTGATTTTACAATACTGGATTCAATACTATCACATTCAGTGAGCTGAAGAACATTTTTTACAATCTTGCTATTGTATTAAAATTTTACAGAGACTCCTTAAATGAAACTTTTTAATGCCATTATGTTGCACCAATAAAGTGTCTATGTTTTACATCCATAAAATAATTTAAGTAAAATAACAGCATTATATACAGTTTAATATTTATTTGCAGTACTTATTTCCATATAATGAAATACTTCATCTTTTAACTCATTAAAAGCAATGGTAACAGACTGGAGTCTGTGTATAATCTCAACATCCAAGTCACCTTTCTACTTATAAAACTATTAAGATATTTAAACTCGCTACATTTTCAAATTGATAATCTCTCAACCTGAAATTTGCTGAGGATTTTTTCTTCCATCACTGGCTGCTAAAGAACCTGATTTTTTTGAGCATTAATTAATAAACTGAGATTATTATAAATTTCATTTAAAAGCATTAAAAACATTCTGTAAATTATTTGAACTGCCTCAAGAAAAGATCACAACTAAGGACTTTCAGCCTACTAAGCTTGTCCTGATCATTGCTTTTTGAATTCTTGAGGGATTGAGCTAAAAAAATGAAACAAGGAAAAAACCAAATGAGTCAGAAATGTTGTATATGTAGTCAGGGGATGGAAATGTTGCTGCTCAAACATACAATCATATTGTCCCCATTATTATAGATGTCCAATGGCATGAGATGCTCATGATGATTAGGCATTACAAGAATTTATGTGACTGAAGAAGACTTTTTGTACCGAAATAGTATCTAGCCTTTGATGAACCACCATCTTATCCTACTAGGCTGCAGGAGCTTTTGGTGGGGTACTGTTTATTTGATATGCATAGTTGGCCTTCATATCTATAGGCCATTTCATTACTCCAATCTCTGGAACCTGTCAGTAGCCTGAGCATAGCAGCCTAATTCTTAAAAATGATCAGTTTGTTAAATTATTTTTTCTTTTAAAGTTCCTTTTCTTATATCAGCAGTTATTTCAAGCATATGTTGCATGTTTCTCTTACATCTAAATGTATTTCTTGCCCAATTCTTCTTTTTATCTATAATTTCTTCAATAAACTATATTTGTTTGGGTTTTTTTAAATTCACATTTCTTCAGTACTGATTATATTTTTATATTTTTTTTTCTCTTACAAATCCACACTTTTAAAGTTTCTAGTTTTTTTAATTTTCTTTCTTCTAAACTTTTAAAGTATATAACTATCTACAAAATCATATTCTGCCAACATCCAAGCTACTGCAATTTCCTCTCATCGATTTATTTTACCCTAGCTATATCCCATATTTTTTCTACTTTTAATATTTTATCCTCTCCACTAACTTTCGTTGATTTATTTTAGATTTAGATTTACACTTTGTATATATTTTATTAATCCTACTTAACTTATAGTTAAACCATCATCACTAATGATAATCTCAGTCAAATTATCATTAAATTATGCACCCCTATCGAGCGTTGTTAGCCGAGAGGTCAGCGAAACCGTCTTGCAAGCAAGCAGTTGTTTGCAGTCGGTTGTTGCGGGTTCGCCTCCCATCCGATGCTATGACATATGGAAAAAAAATGCACCTCTATTATCAAACTTAGATTCTCCTAATTTTATTCTTGTAAAAAAAGATTATTTTGCAATTTAATTAAATAATTATTAAACAAAGCAGGAGAAAGTCAACATTATTTTTATAATTTTTTTTTATTTACCAAAACGTATTTCTGTTTCTTTTCAACATCTGCATTAGAAATAATAATTCATTCTGCTTTAGAGACATATTCTATAAGCTTAAGGGACATATCTAAATTTCCAAATTAGTTTTTGTCTGCTGGCCTTCATCACCGAAAAACATTGGGCTTTTATCTTTACAGCCAGCAGCCACTCTGGCTCCTCCAAGATTCAAACACTTTAAGGTTTTGATTATTCATCTTTGCAATAAATTTATTTTTTTAGACAGTCAAATAAATTATTGCTCATGATAATTATCTTTTATATCAATAGGTCAATATTACAACTATTTTTGACTGTTATGAAACTTTCTACTAGATTTTCTTTAAACATCCCATATTTTATTTTCAAAATATCTAAAAAGTAAATTTCGTTCAAATAATTCAATAAAATAATGCTAATATTTAGTGTTTTCCTGAAGGTGTTTTAGTTGTATTTTTATATTGGACTATTTACATAATCTAATATGAGTATTGAATGTCTTTTGAAAAAATTAACTTTATTTAAATATTTCAAATACATTCAACTGGTAATAATAGCACATCAAACAGATTAGTATATGCACAACATTTCGAGAGGTATTATTCTGCCCTCTTCTTCAGGTGTTGCTGGCCTTATTAGTGACAGTACTAGTATGGATTCGAACCTGGACCCTTAGATTCTTGAGTATTGAATTTTATAGTAATGCTTTAACCAACCTTAAAATTCAGTACTCAATAATCTGAGGGTTCAGGTTCGAATCCAATGCTAGTACTATCACTGGTCAGGTCAGCAACACCTGAAGAAGAGGGAAGAATAAGACCTCTCAAAACATTATGCATATACTAACCTGTTTGATATGATATTACTAAGAGTTGAATGTATTTGGAATATTTAAATAAAGTTAAATTTTTCTAAAGACATTCAATACTCATATTAGATTATGGAAATGGTCGAATATAAAAAGAAATACAAGAAAATGGTAATATTTTTTTTGAAGAACTGTTATATGTTCAGCAATAGTTATTCTAGTTAATTTTAGATAAAATCCTTATCCTCTTGTCAAGCATTGGTGGTCAAGAGGTCAGCGACAGCTGCTTTACAAGCAGTTGTCCTGGGTTAGCGGGTTCGCATCCTGGCCGATGCTATGACACATGAGAAAAAAACCCTTATCCTCAACAAATTACAAAAGAATAAAAACAGAAAACAATAATAATAGTAAGAAGCTAGAGAAAAGTATCTGATAAATATACAAACCAATCAGTGATTCGTAAATATGCTCACATATAGAATATACCAGTCCATTACTTTGCTTGATGTTTAGCAATGCTGTCTTTTAACTTTTTCTACAGCTAACATTTCTTTCTGAAAGACTTCAACACCTTCTCTAATTGTAGCTTTTCTTTGTATTCTGTCTTCAGTCTTATCTTCATAAGCTTTGTATTACATGCAGGTTATATCTATTCCTCAAGTATCTTGTTTGCATTCACCATAAAATACTTTTTTATAAAGTCTGCTACTATTTATTCACTTCACATATTCAATAAAATAAAGGTGTGGTTTTATAATAGTGAACTTTTTAGTATCTTGTTCACCAAACTGAAGAACATTCATCAGTGTGTTGTGATCTAATCATTATGTATTTTTAGAAATTTATGAAGCATTTTTAGATTGTTTTTCTAATGCCTTTATATTACATTATTGAAACATCTAAGTCTCACTTTTACATGATAAATTTGGGAAAGTAACAGTTCTATATATAGATAACTTTATTACAAGAGTTATTTTCTTGTTATGAAGTACGTTATTTTTAATTTGTTGAATGTAACAGTAGCACATCGTAAAAGTGTTACACTTCGATATCGTAGTCCAGTTTTCAGCTTATAAAACTATCAAGATGTTATATTGGCTTACATCATCAAGTTGATTTTCAACTAAGTTAAGACATTTGCTGAAGATGGTTTCTTTTATCAATAACTGATAATGAATAATTTACTTTGCCAATTGATCGTAATATTTATAATACGCTTTCAATGTATATAGGTGAAGTTAATAAAATTTTTACAAATAACAATGTTTAGCTTAGTACTTTCGGAGTATATTTACTCCATATTCATACCCATTATTATGTGTTAAACGTAATATGCTTTTGGAGTAAATTTACTCCATATTCATAGCTATTATTATGTGTTAAATGGAGTATGCTTTCGGAGTATATTTACTCCATATTCATAGCCATTGTTATGTATCAAATGTACTCCATTTAACACATAATATGAATATGGAGTAAATATATTCTGAAAGCACTAAGCTAAATGTTATTTGTAAAAATTTTATTAAGTTCACCTATATACGTTTAAAGCGTATTATAAGTATTACAATAACTGATAAAGGAATTACATTTTTGAATATTAATTACTAATGATTTTGTAAATTGCATTCAAAAACTACTTTTTGCAAATCATCTTTTGGATTGGCTAGAATAATATAATCAGTGTAATATATAAATCCAAAAGTCAATAATATGAAGTTTTTGCTTTTTGTACTGTAATAGGCCCCAAATCCCATCTGTTATAAAGATTGAAAATAAAGTTGTAGTTAATGCATATATTTATGTAACACTTGTTTTCATTTCAAAATAATAACACTTTCCTTTCATTTCATCATGTAAAAGCTTCATAATATAAACACATTGTGGTAGTTAACCAATAAATTTCAAACAGTGTCTTAAACTCATTTAATTAATAGACTCAAAGCTTTGCCTAAATCAATAGCAATATATAAATCTCTATTTGCAATTTTCTGGCAACAAATACTATCTATAGTTTTTTTTTTGTCATTCTCTAAACCCACACTAATAGTCTCTGTTAACAATTCCTTTATGATTGGAAGCAACTCATTCAACAAAATCTTTGAAAGTATATTTTCTAAAATGATTATAATAATATTTCATAATTACTGTAAACTGGAATACTAGCATTTTTACAATCAGATGGCATAACTTTTTGATCTCATATATTCCTAAAAAATTCCAAATATATTTGAGTAGATCAAATGACTATTTATTAAAAGTCACCATCTCAATTCTTGTATTATTAAACAGGCAAAACCCTCCATACAGTAGTGCCACTCTATGCCAACCAGAATAATCAATGGATGCCAGAAGGCTTATACATAAAATCCCTATCTAGGGCCTACTCATCCAATATCTTTAGACTAGTTTCTCACTTGTGGCCTTCGTCAGTGAGGAGCTTTGGATATGATAGCACTGCACCTAGATCTTAGGATGGAGATTTTATGCATAAGCCTTCTGTCATACATTGATTACTCTGGTTGGCACAGAGTTGCACTACTGTATGAAGAATTTTGCCTGTTTAATAAGTTATGTGCTAGCATAAGAGATGCTGATCATGTGATGTTCTTGTATTATTATTCAAAAATTAATCAAAATATCATTATCATATGAGAGACTCTGTGCTTATAACAGGAGTATTATAACATTTTCCAGCTGGATATACTATTTCTATTAAACAACCAAACATCACATGATCACCATCCTTTATGCTTACACAAAATTTAAACAGAGGAAAAACTCCTCATACAGTAGTGCCACTCAGTGCAAGCCAGAGTAATCTAATGAGTTAGCTTGAAATCATTATGAGGTCGGCATTTTGGACTCAAAGCTATATAGTTAGATAATAAGGTAAAAGGTGGCTGCTGGAGGATTGAATTAGATCCCAAGATCTAGGTGAAGTGCTCTCAGATACAAAACTCACTGTTGAAGGCCTCGAGCTAGAAACTAGTTTGGGGATATTAAATGAGCAGGCACTAGATAGGGATTTTATAGAACAAACCTTGCATCCATTGATTATTCTGTCTTGCACTGAGTGGTGCTACTGTATGGAGGGTTTTGCATCTGTGTATACTATTTTCAGTGTGTTAAAAAATATCTAAAATGACCATGATCATATCTATCTCCTTTGCAGTTTCAATCCACAACTAATTTTAAAACTTTCATGCCAATTGTTGAGCTTTTGTCCTTAAATCTCTATATTAATAATGAAGCTCTAAATCCAATTTATTATTCTTTTAAGCTGAAAATATCACAAATTTTCTTTTAAAGCAAGTCACTGATAATAGAATCACTAAGAATTGATTGTACCCATAAATCAGTCTATAAGAAAATTAAATAAAAATACATGTGATTAAAAATTTTAATTAACCATTCACTTAACGAATAATGTTTCTAAAATGTAATTTTCACTACATTTTGGGTAGAGATATAACCATAAACCTATGACCAAAGACATGTGAAAAAAAAATGATCCCCACAATGCACATTTCATGCTGAACCAACCCTCATCAGTAGGACCAGACCACTCTCTTATCTTTATTATTGTTCAGTATATATAAATAGCCAATTACTACAGTTTAATTGATGTGTGAAACTTATATGGAAATATATTAAGAGATTTAATTAGTCATTCATTAGACTAGAGATTATCCACTTAATGAATAATGTTTCCGTAGTGAAAATTACATTTCAGAAATATTATTCATTAAGCATGTGATCTTTAAAAGTACAGCTACTCAAGATTTTATTATATGTTATCTATATATACGATTATTTCTTACATGTTATTCTAAATAAATGAAACTGCTCATTGGACAACAGGATGTCAAATCGATCAGAAGCACGAACTATAATTAATTTTTTGAAGCATTAAGTTGTTTCAATTTATTGATAAAAAAAATCTCTTGGACATTATATGGCACTAACTAATTCTACCTTTCATCGTATATTTTTCATAATAATTAAATTATAATGAAATCAATTTTTAGTGTATTATCTTATCTTTTTATTTATACATTTTACAACTTACTACTTCACTATTATCTAACTTTATTATTTATTATCTAAACATCACATGATCACTACCACTGTATGGAGTTTGGTACTCTTATTTATTATCTGCATAACTTTTTTTTACTTAATACATCTATTTTTTTTTATTTTTATAAATACAAGTTATTTATATATTTTTCCCATCTTTTCAATATATCCACTTTATTTATAACATTTTAATTTCAATTATTGCTTTTATTAATGATCCCACTTTTCCATTGACTCATTGTAAATCGAAAGCTTTCGTGAGTATTGATGTGTAATAAGAAATATGGACTTAATCAGTGTATTGAATAGCTTAACGCTCTCATCAACTTCCTCTATTTATATATAAAGTAGGTTGAAGTAAAGAAGGGTTCCCGTCTTTTCTTCCAAAACGTAAGTTTGTGGTTAAGACCTGTAGAGGTCCCTACTATCGCATTTTTACGTGCACATTCTTGAGGTTACAGCCTTAGTAAATATTATTTATGGTTTTATACAAGGCACATAGAAATAAAGATTTCATATAATAAAAATAGATGACATTAAAAACTAATCTTCAGCTTTTTTGAAGGAGACTGACAAAACTGAAAAGTTGGTGAAATCTGCATCCAATATTTTTGGTCATGATGATAATGTCTTTTTTTATTGTTATATCCTTTAGATTATTTCCCACATTATATGAATTGATTGATTAGTTTTATAGTCATCATCACCATCATCAACCATTATCAGTCCACTGCAGGATGAAGGTCTCTCCCAAGTTCAATCCATCTTTTCCTATCTTTAGCTTTTCTTCACATCACCCCTGCATGCTTTCTTATTCCATCCATCCATCTCACATGTGGCCTCTTTCTGGGTCTTTTACAATCTCTTGGAATCCTGTTTAAAATTTCAATTGTCCATCTATTATCATCTCTTCTAGCAATATGTCCAGCCCAACTCCACTTCCATCTTTTAATAATATGTAGACATTTCTTTTTATCTAACAAATTTAAATATTTCTTAACTGATCTTTTTATTTTAGGCAGATCTAACTTCCTAATCATCTTTCTAGCATTTACCAAATTATAATCAAGCATTATAGAATTCCCTGGAAATTATTAATAGCAGCCCTTAAATATGTTTGGCCAATTCATAATCGAAATTATCATACAATAATAATAATAGGCTGCCATAGTGATCAAGGTTTTTTAATAGTCTCTCATAGAGTAGTAGTGAAGTACTTATAAAGGGGCTTCATGTCATAGCATTGTTCATTCATCTGGTATTTCATAGTCTGGAATTTAAATTTATCCTGCTAAACCGTAATTTTATCTCAAATAAACTTTTTTTTTTAGTTAGTAAGATCGTAGCAAACCCAGCTATCTGGTGGTTGGTCAGTAGCTATCTCATTATTTTAACCAAAGAGTTAAATTACCAAATTATTTTAATTAAATAAATGTTTGATATGCTAACTGTAAAAAGAAATTATGATCTTATACGTCCATTATTATTGGCAGAGGAGATTAATATTTTTACGAGACTGAACCCATTATTATATTTATCCTATACATACATTGATTATTTGAAGAACGTATGCTTTAATAAAAAAATAATATTTGGTGACTTTGTGGCTTATTCCAAATTATTGCTTTTATTAGTGTCAAATAAAATAGGCATTGATTTAGGCAGTTCATATACAATCACTGATTTAGCACGAAATACGATATTGGTGATTATTTATCTTTTCAATGTGTGTGTGATCAGGTGGGGCAGCAATATAAGATGGCACTGAGAGTTGTGGGTCATGTGAAAGTTTGAATCCCACATATATTACATATATAAATGCAGGGGTAAGTCTGTACAGTGTTTTAATCACAATTTATGAAAAATGATCAATAAAAACCTTCTTATTTAAAAATCATATTTTGATAGGTTTTAGAATTTGTACTCAAATTTTGAACTTTTTAAAAATTATATTCCATATTAAGAAAGTTATTTATATGCATCTCAGTGATGATTTAGTAGTGTTGCTTTAAATGTCAAAATTTATTAAAACTGAAATATATATTATTGCTTGTGTATTAAGTATTGCTTTAAATTAACATGTTAAAGACGCACAGTCACAAATATATGACTAATTGCATTCACCTGTTACTCCTATAATTAATATTTGAACCCAAGTGGAATTATGACATTTTTTAGACTGTTGAAAATTTTCAAACAAGCTTTAATGTTTTTATTAGAAGACTGGAAAAAAATCTCAGCTAGGTCAAATGGTAAATGGATATCAAGCTGTTTCTATATAAAAGAAAAAAACAATGAAGAAAAATCACAAAACTATTATCTGACAGCCGACTAACCTTATAAATATTGTTTTTCTAATTCACTCTTCTCTGTGGGGAGAGGCTAAAGAGGTTTTTTTTTTATTATTATTGAAATAGGCTATATGTTTTCAAGAAATCATCTATAAAGCAGATTTATTGATTACCAACAGTCCTGCTAACAAAAACTGGAATAAAGCAATTAATAATTTTGCTTTGATATTTCTAAAAAATGGACAACCTCACTCATTTGTATTTAATTTGCATGTACTTAAGTCTAATACAAACAATATCGCAGTTTTCTATATGGCTGTGATTATGAGGCATGGAACCTCGAAAGCGCTCAGCCTTAACTGAGTGATTAATATTTTTCAGGCGTATAGCTTCTGCAACTTGCACAGCGTATGTGCTTTGTAGATTATTAAATTATTGTTAATGATTTTAGAATCCTGTGTTCTATCATTGTTATTTATAAAAAGAGATGATTGAGCATCTCTATTTTCCTAATTTCTACATCCTGGATTGATGGTCATTTCTTTTTTTGACGCTTACCTGAAAATTTTTTTTTGTCTTATCCAATATCGAGACTCTTTCAAGTATTGGTTATTCGTGTGTAAATAAAGTATTCACCTTCTCATTCCAATAATTTTGATTCAATCACACAATGTTACTGAAGTTCTGCATGGTTTAGCGCAGTTGGTAGATGTCTGAATTGGAATTGAGATGCCTCAGGATCGATTCCGGCACTTGTAAATTTGGCATTCAAACTGCTTATGAAATCCCAAGTAATAAAACCATATAGCTTTTTTTTTTCTGTTTCTGCACTTAATTTTCTTTGTTCTTATCAGAATTAACATATTGTCAAATCTGTCATTTGATCACTACATTAAAATACAGAAGCAGCATAAACACTGTATTTACATGCAATTTAGTATTTTGGTTAATATGCTCAGTTAAATGTTTATTAATTAATTTTCAATATCTGTATTAAACTAAAGTAAGACATTCAAATTTTATAGTATATTTTGAATCATTGGAAACAATTCAATTTTTTACCATAGAGAAACATGAAATAAATTGAGATACTGCCAAATCTCTAGCGCTCATTCCAATACTTAACTGACAGCCAATCAGATGTCAAGAATAACTGTCTAAATGACATCCAAACCTAAACACACAACAAAGATTTTATGAGAAAAGGGTGGCCACATCCTTCTCTCTACTTTTCTTTTTATATATCTAAGCCAGTCATAAGCATTTAGGCTTGAAAGCTAGAAGCTTTAAATATCTTCACAATTAACTCACTGAGTCTAAATCATAAACATTCAATGCGAAATCCTATGATTTTCTATGAAGTAGTTTTTAGAATCTGCCCTTTTCTCGTAAAATCTTTGTTGTGTGTTTAGGTTTGGATGTCATTTAGACAGTTATTCTTGACATCTGGTTGGCTGTCAGTTAAGTATTGGAACGAGCGCTAGAGATTTTGCAGTATCTCGATTTATTTCAATTTTCAACTATCGGTGCTTCACAAATTAAAATATTATTTACATAGAGAAACATAATAACTTTTTATACTTAATTTACAATCAATTTTGGAGAACAAATTATTAGAGTAGAGGGCTAAATGTTAAAATTAATATATTTGAAATCAACGATAGACAATCAATAAATTTATTAAAACACTCAATTTAGAAGTTTGTTAATTGAATGTTAACAGATCAATGCATTGTCAGTTCATTGTGGATTTGAATTTTGACCAATTATGCAATCTGGTTATCTAAAACAAGCACAATCATAGTGAAATATTTGATCCTCATAAACGTTTGTTATGCTGTGACAAAGTTTATTACGAACTAATTGCAAGATGAGGCAAGCACTAATCACTCAGTGATTCTGAGACATTGAGCTCATCAGGAGATATAGTCAACCAGTTTTTGAATCCCTGAGTTATCAGCATCATTTCATTTGTTCATTATAAAATTTGTCATAGCTTGACAAACACTTATGAGGATCAAAAAGTTTACATTATTGTATTTCACATTGATTCTGCTTTTTTGGTAACCAAAAAAAGATCTAATCTCTTAAATGGTCAAAATTGAAATCCACGATAAACCGATGATACACTGATCTGTTAATATTCGATCAACAAACTTTTAAATTAATAGTTGTGAATAAATTTATCTATTGTCTATCATTAACTTCAAATAAATTAATTATTAGCATTTAGATCTTCAGTCTGTTTTCGACCACTACTTGTTAATTAATTATAAAAAGTTATTATGTTTCTCTGTAGCATAAGATTGAATTGATTACCATTGATTCAAAATATACTATAAAATTTGAATATCGTACTTGGGTTCAAATCCCCTATATTTACAATTAAGCTCCAGTTATATGAAGAATGCCTCTTTTAAATATTTAAACATTAAGCTTGCATACTGAACATCCCTCTTCTATGTATTTAAATGGATAAGGTCCTACACATGAGGGGTCAGTGTGACTTGCAGGCATTATGGGTGTGACATAAATATTGGCATCAGCATGGGATTTTGGCTTTTCATCATCAGATTTTCAGGGGTATGGCTGAAGAGTTGGAAGTTGGAGTAGATTTAAGTCTGTTTATTAAAGTATGAAGATTTGCTATTGTAATATAAACTGAACATTGATTATATATGTGCGTAGGAGATGATAATCTGGACCAAATGATAAGTGCTGGTTTAACATGAAATATGTCTATTGGTGATTATTCGTTTTTTCTGCATGTGTGTGGTCATTGTATCAGTGCTATGAGATTGTGTGGATAATTGAAAGGTACTTGAAAGTTTGAGTTCAAATTCCCTATATTTAACAGACATTGAAAATTAATTAATAAACATTTAATGGGAAGTTAAAGGAATAAAAATAAATGGAGATTACTTAAGTTATTTAGATTTTGCAGATGATTTCTGCAAATAATTCTTCAGAGCTTTAGGAGATGTTGCAAGAGTTATTGGATGAAAGTAAGAAAGTAAAAGTAAACGTTAAAAAGACTAAAGTAATGTTCAATGGATTTTCTCAAAAGATGAAAAATAAAGTTTGATGATGATGAGTTAGAAGAAGTTAAGAATTACAAATACCTTGGTTAGATTATTACTACAGATGGAAATATAATGGATGAAATTAATTATAGAATTAAACATGGTTTGAGTGCTTTTGGTAGAAATAACTTAATATTGAAAGGAAATATGCCTATGTGTTTGAAAAGGAAGGTTTTTCATAAATATGTTACCAGTTCTTACTTATAGATCTGAAACTCAAACACTCATCAGAACAACAATACAATACAGACTTCAGACCAGTCAATGAAGTATGGAAAGATGCATGTTAGGGGAAGAGATTGAAAATGAAATATATGCATAAGAGAACAAACAGGTGTTACTGACATTGTTGAAAGAATTGAAAGAGTGGAGTTGGGCTGGACATATTGCTAAAAGAGATGATGATAGTTAAAATCTTAAACTGGATTCCAAGAGATTGTAAAAGATCCAGAAAGAGACTACATGTGAGATGGATAGATGAAATAAGAAATTGTGCAGGGATGATGTCGAAAAGAAAGGCTAGAGATCAGAGATGGATTAAACTTGGAGACTTTCATCCTGCAATAGATTGATAATGGTTGACACTGATGATGATTAACCAATAACATTAAACTGCGTGTAAATCTAGGGTGTAAGCTCATTCTGTGTGTGTTCTAATGCAGTGGTAAAATAATAGATTTGAGACCTAGAGGCTCTTAAGTTCAAAGTTCAATTTGTTATTTCTGATGCTTGAATATCATATAATCTCCCATTGACAAACATTTCAATGATACATTTTGTCAAATCTGGTAGCCATATTGTTAGAAATGATGTTGATTTCATTTAGCTATCATAATATATGTTTTCTAATTTATTTTTATTGCATTTTAATATGTGATCAACTTTTTATTTTGTAATTGCATACAGAATAAAACTTTAAAATTTTTTTTTTACTATAGACTATAATTTTATTAAACAAAGAAAGTCTATAAATAGTCAAAATAAGAGTCATAGATCACATGACCCTATTCTCTTAAGCTTGTAAATTATAAACAATGAGGATTGCCAATTCCTCAACAAGCTTTGTGTTAAATGCTTAGCCAGAGAAAGCATTTAAAATATCTGTCAGGAACTCCTCCACAAACCCCTGACCATGGTTTCATGCCTTGGCACTTCTCAGTGAGATGTCTGGGTAGAGTCTGTAATTATGAGCATGTTAAATAAAAATAACGCAAGTAAAAAAATGTATTTTAGATAGTTTAATGGCACATTCTCTAATTTATTTTTAGTACACTATCTGTCATGTGTTATATAATGATATTGTAAATAAAGTTTACTAGTAAAGTGTATCATAATATAGGCAGTGCATGGATAAATTTCCCTAATTATTATTTAACGTTCTAGAAAATTTACGCGCATCACATACACATTTGAATGCCATTAATATTAATATATGCTAATGAGAATAGATTTATGCACAATCAGATTAAAGTAAAAATCCTTGCAAAGATTTGCAATGTGTGTGCAGGTTTGGCTATAGTGAGTGACAGCACAAAATGTAAAATCATCATATGTAGCAGTTGTGCACATTATGTGTAAAGAAGAAACCCGATTAATGGTTACACAAATAAACAAGGACTAGTTAAATTTATGGTATATTTTGAGAAGAAAATCAGCCAACCAGAAGTTTATTATTGACTCTAGACATTACAAAGTAATTTCTAAGAACTATTCATTCTTTTATTTATATGTCTTTTCTTTTGGCTAGTGAATAAACTTGTTTGTTAAGTTAGTTCACATGGAATTTTATTTAATATAACTTATTGATGCTACCTGGCTGATATTGTTAAAAGTATCGCTGGGATCCCAAGCAATTATCATATGATCAAAGTTTTTAGAAATTTATATAATGAATAAACCTTCTATTTTTTACTCTTAGCATAAATAAAATAGTTTTATCTTTTAAGGAAACCATATTATTTTAAATCACTTTGCAATTTTATTGTAATCATAAAGACATTAAAAAAATTAGATAAGTAAATTGTATTTTAGCTCATGTACATTTTCTAATTTAGTTTGATGCATTATATTATGTGATTAGAATTTTTTGGAATCACATAATGAATAAAGTTTTTTTTTTAGTATAAATTTTCACTTTTATAAAAGATACATTCAATCCATCTTCTCCGATCTTTAGCTTCTCTTCTCCACATCACCCCTACACACTTTCTTATTTCATCCATCATACTGCAGTGGATTGATAATAGTTGATGATGATGATGATGATAAAAGATACATTGCTTCAAATGTTCATCTTATTCTAATTATGAGACCCAAAGGATTGGTATAATAAATGTTTGCATTTTCAAATCAGTTTGTTTCTTTTGGTAGATAGTACCTTGCTTAATGTGTAAGATAAGAGTCTATATCCTTTTAAAAAAAATAGTGTTTATCATGAATATTATTTAAATTCTCTTGAACTTTTATTGTCAGATTAAAGCTTTTTGCTATTTAACTCATCACAATCAAATTCTGTCCAAACCATGTAAAAAAAACCCACTAAATTATACTTTAGAAATAAACTCTTAAATGTAAGCTAATAACTTATTATTGACAACTTATAATACCAATATTCCACTCTTCTTACACTTTAAAGCAATATATATTTATTAATTCTTTACAGTTTTGACTATTCCAAGCAGTCTTCATCAGTAGATAATAAGATCTGATGAAGACTGCTAGGAACTATCAAAACTGTAAAGAATTAATAAATATATTTTGCTTTAAAATTTAAGAAGAGTGGAATGTTGGTATTATATTATATAAAAAAAGCAAAACTAAGAAGAAAAGAGGAAGAGAATAAATTAAAGATTATATTATTGGTAACTCCAGCACTTAGTAAATGCACTGTAGTACTCCATAGAGTTGAATGATTGTTTCTTTCTTTTGACATTTAAAGTAATTTTCCCTTTGTAATTTTGTAGTACTATATATAATATTTCCTCCCATCCACACTCAATATTGAAAAGATATCAATGTATACATAATGATTATTATCCAATACATATGATATATTATAACAGAAAATTTTTATACTGATCCAATTGGGCAATTTCTTATAATTAGATCTATAATAGATAGAGACAAAATGTAAATGTAAAAGTCTTTAAGTAGCTCTTTTCTGAATAAAGATCTTATTTTTTCAGAAGACAAATGGTAAAGGTATTCTTATAACGATTGTTTTCTGATGAGGGTTTCAATTTTTTTTTCTTATTTTAGCCGCTAAGTGCAGGTTGATATGCCCTCATTTACTGTTTGATTATTAGCTGTTTTTAACCTGAAAATTTATATTTTATTTGTCCCCCGTTCAAACTCCTGGCATGATAGATAGTCTAATGGCTGTCTTCTGGAAACATGAAGGATGTAGCTAGTCTTTATCTCCTGCACTTAGTAAATGCTATTACAGTATTCTTCTAGAGTTGGATGATTGTTTCTTCCTTTTGACATTTAAATTAGTTTTCATTTTACAATTTTGTACCATTATATATATTATTTTCAAATATGAAATTGTTATTGTTTAAAATAATATTGTCTTCATATGGCTATTATAATCTTTTCTAATTTATTTTTAGTATATTTTAATATATGATCGATTTTTTTCTTTTTGGTAATTACCTATTCAATACATAGTTCTTCCTATAAATTAATATTTTTTTGTTTAAATATATTTCAGTAGATACTAATGGCTATCTTAAGTGAATTATGTTTTTTAATTATTATCTATCTGTATATATTTTACAAAATGTTTATAAATGTGACTTTTTTTCTTTGATAATTATATATTGAAAGCATAGTTCTTCACATGGATTCATTTTTTTTTTGTTAAAATATATTTCAATAGATACTAATGAATGTCTTAAGTGAATTACGTTTTTTAATTATTATGTATATATTTTACAAAATGTAATTTTAAACTCAGACGTTCACACGACCCACAACTCTCAGTGCCATCTTATATTGCTGAGCCACCAATATTCTTATTTCGTGCTAAACTAGCACTCATCAGTTGATCCTGTCATCTTATATTGCTGACCAACCTGATCACACACATATTGAAAAGATAAATAATCACCAATATTCGTATTTCAGCACGAAATACGAATATTGGTGATTATTTATCGTTTCAACATGTGTGTGATCAGATTGGTCAGCAATATAAGATGGCACTGAGAGTTGTGGGTCGCGTGAAAGTCTGAATTCGAATTCTGCATATATTACATATATAAATGCAGGTTTAAGCCTGTACAATGTATTAAAATGTAATTTTATAAATGTGAATATATATAATTTTGATGCTAAATTTGCTTTCTTTATTATTTATTAGCTCAACAGTTCTACTTTATTGTAAATAAAACTTTAAACAAAATAAAAATAATAATTTATAATTATCTAATTTTACTATGACAATTTACGAATTACATGCAACTATTCTGAATTGGTGATAAAATGACATAATTTTGCAGTAAAAGTTTAATCATTCTTTTCAATAATTAATGCCAATGGTTGCCTTATTTTCTGAGTGATAGTACTGTTATTCAAAATTAAAGGTAAAGGAGGCATGTTTTATTGCCATGGATGATAAGGCTATGAATAGGAAAGATGCATGTTATAAAATTTCTAAGAAATGGGTTAATTAGATTTACGCATATAGTTCAATTAATTTACATATATCTGCATATATTTACACATAGCAACCTTGTTACGCTTACTCTTTGTTACCCATGATTATGAGAGCTAAGTTCTCTTGAAAGCGCTCGGGCATTATTTATTATAAATTATAATTTATATTAAGTTTATAATAAATTGTGATTTAATTTGAAGAAGCTCTGCTGTTATGCGCTGATTTGTGCATTAAAAGCTGATTTGTGCATTAAAATCGTATATAACATTTGTAAATAGTTTTTTGTATGTGAGTGTTTTATATATGTTGAGTTCTCTAAGTAGCTAGGGCAATAGAATATCATGTCTAAATGATTAAAAAACAAACAAAGAAAAGACTATATTACTCAATAGTTCATTTGAAATCTGGAACTTCTCAATCCCATGTTGGACATTCTACCGACTAAACCAAACCACATAGAACATCTAAATGATAACATCTGATAATAAATTGCATGATTATTTATTTCGTATCTGAGTGGCCATGTGTTAGATTGAGTACTGTAGTTTTATTCAGATCAAATTGAGATTTTAAAAAAAATTGTATTCACCTCTCTGAGCTGCTAATCCATTTGCTAATCCTTATTTTTTTTACATCTATTACTTTATCACTGCATTAAGCCATACAGGGAGTCATTCAGAAAGCTGTGATGTTGCTTGGAAAATCATGTTACATTCTACTATCCAAGAAAGATATATTCCATTCAGTTAACTGAATTGAGAATTTTATTCAACTGAGAATTGATCCAGAAACCTTGAACTCAGAGTCAATTTTATTATCATGGTGTTAATCTACATAAGAAATTTGATATTTAGCAGGCATGACATTGCTTTAACTCTCTTTTTTTCTTATGGGTCATAGCATCCACTGGGAAACAAATCTGCTAACCCGGGACAACTGCTTGTAAAGCAGCTGTGCTGATCTCTTGACCACCAATGTTTGACGCTTTAACCCTCTTTGTTTTTTGATAACTTGAAATTTTGAGACTTTTTAAAAAAAATTAACTTTGATAGATTGGCTTCTATATATTTTTAAATGATCTGACAATTATTGGTTTAAATGACTTAAGTTTTTGAATGATATTTCTTTTTAAAAAAATAAACTGATTTATTTATATTTTATGACAGTGTTTTACCTTGAAAGATGCACCATCTTTTATGAGGATTCATTCACGATGGTCAGAAGATGATAATGAAACTTTTCTGTTAGAAAAACCGAAGTTTTAAAGAACCAATAAAATTATAATGATGATATTTTGAATTTTAAATACTTCAATTACTCTTTCACATCCATCTTTTTATTATCATTTGAGTGCCCTGAATATTTTGGCACTATAGATAGAGTGTCGTTCAATTTGGTATCAGGAGTTCCCAAGATCAAATCTGTTGCTCACTGGCCTCTCTCAAACTTCTTATAAACTTCAGAGCAATAAAATCGTATGCCTTTTTTATTTGAGCCATTTACACCCATATTTTAAGATATAAGAATTATACGTAAATCGTAATTTTCTAAACTATTAAATCGTGCCATTTTAGTAGAAATGGTGAATGTTTTCCAGATGGAGATTAGCTCGCACTATGGAAAGACTTAACACCTTTTGTAAATTAAAAGCTATACCTAAGATTTAAAAAATATATAATTTTTAAAATAACAACCATTATTTATATAATTATTGAAAGCCTGTTGTTGTAAATAAGTGATAGGTAAAAGTATGGGACGTATTAAAAAATATATATAATGTATAATCTTAGTACAAAACAATAAAATACGTCATTCAGGAAGCTGTGTTGTTGCTTGACTTAATTGAAAAGCTGTCTCTAAGGGTATCTTAGGAATCTGCAGCATATTATATTTTTTCCATTGTCTGCAAATATACATTTAAACATGATCAGTGTGGGTTCGTTGTAATTTTTATCAAAGCTGCTAAATTCATTATTACGTTCAATGGTTTTATCACATAATAATCAAAGGCAAAAAGTAGTCAGTTCACTAATTTGATTACATAATGACACTTAAGAAGATAGCATTGATATAATTGTATGACAAAGTGATTCCATATCACCATCCAGCAGTTTTTACAAATAAATAAGCCTGTGCTCATATATCCTATATATTACATATATAAACACAGGTATATAATAAGCCTGTGTGTTTCAGTTATTACATAGTAGAGATGTTTGCTCATCCCTTGTATATGTATTAAATGGATTACGTCCTGTACATGAGAGGTCAGATTAATGTTAGGTCAACATGGGTGTGATAAGAATATTGGCCTAAGGGTGGCCTTTGAGCATTCCATCATCAGATTTTCAGTTGGATGGATAGTTGAAGAGTTGGAATGTGGAGTAAATTGAAGCCTGTCCATTAAAGTATGAGGATTGGCTATCTTAATATATATATATCTGAGTACTTATAGTATATATGTGTAGAGATGGTAATCTGGACCAACTGATGATTGCTGGTTTAGCATGAAATACATATATTAATGATTATTTGTCTTTTCGACATATATGTGTTCAAGTATATCAGTGTTATGAGATAGTGTGGAGAGTGGTGGGTTGTGTGAAAGTCTGTGCTCATATACCCTATATATATATATATAAACAAAGGTGCATAATAAGCTTGCGTGTTTCAGTTAATATTCTTTATAAATAGGAAATAAAAATATATGGAAATTGCTTGTGTCATCAAGATATTTAAGATGATGTGGATTCGATTGCAAACGGTGCTTCAGAGCTTCAGGAATTGTTGCAAGAATTATCAGATAAAATCAAAAAGGTAGGACTAAAGATAAATGTTTAAAAAAAAATTCAAATAATGTTCCATGGTCTTTACAGAAAAAAACAAATAAAAAATTGACAATCATGAATTATAATAACATATATCTTAGATTGATTATTAATACTGGTGGAAACATAGCAGATTAAATTAATTATAGAATTAAACTTATATGGAGTGTTTTTAGTAAAAATAACCTAGTAGTAAAAGGAAATATGCCTATGTGTTTGAAAAGAACAATATTAATAGATGTATTTTACTAGTTGTATTTATATATTGGATATTTCCATCATGTCTTTAGAAAAATTTAACTTTATTTAAGTAATCCAAATACATTCATCTGTTAGTAACAGCACGCATGTTAGTATATGCACAATGTTTTGAGAAGTATTATTCTTCCCTCTTTATCAGGTGTTGCTGTCCTGACCAGTGAAAGTACTAGCTTGGGAATTGAACCTGAACCCTTAGATTTTTGAATATTGAATTTTAAGGTAACACTCTAACCATTTGAGCCATGCTGCCAAAAGCATTTTTCAGTAGAAATTTCATATTCTTATCTATGAGGTCCCTCCTGATTTCTTCACTTTTTCTTAAGAGCAAAGTTGATTACTGGTTTCCATACATTATGTATAGTCACACTAGGTTGTCATGTGAGCAGATTCTTTGTACTTTTTCCATGCTAGCCAATATTTTTGTATTTTCCCAATTGAACATATGTTCATTGGTACAGACATGGGTCTGCTATCTTAGATACAAAGCCTAAACTTGAAATGCTGAAAAGCAAAAACTGTATCTATGTAATATCTTGTGAATGTGGAAGAAGGTATATTGGTGAGAGGAAGGCACCCCCTTGAAAAGTGATTACAAGAGCACAAATTGATGATTAGAAGAGAGAAAACAGATTGTCCAAGGTAGCAGAACATGTACTTACTAATGAAACTATGTAAAATTGGGAAAATACAAAAAAGATTGGTTAGGGGGTAAAAGGTACAAAGAAGAAAATTCAAAGAAGCTGCTCACATGACAATAGTGAATAATCCCAGGAGTGGGCAATTGCTTTGGCTCGGGGCCTAGTGGGCCACATGTGGCCCCCAGGCCTCTATTTGCCCACCCCTGCTATAAATCAACCTAATGTAACTACATAATGTGTGGAAATCATTAATCAACTTTGCTCTTAGGAAAAAGTAGAGAAATCAGGGGGAAATTCATAGATAAGTATATGACATTTTTACTGGCTGTTGCCTTTGGCAGGATGGCTGTTGGTTAGGGTCTAAGGATTCAAGTTCGACTCCCATTCTAATACACTCACTGGCCAGGCCATCAACAACTGAAGAAGAGAGAATATCTCTCAAAATGTTGTGCATATACTAACCTGTGTACTATTACTAACAGTTGAATATATTTGGAATATTTAAATAAAGTTAATTTTTTCCACTATATAAATACAGCTAAAATACCATCATCACGAACCTTCAGGAAAACATTTTACTACTGCTTATGTAGAGGTCTGAGATTTGGAGAATTAACAGAAGAGCAATGTGGAGATATCAATCTACCTATCAATGTATTGAGAGATGAAGTAGAATAAGAGAGAAAACCAGCTGAAAAGAATTAACAGACTGAAATAGAGCTGAGTTATCCATATTGCTAAAAGATGAAGTTTCAAGTGAAATTCCAAGAGATGGATAAGAAAGTTTCTTGAGTGATGTAGAAAAGATATTGATTAGAAATAACTTTATTCTGTAATGGAGTGATAATAAATCGAAAATAATGATGATGATAACAAATTAGACATAGAAACAGTTGCTACTATGGTATCAATTGTTATTATTCTATATTAGATTAGTAATAGTTGGTTATCATCCGTTTAGTTATTTAAATATATATGTAATAATAAAAAAAGATAAAGTTTTTTAATAAAAAAAATTTACATATTAGCAAATATGATTAAAATTGACAAAAGAAAAAAAAGCATGTATTTTGTTTAGACTGGATATGTCTGAAGTGAAACATGTGCAGGAAATGCGTTTAGAAGCCTTTGAAATGAAGCAAGACAAAAGTGTAATCTAAATGAAAACGATTAGAAATTTTAAAGTGTTCAAGATGAGATAATTAAAAGATTAAACGGTTTTTTTAAAAAATAAAATATCATTATTTACTGAGAAATAATTAAAATACGTAGAATACACTGAAGTCCCAATGGTTGAAGTTAAATTGAATGTACATCCTTATATACGTTATCTAATGAGCTTGCCAATAGCTCTTAATAAGCTTTTCAGAATATCCTCAATCCCAGACTGGTTTCTGCTTCTGGCTTCCTCTGTGAGGTTCTAGGATCCTCAAGCATTAGATTTAAAATACCAGACTAAGCCCAGCACTTTATCTGAAAATATTTCTTCAAATCCAGCTATCTGACTTAAATAACCATATGGAACTAAACTAAGTTTAGATACACCATATATTAATAGCTTTAGCCATGGATGTCTGAAAATTTTCAGATTTTCTATTTAATAATTAACCATTAAATAAAGTGCTGGGCTCGTCCTGGTATTTTAAATCTAATGCTTGAATATCCTAGCACCTCACTGAGGAAGCCAGAAGCAGAAACTGGTCTGGTGTTGGGGATATTCTGAAAAGCTTGTTAAGAGCTATTAGAAAGCTTATTAGATAACATTTATATACAAGCTTGTTAAATTAGGTCAAGTAAAATATGACTTGATTTCTTTGCAATTATATTTTTTGCTATGAAGGTTTTGGTGATTTTATATTGCTAAAGCTGTTAATATGTTGGGTATCTGAACTTAGTTCAGTCCCATATGGCTATTTAAGTTATATTGCTAAAGCTGTTAATATATTGGGTATCTGAACTTAGTTCAGTCCCATATGGATATTTAAGTTATATTGCTAAAACTGTTAATATATTGGGTATCTGAACTTAGTTCAGTCCCATATGGCTATTTAGGTTAGATAGCTGAATTTGAAGACATATGGATGTCTGAAAAATTCAGATTTTTTATTTAATAATTAACCATTAGATAAAGTGCTGGGCCTGGCCCGGTATTTTAAGTCTAATGCTTGCAATGAGGAAACCAAAAGCAGAAACCGGTCTGGGGTTGGGGATATTCTGAAAAGCTTGTTAAGAGCTATTGGCAAACTCATTAGATAACATTTGTAATACAAGCTTGTTAAAATAGGTCATGTGATATATGACTTTATTTCTTTGCAATTATATCTTTATATATATATATATACATAGGAGTCGTGCCTCTCATTCAATCAGTCATCTCTGTAATGTGAAAATAGAATTTGGTTTTTGTGCACCCACATTTCATTTTTTAATGTCATACTTAGTGATTCCCATATTTTTTTGTTCTCTTCTTACACTATTTGTAATATATATCATGGAGAATCTTGGGCGAATGTAGCGATTAGAATTGCACAAGTATGTATACAAGCATACAAAAATATATAAATCGATCTTTTGAGAGCATGAGCAAGAGTTTGGCCACTCTTTTGACCCATTAAAGGTGAATATCATTTATTCTGAACATAATGATGGAATGTGAAGGATAATAGAGGCATGGTTTATTTTTAACAGTTCCCATACAATCAATTGCATCCCACTGTCTAAAAAGTGGAACATTTAAATCTGTAATTTAAATAACTGATATACCATATCCTCCAGTTCATGAGTGCTATAATTCTGGATTCAATGGCTGAAAGCATGCTCAGTAAGTATAAAGAAATTAGCATTGAATAACCTTTTCTTAAGCTAACGTTTAAAAATGGCGGTTTGTATCTATTACACAGCGATTGTGCTTTTATCCTTTTTATTTTTATTTTTTGTTTTTTGATTATCTTTATGATATTTTTCTCCTCTGGAGTTAGAATAGCTATATTTCTTCATAAATGGATGCAAATAATGGTAATGATGTCAAGCATTGGTGGCCTAGTGGTTAGCATAGCTGCCTTCCAAGCAGTTGTCCCGGGTTCACTCCCAGCCGACACTTTGACATATAAAAAAATAATGGTAATGATATACAGTATGCTTTCCTTGCAAAGAAAGTTATTTTTAAATATTTTAAAATTACTAAAGGGTTGTAGGAATAGTTGAATACTGTTATACTATTTTAGTTTTTTCATTTATTAAGTAGTTTATTCATAAACGATTTTTAATGCATATAGATAAAAATAAAAAGGTAGACGGTCTTTAAATAAATAATTTACTTAAAGGGCAAATATATCTTTTGATGCCTATTCTATGAAGAAGCCATGGAGCGGGCATTACCCAAGCTTGCTAATTGCCTCTACCGATAAGGGTTTCAACATTTTTACCATTTTTTTCTTTCTAGCGAAGAATATGTAGATACCTATTAACTGATCAACATTGGGTGGCTTAGCCAAGATTAATTACAAGCTGACTACTGGAAAGAAAATTTCTAAACCTTAACAATTTTTCATGTATTATTTAGTCCAGGTTTGAATCCCATGTCTGAGCATATTACACTGATACTATCTTGTCTCTATTCCATAAACTTCTTTTTAGTGTATGTAAAAATAATGAAATCAAAAAGATTAACATTTTTTTATAAATATATATTACCAAATGTTTGAAATAATTTTTATTTGAGTAACTTGCTATAGTACATAGGATAATATCATGATTCAATTTTGAGATTCAATGTAGTGATGTTTTTAAAATTTTTAATGTTATTAATTCATACTGTATTTTGCCAAATTTAATTCTGTACATTTAATGCTATTTTAAAAATCATTAAAATCTTATGCAGTATGGTGAAATGCGTTGTTTATTACTATAGTCTATAGTTGTTGTTTTTTTCCAATATTTCACATACAGTATTTATAATTTTTAAAAGAAATGAAATATGCTTGCATTAAACTTTACAGTTCTAACAGTAAGTGATAAATGCTGAGAAATGCTACTGATGATGGTCAAAAATCTTTATTTGATTATGCAGCGTGATCAAACATGACATCTTTATTAAAGTCCAAAATCTCTGAATGAACAAATCTTTAAAAAACCTATCAGTCATCATATATCTTCTTTTGTCATTTTTTAACCTCTAAATTTTTTACATTTACTATATTTTATATCCTATTTCCACGACCCTACCTTTATGCACTCAAATATTCCCTCCAGCTAACCTTAGACGCAAGTTGGCAACTATCAATGAATTCAACAAGCTTTTTGGGCTACCCAAAGCATCTGACCAATCTCATTTTGATCAGTCCCCAAAGCTCGGACTAAAATCAAGGCAGACTTTCTGGCTTACTGGTAATTCTCAGCTGCCATTCACATTGGATATCAACATCATGAAGATTCATTACTGGAATAACTCCAACATAAATAATGACACTCTAGTAGTTGATTCTTCTCTGAGTACCTGGTTTCTACCTTCCAAGAAAACTCTGGCCGAAGATTAACAGAATCAAAATGGGCCAGGGTAGATGTGGTTATACATTGCACAAGTAGGGATTTATAGAATACAGAGTGCAGAAGATCACAAACCAGGGTACATATTTACAAGGATTATCCAATTTGCCAACCCTGTTGACCTCTTTGGTCTACATAATTTAGAGGAGGCAGTTTTTGATTGGTTAAGAACTGTTGGTGTTGAATTTTCCATGTGCTGATATCATCATACAACACCTTTTATTTTAAAGTTATCTTTATAATTATCCAATGCTCAAAGCCAAAAATCCAGTTTCTGGATATTCAATTAATTTGTACTTCTTTTTCTATAAAACCATTATTTCATTTTCTAATAATAAATGATTAACATTTTCAACATTTTTTTGCATTGTTTACAAAATAAATTCCCCAAATTATTCCATTTACAAATATATTTTCGTATCTCCAATGTGCTTGTCCTCTAACATTAAAGAATTTTTCTTACTATTATAAAATATGTTATGCCTAATGATCTGTTCATTTCTTATATGAAAATATTTTCAAACTCTTTTTTTCAGATCTGTTATCCATCTTTCTATCTCTCCACGTTTTATTAGCTCTCATTATTATTAATATATGGTTTGGTTGAAGATCTCTCAGCTCCATATAGATATTTGAGTTGGATAGCTGGGTTTGAAGACATATAGGTGTCTGAAAATTTCAGATTTTTCACTCAATAGATAACTTTTGGATAAATGCTGACTTTAGGTTAGTATTTTTAGATCTAGTGTCTGAAACAATCCTACTGCCTCACTGAGGAGTGCCAAAGTATGAAACCATTGGTCTGAGGTTAAGGGTGTGGTTTCTAGATGGAGGTTTTTAAAATGCTTTTTCTTGCTGGCATTTATCAATAAGCTTGTTAGAGCAATTAGCACAGCTCATTATTTTTTATTTACAAGCTTAAAAAAAGATTAGGTCGTGTGATATATGACTTTAATTTTTATTGACTGTTATCCATCTTTCTATCTCTCCACATTTTATTAGCTCTCATTATTAGTATAGCAGTTAATAAATTCTATACTATATTACGCACTTCTGTTTAATTAGTTAAGGACTTGTCTTCAGGAAGAGAATCTAATAATAGAGACAACATTGCAACAAATAAAAATTATTTGTATCAAAAGGGCTACAATATAAGTCAATAGTTACAGTAAAACTAATTAAAATTCTGCATTACAAGATAATTATCATATCAAAATTTATCCATTTTTCTTGAAACTGGTAATTAAATAGATGCAATAAAGTTTGCTTCAATTTTTCGTGAGTTCAATTAATCAACATTGAAATTAAACTAATCAAAGGATTCCTGCATTTATTTTTTCTTTTAATTCATATAATGTTAATCTTTATTCTAAATTTCTTCATTTTATCTTTTGGAATTATTTTAACTTAATATAAATTTCCAGAAACTTTTTTGAACCAGTTTAATAAAAAGAACAATACTGATTTTTTTTAAAAAAAAAAAACTTTCTACATAAAAAAAAAATCATTTTTCCTTCAAAACTAAAGAAGTTAATTTTTTATATAAAATTTTGTATATGTATGCATATAAACATATATGCATTTATAAAATATAATGTTGACAAATAAAATCCTATTATTTTTTTTCATGTGTCAAAGCATCAACTGGGAAGCGAACTCGTAAACCCGGGACAACTTCTTGTAAGGCGGCTGTGCTGACCACTCGGCCACTAACGCTTGAAACCCTATTTGCTACAACATTTAATCAGTCTTACTATTTCAATAACTAACTTAACATGAAATATATCAAGCTAGCCCTTTCCTTCATATGGCTACATGAAATCTACATAAAATAGATATCTATTTCAAACTCGGAGCAACTGCTTGTAAGGCAGCTGTGCTGACCATTCGACCACCAACGCTTGAAATCCTCTTTGTTACAACATTTAATCAATCTTACAATTTCAATAACTCTAACTTAACATGCAATATATCAAGCTAGCCCTTTCCTTCATATGGCTACATGAAATCTGCATAAAATATACATCTATTTATTTCAATATAAATCAGAAAAGAATTAAATCGACAACTTCAACAATATCATGTGAATGTTTTAAATTTAACTGATTCATTTCACAATCTTCTAGAATTGAAAGTAAATTTTAAGAGTACAGATCATTTTAAGTTCTGAAGCAAAAAATAAACTATTTAATAAATTAAATATACACAAATAAAAAAGAATTAAATTAGTTGAATAAAAGAATAAATGTAAATAATAGCAAAATAAATAAACATTAATGGAGACAAATAAGTAAAAGGTAGTAATATATAACTGAAATTTAAAGAAAGATATGACATAGATTATATAAAAAATAAAAGAACAGACAAAGCCTTAATGAAATAATAGAATATTAATATCATCTGTGTTCTTTTTTACTTTTTTACAATGCTTTTTTACAACTCACAATTAACAGTTTCGATTGCACCAGCACTCTTCTTCAGAACTTGTACTTATATTTCCAAATCGTAGCATTAGGATTTGGAAATATAAGTAGAAGTTCTGAAGAAGATTGCTGGTGTGATCGAAACTGTCAATTGTGGATTGTAAAAAAGCATTGTAAAAAGTAATCAAGAACATAGATGATATTAATATTGGCAATGCAATAAGAAAGATAAAGTTGAAATAATAGAAGATTGAAAAATACAAATATTGTAATAGGTAAGATTATTTATGGGAAGATTAACAAACAAATTGACATATGTTGACTAAAAGAAGAATGAAATGAAATAGAAGATAAAGATAAGCTTGATATAATTTAAAATATAAAAGAATAATACCTTGAGTGGGAATAGTGGCATGGTTACATTATTTGAGAATTTAGGCAAATTATTTGAGCTCTTTATTTTTAGTAAAATACATGTTAATTAGATGTAATTTTTAAAAAAAATAGAACCAGCTTAATAACGTAAATATGTATATGGTTTTCAATTTCTTTGTAATTTTTCAAACATTAATAACTAAAGATCAGCTTTTCAAGCTAATTCATATGTGCTTTATGAATCTTAATAATAAATGAATACTTTCACTTCCAACACAAGATAAAGTCTTTGCAAAAGAATAGAATGAATCCACCTATTCTTTCAACCCAAACGCTTAAGTATGGGCAAATCTTAAGCACTGGAAATGAAAGGATGAAGATAAACCGATCACTTTAAATTACTTTTTACTATGTCTGAATGAATGACGCCAATGAAATTTTCTAGAATTTATGATACGTCATTTTTAAATGAAACTAAACATATGTAAATGAGACATTTATTTTATATAGTGTGATGTTTATGAATTGTAATAAACTAAAGATCAGCTTTTCAAGCTAATTCACATGCGCTTTATGAATCTTAATAATAAATGAATACTTTCACTTCCAACACAAGATAAAGTCTTTGCAAAAGAATAGAATGAATCCACCTATTCTTTCAACCCAAATGCTTAAGTATGGGCAAATCTTAAGCTTGGAAAGCTGATCTTTAGTTTATTATAATTCATAAACATCGCGCTATATAAAATAAATGTCTCATTTACAAACATTAAAAAGATAAAAATTAATAGTTCTATGGTACTGCACTCTAAAAACAGTTTGGAAAAGATAAAAAAAAATCTGATTATGACCAATAAAGTTAAAATAGTACTTTTTTTTTTTTAGCTTTTACAGTTGTGAAATTTTTAACAATATTTATTAAATCCATTTTACTAATTTTATTCCCAAATGACACTCAGCTTTAATTTATTATGTTTATTCTTATTTTTTATCTATTTTTGTTATATAGCTGTTGTGCACCTGAGTAGAAAAGCATATTTTCTGAAATAAAACACTTGAAGCAAGTTAACAATAGAGAACACATCTATTGAAACAGCAGAATAATTTGTGTTGATAGAAATAATTAATTTATCTAATTAATAAAAAGTGTTGAATTAGATAGACAAAAGTTGTGTAATAATGAACGATGGTGTTATAAAAATAATAATTAATATATAATCAGACAAAGTGCAGGAAATTGATTAATTTTCACTTCAAGTACTAATATCCGTGAAAGGAAAAAAATGAAAAAATTTAACGAGTTTTCAAATTTAATTCATGATTAAGTAATATTTACTAAGGCAATAAACCTCAAATCATGCGTGCTTGAAAATGCAAAGATAGGGACCTCTACAGGTCTTAACCACAAGCTTACGCCTTGGAAGAAAAGAGAGAAATGACCAGATGTTTTTCAACAGTTATGGTTTTTTAGAACTAAATTTTTCAAACTGAGTTCCACAATGTGTGAGCAAGCAATTTATGAAAAAATATTAAACCTAATGCAATTTATATTTTGATTTTTTATATATATTTTGATCCCATTAGAAATGACTTTTTTTTTTATCTTTCTTTAAATATAATTTACAGTTTGCTTTGGTATATTTATATGAGTATTACATTCATTTGTTGGGGATAGTTTATTTTGTGGATGTGTAAACACAACTTTAATGTAAATGTTTTTAATAAAAAAGTTTAGAAAATTCTGCTTTAGAAAAAGGTCTAATCCAGTGGGGGATTTAAAAATAATAAGTTTAATCTTAGAAGCAATTAAGCTTTATGGATTTAAACAAGTTAGACTTATAGAATAGTCAAACTAAGAGTCATAGATCACATGACCCTATTCTCTTAAGCTTGTAAGTTATAAACAATGAGGATTGCCAATTCCTCAATAAGCTTTGTGATAAATGCTTAGCCAGAGAAAGCATTTAAAATATCTCTGTCAGGAACCCCCTCCCCCAAACCCCTGACCATGGTTTCATGCACTCCTCAAAGAGGTGTCAGGGTAGGTTCAGACACTAGATCTAGACTTATAGAATTTGATTGGTGCGATAAATAATCTTGTTAAAAGATATATGCAAAAAAGAAGAAAGATTAATATTAATTTATTCTATAGATTTAATTATTTTTGAATATTGGAAAAGGAAAAGATATAAATTGGAGAGATGATTAAATAAAATGGAATAATTTCTAAATAATTATTAACCAATCATTGACTTCCAAGTTTGGTTGAAAAGGTAACCAATTGAGAATATAAACCAATTAATAGCAATGAGTTAGCTTTCCACAAAACACTTCCAGAATCATAGAACTGAATAAAATTATGCAGTACAGGTACACTTATATAATATGTAAATAAGGCCCAATATGCAAATAAGGCAATTAGATATTTTATTTTCCAGACAATGGAACACATAAATCCTTTTTGTTGATGGAATGTGGTTCCTTAGCAATTGTCCAAACCTCTTTGTACTTTCTTTTCCTATCGTCTCTCACTGACCAAACCATTCTAACACTGGAGGGAGAAAATTATGACTCGTGAGACATTCATGGTTAATATCTAATAAGCTAATCTGCATATTTGGCCTCATTTACATATTATATAAGCATACCTGTACTGCATATTTTTATTCAACACTTATTCTGGCAGTGTTTTGCCAAAGCTTGCTTAGTGGTACCTTTTCAACCAAACTCAAAGACAATGAGTGTTTAAGAATTATATACTTTATTGAAAAGAGTTAATAAGTTGAGATTAATTTCTAAATAAGAATTATTAGTCGATAATATTAATAAGATATTAGTATCGCATGATCACCATCTCATGCTAGCACATAACTGTTAGTAAACAGGCAAAAACTCTCCATATAGTAGTGCCACCTTGTGCTAACCAGAGTAATCAATGGATGCCAGAAGGCTTGTGCATAAAATCCCTATCTAGTGCCTACTCATCCAATATCCCCAGACTAGTTTCTGGCTTGTGGCCTTCATCAGTGAGGAGCCTTGGATCTGAGAGCACTGCACCTAGATCTTAGGATCTAATGCAACCCTCCAGCAGCCACCTTTTATCTCTACTTCACTACAAAAGCACAAGGTGGCACTAGTATATGGAGAGTTTTTGCCTGTTTAATAAGATATTAGTAGTTGGTGATCGTTCATATAAAGCTATAAATTTATACAATTTTGAATTCAGATGTAGTTTATTATTTCTTTCTCATGCATAGTTTGAAGCAATGCCATTGCTGTAGGCATGAGTGTGATCAATTGTTACAAACATAATTCTATAATGCTGCTAATAAAGTTATAAAAAATTACAAGTACATAAATCAGAAATAAAAAGAAGTTAAGAATAAAGATAAGGAAAAAAAAGTCTTTTCTTATGAAAATTGTTAGAGAAAATGAAACTAGTGTAGATTTCAATATAAGATGAAAGTATATTTAGGAAATGACATATAATATGTTTACTACCCAAGTGCAGATAAATGTATAGATAGCTAAGGCACTTTGGATTTTTTGAATTTATACTCATTATTTTGGCAACCCATGAAGAATCTCCCATAGCTCCAGAGTTTAAAGAAGTGCACTTTTTTTTTTAAGGAGTGCACTTTTTGGCATTTCCCCTTATAATCTTAACAAACTGATTATTATTATTATTATTATTATTATTATTATTATTATTATTATTATTATTATTATTATTATTATTATTATTATTATTATTATTATTATTATTATTATTATTATTATTATTATTATTATTATTATTATTATTATTATTATTATTATTATTATTATTATTATTATTATTATTATTATTATTATTATTATTATTATTATTATTATTATTATTATTATTGAGTACTTTCAGTAGCTCTATAAAGTTTTTGTCTAATTCAGATATTTTAGATTAGATATTACCTAATTTACATCAGTTTATTGGCTTGTCCTACAAATATTATATGATACCATTCTAGTTGTTTTTTCCTCCTAGCTTACTGTTTCTACAGTCTAGCTATACCCTCAACTCTCGATGCCATCGCATATTGCTGACCTACCTGATCACACACATGTTAATAAGATAAACAATCACCAATATATGTATTTCGTGCTAAACCAGCATTCATCAGTTGATCCAGATTACCATCTCCACACATATATACAATCAGTGCTCAGATTTATATTAAGTATGAAAATTGGTTATCTTAATATAAAGCTGAGCACTGATTGCATATATGTGTGGAGATGGTAATCTGGACCAATTGATGAATGCTGGTTTAGCACAAAATACAGTTATTGGTGATTATTTATCTTTTCAACATGTGTGTGATCAGGTGGGTCAGCAATATGAGATAGCATGGAGAGTTGAGGGTCGTGTGAAAGTCTGAGTTCGAATCCCTTATATATTTATTTATTGTGAATTATGTATAATCTATTCTTTTTATATTTATAGTTACACTTTAATTTTTTAAAAAATTATTTTAATGCAGCTATTTTTAAAAAAATATTGTAATTTTGAATACTAGCAATACTAACCATTTACATGTTTCTTTGCTTTCCTAACACAACACCGCTAAATAAATGATATATTTGTGAAATTGATTGACTTTTAATTACGCATCTTAATTTAAAGTTTTAGTATCCTAAAACTTTTTTTTTTTTGCAATAATATCAACATCTTTTTTTTTTTGATAACTATAAATCAAGTTTATAGCATTTAACATGTATAATGAACTAAAGTTAAAAACATTTGTAAAATTGTTTTTAATATAAAATAATCACATCTTAAGAATCGCTAAATAAACAGAAACTTTGAGAATCTTTGTATATACTTAAAGTCGTAAATAATCCAGTAGAATTGATATTTTATTGCTTTACAGCACCGCAAGAAACTAATGTATCAAAAAAAAAAAAACATTACTTTTTAATAACTTATACATTCTTTTCAGTTTATATCCTTTTCACATTTCTCTTTATATCTTACTAAATACACACCAAATTTAACTAATACATATATACTGTATTAGTTGTTTGGTTTTTTAAAAAATGAATATCAGAAAGATCTAATTACAAACAATCATATTCAATATTAATATTAAAATAAGTTTTTTTTTTCATATGTCAAATGCGTTGACCGGGAAGCGGACCCGGACCAGCTGCTTGGAAGGCAGCTATGCTAACCACTAGGCCGCCAACGCTTTATTTGTCAATAAAAGACAAAAACTAAGGCGGTCTTGATGAAATTATGCTTACAGTTTAATTACAATCTACACTGGGATGAAGTATATATGGATTAAGACCTTGTATGGCAGTCTGCTATGGTTTTTAGTAATGAAGATTTCGTCCAGCATTCTATCCAAGCTTTGTTCTTTTGTTTTCTGGAATAACATCTGACCAATCAATAAATTAAGAAAGAGAGGGATAACGATAAGAAGTTTTCATAAACAGCATTTTAAATCAATTAAAATTAATTAATAAAGTTTTCTAGTATAATACATATATATTAAAAAGAAGATCATAACAAATAAAAAATGGTTGGATAAAATAAGGACTATTGCTGGAGTGATATGGCGAAAAGAAGTTGTGGATTGGAAAAACCGGTTTAAACTTGTAAGTCTATCCTGCTGTGGATATGTAATGTTTGAAGATGGCAATATACTGAAAATCCGTATAGATATAATAGATACCTCCATATTTCCCCATTCTTATCAAATTCATATAAATAAAGATATAATAAAAGACAAATGCCCCCCAAGATGCATTTCGTGCTGAACCAGCACTCATCAGTTGGCCCAGGTCACTATCTCTCATATATATCTTTATTATATGCAAAGTATTTATCTAGAGTAAATTGTTACATTTTCATTTACCATTGTCAAACTTCCTCCACTCACAACTTTGACGCCATCCATTTCAGATAAATACACTAATGATTATTACTAATCATTTTCGAAACTAGAGATTATCTCTAGCACAGATATAAACTTTAAACCTCAGTTAAAGATTAATATATCTGATTTTTTTAAATTTACACACACGGAGTTATTCACCTTTCTCTGTCCCGTATGTAATATCTTTATAGATATAATAAATACCTCCATATTGTATAATAATTACCAGTGCTTCATTAGATGTCAATAAATATATGTTCACTTAATAAATAATGATATTTTAAGAGGTGCTAACAAACTGGAAATGATCGAATCAATGACGCATAATTCTGATATTTATTAATATGCAAAACAAGAATAGCTTACAAATGATAATCAATTAATAAAACAGTAAATCATAAAATGATTTTTCAAGTATATATCAATGATTGAAGATTTATAATCTAATTAAATTTATTTGATTTCCAAATGTAATATATATATATATATTATGAAACTATCTGAAATTCACATTATTAATAATAATGAACAGACACTCGTAAAAGAATATGGGCCATTCCAGTTCTAAAAGTAAAAAGAGAGAGAGAAAAAAACTATTGGAGAAATTAGTTTTGCAATAACTATATAAGCCAGTCTGTGAAACACAAATACTTCCACATATAGATTAGACTGATCCATTTTTCTGTTTGATATTTTATGATGCTATTTTTATTACTTTTTTTTAATGTGTCAAAGCATTGGCCGGGAAGCGAACCCGGGGACAACTACTTGTAAGGCAGCTGTGCTAACCACTCGGCCACCAACGCTTGACATGCTATTTTTATTACTTCAGCAGAAAATTTTATACTTCATCACCATGTCTAAATTGTGCTCTCAAATGTATTCTATTCTCTGCCATGTCTTCACAATAAAAACAAACAATGTTGTATGTATTTAGAATGCCTTTATGATAGTCCTTATAATATAGGTGAAGTTTGTCTCTTTCAGAAAATCATGCTCAAGTTTATCATCATCGTTTTAGAAAGGCTTTCATTGTTCTTTCATTTTATATGTGCAATCCAAAAAAGATCATATTGCTAATAGACAAATTAAAAAAAATGTAATAATGAATTTTTTATTAAAAGCTGCTTTGTTAAGTTTTTTTTTTGTTTTTGTTATTGTAGTCTTACCCAAGATTAAATTTATTGTTGAATAAGAATAGTTGACATTGAATTATATCATCTGTACAGTGGAGAACGAAAAAGCTGTCACTCTGTAAAATGTTAAGTGAACAACTGGTTTATAGTATCTTGTCAGCCCAACACTTGAAATGACATTTTAAATGTAGAAAATAATTTATTTTCTAACGTAAAATGGAAAGAGGGAGGGTTTCAAAGAATACAATCAAGTTAATGAAGTCTACCGAGACCAAATAGATTTAAAAAAATGAAAATATAGGCAAATTATATATATGTTAATATAACTAACTTATACATTCAGTGTATATTTTAAATATGATCAAAAATGGAACTAAAAGAAGTCCAGTATACTGGGGGGGGGGGGTTGTAAACATTATAATAAAAATATTATATATAACAAGTGTTATAATATATACATTAATAATTATCCAATTTTATGCTCTTATTAAACATTATTTATTTTAATGGTTAAAATAGATCTTTAACATTTGATAAGGTCATATAATCATATAGTGAAAAGACTTTTAATATGTAGTTATTAATACATAATATTATTACATATGATATTTTTATTATAATTTTAAATATTGTATGCTATAGCCATGGCCTGGGATTCAAATCTGAGCTGGATGAAATTTAAAAAACTGTTCAGGTTTTATATAAGTCTGGGATTTCATTTTATTCAGATAGCCAGTTAATTAATAAATAGGTATCTAACTATTCTCAGTCAGAAGGTAAACAAGCATGGAAAATATTCAAAACCCCACCTAACAATTAAAAAGCCTGGTAATGTTTTTTAACCTTTTTTCTTTTAGGAACTGAATATTTGTCATGCACTGAGTTATTTAAAAATATTATTATCTGTGTATTTTTTATAATAAAATAATGTTTTCCTAAAGGCAGAGTCAACTTCTAATTTTTCAGCAGTATTTCCCAGAAAGCAAACAATTCTACTTTGAAATAATAAAACAATTCTCACTGAAGATTCCAGTTCAAACTCTTGTAATATAACCATAAGAAGTACATTAGCAGACAAGTGTCTGCTATTCCATGCAGAATGGATTTTAGAATGTCAATGAACAACTTAAAAAAAAAAAAAAAAAACCTTTAAAGATTTAATGGCGGTCAATAATAATAACACTAATGAATGGGAAGAGAACAAGCTTATAATAATAAGTACAGACCATGTTGCCACATTCCAATAAGAAGGGGAAATAATCATTGATCTAATATGTAATTATTTCAAACTACTCAAAGAAGTATGGAGAGATGCATGTTGGGAGTAACAAGAAGAGATCGAAAACTCAATGTATGTGTTACTGACTTCATTGAAAAAATTAAAAGACTGAAGTGGAGTTGGGCTGGACATATTGCTAGAAGAGATTATAATAGATGGACAATTGAAATTTTGAACTGGATTCCAAGAGATTGTAAAAGACCCAGAAAGAGACCACATGTGAGATGGATGTGTGAAATAAGAAAGTGTGCAAGGGTGATGTGGAGAAGAGAAACTAGTGATTGAAGAAAATGGACTGAACTTGGAGAGACCGTCATCCTGCAGTGGATTGATAATGGTTGATGATAATGATGATGATGACTGTTTAATATTATAACTGTGTTTGTTTAAAGGAAGCACACATTTTTAATTCTATACCATTTTCTGTCTCGGTTATAAAATGTAATATCTTATACATTTATTTTAAAACAAATGCATTGACATTTAATTAATTTGAATGTGGAATATTTAACATATTTAATTTTAATTTCATTTTACAAATTTAGCATTAACCTTTCTGGATAATTTTAATGCTATGATATTGTAAAAAATTATATACTTTTTTTTGCCAACTTTTATATAGCTATCAAAATATTTTTTGGTTATTACAGTAAAATGAAGAAAGTTACATAAAAGATTTTTAGCTTTATGTATTTTGATAAATTTTCATTTTATTATACACTGTAATAGGAATTTAAGAATAATGCTATACAGACAGTCCTATATAGCATAAATAAAGAATTTTATAACTTTTATATCAATCAAATTTTATATTAAATCGAGTTTCTTTTTGAATGCATCCTTTTTCATGATGAAAATAATTACGATAGAATGACAGCCTGTTAAGCTAAATTGCACAGACACTGTGGTTGTTCGAAGGTATTCATTTATTAACAACATTCTCACAGCGTCTGCGCAATTTAGCTTAACAGGCTGTCATTCTATCGTAATTATAATCGCACGCAAGACGTTATAAAATAAATGCTTATTCGTATATGATGAAAATAGGAAAATATAGTTTTTAAATAAATGAATATATCAGAAGAGATGATCACTTAAGGTGAGACAAACAAGGACCAAGACCTATATTATCGTATATGCATTTTTTTCTATGTAAATGCTGAAAAATGTTTGCATTAAGTCCAGATTTACATGCATTGGGTTTTTGTAAGTAAATGATTATCTTTGTTTTATTAATGAAGTCTACAATTTTTAAAGACACTATAACGATATATAAATATGTCGTTACATTAATTTAAAATAAAAACTTAAAAGTTCGCAAAGAAAAGTAAAAAACTAAACGCTAAAATTAAAATGTTTGTTAAACGTATATACATTCGCACAGATGCCAAACTTTAAAAATATTTTTTTTAAAAAAAACAAATAAATAAGTATTTGAATGTATGAACGTACTTTTTTATAAAAAAAAGTACAAGATTTAAAAATAAAAACAGGTATTAATTAATTCTTGTAATCTGTAAATGGAAATGATTGTTTATAAATTGTTTGAAAAGCAAGCTAGCCTTGGGCTCTTGTATAATTAAAATGATCTGATGAAAGATAGATAAGAAAATAAACAGAAATTAGTTTGACCAATGGAAGAACTAAGCCTTGGCTCAGACCCTAACGAAAGTGATGGATTAGTGACGTTTTGTTGATTGAATCCGTGTGGATAATATAAAAAGGGAAATACAGTTTTTTCTGACAGTTCCAGCATTTTGTGTTTGAGAGATGTGGTAGGACGCACATACCACACTCTCTATTTAAAAAAAAAAATGAAAAGACTGTGATACCTTGAACCAGCTATTGCCATCTCCAGAACATTATCTTCCAATGGAGGTGTCGCGAGAATTAAAAGCAGAAACCTGGACTCTTCTACCATGAGCTATGAACTTTACAAATTAAAAACAACAACAAAAAGTAATTAAGAACTTTCATCATTGTTTTTTTTAAAGATTCAGCTAATTTAAATTTTAAAATGAACTCTTATTTGATTTTCAAATTAATAATTGATTGTTTAAATTTATATAGTTAAGTTTTGCTAAAATCATTTCCATTTTATTATATTTATTTGTAGTAATATTTATTGTAGAAATTATTAAATGCATTACATTTAAGTTGGGTATAGACATTTCATAGATTCGTTAGTGGTCGATTATGTTGTGGTTTTCACAGTCGATTAGAATATATAAGTCAACGATGTCACTGCGGTGTCTTATGATGAACACCAAAGGGTCTCCTATATTCCCTCAGCAATTGACGTTATCGATTGACTTTGTATTTTGATCGGTTGTGTTTAATTTGGAATGTTTTTGACTGTGGAATCTATGCAGCCGATCTATACTCGACATTATAAAACAAATTGTATAAAAATAATATGTGCGAACGTATTTAAATGTTAAATTTAAGTCGGGCGTGAATGGCTATATAGTTTTGTAAAGTTATATTAAGGGAGGGTAATCTTAGGCTATTCATTTCGTAGTTGAATTGGCTCAATGGATTGGATATATTTGTGTAATTAGTAGATGTAGTATGAGATCCGCTACGTGCAGGATTGTGTATATACGCCACACACCTTCTGTTTGCCTATGGATGGGTTTGTAAGATGGCAAAGGACCGCGATCCATTCCTATGGAGTTTTATGTTTATTGTTCTACTCACCAACAGATGTGACATTCTTGTTGGTGGAGAGACAATGTTTTCTCTAATTCTACTTACTGATCAGATGTACATTCCTGACAGTATAGTATTTTGTGTTGTCGTATTTTCATGCTACATTGAATACATAAATGTATCAGTTGGATTGGTGCCGGTTTGATTGCAAATTTTTTGGCCTAAGGTTAAATAAAGGATAGAATATTTTCTTTTCAAATGCAGGTCTATGTAGTCTATTCATACTTGACTATCTAAATAAAATATTAAACTCATTGAAACTTAGTTAAATGTAAAATTAAAAGTTAATATAAAATCTAAAATGTTAAACTTATTCCTCAAATTAGAATGATTTTATATGTGCGTAAATAAATATTTTTATGTGTTAATTTCTGGCAGTGGCTTTTATTTATTTATATTTAAGATATAAATTAAGATATAGATTTTTATCTCTGCGTCTCCACTGAGCTAGTGACTTGGGCTAACGATCTGAATATTTAAATAAAGTGGAATCTTAAGAGCATTGGGCGCCAATTGTAATGATCCAGAGAAAAACACTTAACATGATCTGCACTACAGGGCGCCATCTAGGCATTTGTACCTAGAAAAATTTATAAAGTAGGCAGATACGTAAGTCAAAAAAAAAAAATTTTTTTTTTTTTTATATTTTGCATCCGGTCATTAGCCCATGTCACTAGCTCAGTGGAATAGCAGAGATTTAATAATATCATATAAGAGTATATATAAAAAAGAATAAAATAAGCCACTGCCAGTAATTAACATACAAACATTTATTAACGCACATATATAAGATTTAAAATTATTTTAGCATCAGTTTACCTTTTAAAATTTAACTTATATTTTTAACTTTGATTTTAATTTACATTTTAATTTTTACAACTTTACATTTTAAATTTTTTTTATAAGTTCACACAGAGGAGTTTATAAAAGTTTGTTTTAAAATGTTGAGTATAAATCGATTACATAGATTACAACGGTTAAAAACATTTCAAAATAAACATAAATGATCAAAATATAAAATCATTGATACCGACAATTGCAGAGGGAAATTTATAAGTAACCCAATAGTATTCACCATAAGATACTTGCATTGTCACCAATAACTTAAAAGACATCTGAATAAATACATTATAGATACTCACCGTAAGGTATCATTATTTATCGAATGTCTATATATTTTGATCAAATATGAAAACCCAAAACATATTTAACCGATAACCAATCCATGCAACCGTCTATAAACAACTTAAATTTAATGCATTTTTATTTAGTGTCGAGTATGAATAGACTACATAGATTTGCATTTGAAAATAAAACATTCTATCCCTATTTAACCTTAGGCTAAAGGTTCACAGCCAAAACTGGCATCAATTTATCTGATATATCGATGCATTCAATGTAATACGAAATATGGCAGCACCAAAAAGTTAAGAGAAGAAATTGCCTCTCGTCAAATAGGAATATTAAACTCTCCATACAGTAGCACCATTCAATGCAAGCCAGAAGTAATCAATGGATGCAAGAAGATTTGTGCATAAAATCCCTATCTAATGCCTACTCATTCAATATCCACAGAGTAGTTTCCAGTTTGTAGCTTTCATCTGTGAGGAGCCTTGGATCTGAGAACACTTTATACACAAACCTTCTTGCATCCATTGATTACTCTGGCTTGCACTGGTGGTGCTACTGTTCAGAGAGTTTAATCTCTGTGTAAGCAGCTTATGTAAGCATAAGAAATGATGATCATGTGATGTTTAATGGTAATTTTTAAAGACTTTTGAGAAAAAAAATGTTTTAATTTGTTTGTTATATTGTGTTGCTTTGGGTTTAGTAATTATGTTTAGATAAATTACACTGAATATTTGTTTTAATTAAGAAACAATTGGAAGTGTTTGAGATGTGGACTTGGAGAAAAATGGAAAAAAATCAATTGGATGAGTAAAATCACAAATGAAGAAGTTTTGAAAAGAGTAAATGAGGAAAAAGGATTGATTAAGAATATCAGAGAGAGAAAGAGAAACTGGATTGGACATATATTGAGAAATGATTATAGTATAATGAAAGATGTTTTGGAGGGAATGGTGAGTGAATATAAAAAAGAAAGGATGGAAGAGATTGACATTATTGGATGATATAAAAGATAGGGAGACTTATGTGGAATTGAAGAAATGGGCAAGGAAGAGAATGGAATGGAAAAAAGGATGCATTGATGTTGTGACTACTCTTTGAACCTTTCTATTGGACAGAATATTGATTGATTGATTGATTTGTTTTCTATTGATTAAAAAAAGGTTCTCTTTAATCAAATCAATTTTGGTTTTATTATTGTATAATATTCTTATTTTCTTGTTTTCTGAATTTTGCCTTGAAAACTGATTTTGCTATATTTTTTATCCTCCAATAAATTTAAGAATGTTAAACAATATTTTATCAACACCATATTTTAATTACAAGCTTTTTAAGTGCAATATTTATAAAAGAAAAGGAATAAAAAGAGGTTTCATAGTTTAAACTTCTAATATTTTTTCAAAATACTTTACAAATATATTTCAAAAATAATCAAAGTTTTATATTCATAAGAATCTAGCTTTTAAATGTTAAATATGAATCTATAAACAAACTTTCTGATTATGGAAATTATGCTACAATCTAAACCTTGAAAACATTGGCAACTGTTTTATAATTGATACAGTTAGAACTTCTAGTAATGTGTTAGGGCTTTATAAAGCTGTCCTGATATTATATTGATTGTAGATTTTTTTTTAGATTGTCTGCTATATCTGACATGTATGGTGCTATAACTAATATGTATGGATATACTACAGTATCTGTATTTTTTTTTCTTTTGTTGTCCTTTTTTTTTTGTAGTCTATTTAAGGGTTTTGTTAATTCCAACTCGTGAATAATCATTCTCCATGAGAGTTTGTTCTATGTAGGTTGTGCCCCCCCCCCAAATCACTGGTGTCTGGATATACTTCTTTTGCTCTATTTGTAGTGATTGTGTAATTCCACATTCTTTTTCTATCATGCTTGGATGTATATGTTAAGTATATTCTTCTATGTGTAGAGTTTTCTGTAAACTGTAGTTCTGGTTTTGCCATGAGGAAATTATGTCACAAGAACATCTAAGAATGACAATTTGTGTTCTTGTTCTAATTCTATAATGGATTTAATTGAAGGAGATATACTGATGTGTACCCAGAATTCTTGTAGCAGTGTTTCACCATGTGGTTGTACAACAACTACATCAAGCTAACGAAGTCAGTCTTTTAGTGAGAATGGAGTAGTTTTAAGACTGTCCTTTTTTTCAAATTCTTCCACATAAATGTCACTGACAAGGGGTAACAATGGTGAACTTATAGACATTCCTTGATTTTGTTAAAAGAATTTGGTGTTACTTTAAAAACAAATTTTATTAGGTCTAATAAAGGTTACATTTTGTATAAAGCAACATAATTAAAGGAATGAAAATGCTTGAGACAATTATTAAACAATTGAAATTTGAAAGACTCAAGTTATATAATATTGTCCAATGTTGACAATTGATGTGATTATCCATGTATATTTGAGTGGTTGGGAAGTTTGTATAGCTTCCGAGTCTCTTCAAAAATAAATTTTGATGACAATAGTTGATCCCTATTTTTTAATCTTTTCCGTTGTTTTTGTAAAGTAGGCATTTCGATCTGGGTGAGGCTGTGTGTATGTCATTTTACACCTCACAAACCAGATTGAATATGTTATAAAAATTGATAATCTGATGATTGGGAATTGTTTAGTTTTGATGCTTTTTTGCAATGAGATTATAGTGTAGTAGTCTGTCTTGATGTTGTATTTAAAAAAATACATTTTTTCAAAACCTTTGACTTAATTAGAATTATGGGGATTTTTTTGTTGTTGCTGCTGCAATTTTAAGTTGAAATTAAATAGATAACAAGAACTATAAAACCTCTAATGCTCTTACTATTTTACAATATAAGGGAAATTTCCTTTCCGTTCTAAAAAGTTTTGCGCTTCGACTCTAAGGCCAATCAAAACATTCAATCATTTTCCCAGTGCTTTACCAACAAAGTGCTCAGTAGAATATCCATATCTGTAAACTCGCATTCAAATTCTTTTAAAATGCTAATGATTAAGTCATTGAGATTTTATAAAATAGATGCTTTTAAATTTTAATAAATTAATAAGTTTTTTCTAAAACTAGAAAAACTAATTCTGAATTTTAAGTTAAAAGTAAAGCCAATCATTGCTAAGAGCTATCTGCTGATGCAATGACTAATTTTTCGAGAGAAAGATTTAATTTTGTTATTGCTTTCCTTACTTCTTTATAGATGGTGTTTCACTGTTTGAATACTAAGCACTTCTTTAAAAAATTAAAATCTTTCTCAACTCAATACATAAAAATTACACATAATTTTGTCAATAGTTGCTGAAAATGAGCTAAATTTAAATGATTTTTTTAGTAACTTATTTCTCCATATTAAACAGTGCCATCGCGTGGTGCGAATAATTAGACAATGTATTACCGACAATTTGTAGTATAAACAAATAATCATATAATCAGGAGATGTTACAAAAGTGACTGAGCATAAGCCAATACACTTTTATCCCAGTTAGCAAAGACATTTTGGTTTCCCAAAATGCATCAGAAATCAAAGATTTGACATAAAAATAAGGGTACTTGGGTATTATTCCTTCAACCTAAGAAAAATAAGACAACTTTTCACATATGCAATAAAGGCATAATCTTGCGAACATGAAATAAACCCGCATTTTTTTTCTTATCAAAAAACGTGTTTTTGAACATAGTTTTAAAACATGTCAACCAAACTTGTTATAGACGTGCGTTTTTGAAAATTTTTGCATTTTCTGATTCCAAAAGTTTGATGTTTACATTTTAAAGTTATTTATTATTATGAATTTGTTTTATCATTTTTAATTTAAATTTGTTTATTTACCTAGCAGATTTCATGTGGCATAGATTACACAGACATAATGACATTTTCTTTTCCATACTGAATGAAATCATGAATTTTTTTCCTCCCATCTAAAAACCATCTGATCCAAGTGCTGAAATAAACACTTATTTTTTTATTTAGTAACTAAATTAAAACATTGACTTTGTTAATATTGTTGTTTCCATTTATTTGCTCAAAGTACTTTAGTTGACAGTTATTTCTCCAGTCTAAAAACCAACTGATCAGAGTGCTGAAATTTACAATTCTTATTCTATTTTTCAAATTCAATTAATATGTTGACTTTTCTTTTCAAAGAGCTGTAGGAATTTACAGGTTTTTTTCTTTACTAATTGAATAAATATGTTAACTTTGTTATTATTGCTGTTTCCTTTTTGTTTTTTGGATGTTGTTCATTTCAAAAAAGAAATTGCCATTGATTTATTCCAAAAGTTAGATTGCTTTGCAAAATTCCATTTGCAGCATGTACTGCATAATCATATGCTCCACAATCATTTTGGAGGAGGAATGGTAGGGAGGGCCATTTTGTATGCAAGAATTCCATTCCAAATTGAAGATTTCAACTACACCACCCTATTTTAAACAATAAGTAGCCTCTGTATGTATGTTGAATGTTTTATGATGTGATTTTAAAAACTATTTGTACAAATTTCAGTATTATTCTTTGTTGAAAATCAATCAAATTTCATGTGAAAACGTCGTCTGCATAAGTGTATATTTCATAGAATATTTTCTTTTTTTATTTTTAGAAAGATATATTTGTGCTGTGTTAATTTTGTGCAGAAAAAACAGATCATATACGGCTTCATTTCTAGACTTTTTTTTTTAAAATTGATGTAATAAAATAAGAAAATTTGGTTGTTTGCATCTGTCTACATTGCATAGAAGTACATGTATATTTCCTATAAAATTTATTTTTGTGTATTTTTCTAAAACTATTGGATATTATTCCTGCAACCAAGGAAAGAAAGGAGGACTTTTCACATTCATATAAAAGCATTGCTTGCTAACTTTGTAATGTTTGATGTTTCCAAAATAACAACATTAAAAAGTTAGCAGGTATTGATATGAATGTGAAAAGTCCTCCTATCTTTTCTTGGTTGCAGAATACCCAAGTACCAAAATAAGTAATTATAATGAGTTTCTATGAAGAAAAGTTAATTTGTTACTTTAAATTCAAAGTGTATAAAATTTGATTAAAAAAATAACTTTAATTAAATTGAAAGTATCAATTAATTAATAGACATTTTATGAAGCATATTATTAAAATAAAAATTTACTAATCTGTGGTTAAGTATTCTTTATTAAAACATTTTAGTAGGTATAATTTTTAATATATATATACTGGTAATTATTTTTTTCTTTGTTTGTCCACCATTTTGTTTTTTTTAGATCCCGAGAGAATATTTTTTTAAATTCCACTATTCATTAAATTAAAATAAAGCATGAATGAAAAAATTAATGGACTACAATACAAATTGTAAAATTAAAAAAAAAACAAAAACATTTATTTTTGATGCATTTTATGTTTTATTATCAAATTCTTTGCTTTTTGTAATTAACTGCGGTTCTGTTATTATTATTTATTTTTTTATAAAATGATTTAATAAATTGTATTTATATTACAGAAATACTGTACACTAAAAGTAAATATAAATTTGATAAGAAACTGTGATGTATTGTTTATTGCTGAAGTTTTAATAATCTAAATGATTAAATTTTTGGGATTTGTTTTTTTTTTTTTTTTTTGCTGATATTAAAAGTGCATTTTTTCTTTAAATAGCCGCCATTATTAGAAAAAAAATTATAAGATTATTGATCTAAATTTGAGCGAATAAATATTTTAACTTACATTTGGGAACCTTTGATCATATAAAGTTAATTATTAACTGCATAATGCACAGAATCGTTTTCCCTCTCAGATTAATTTATATTTAATGTTGTACAATATTTTATACTTATGATTATATATTTTTTACCACAAGCAAAATAATATTCATAATAATTTTAATCCATAATATTAATTGAGTATGTTATTATATGTGATCAAAGTATATTGTGATTACTAACTATACTGCATGAGACACATTTTTTTTGCTTTTATAGTCATTAACAATAAAAAAAACTACTTTGGACATATCTTGTCAAGATACTGAGTGAAATCAGATAAAATATATTTAATCACATTTTAATTCAATAATCAAACCAATTTTGTATATTGTATAATCAATAAACTGTACTGTACTATACATGTATACCATCGACATTGCTATTTTATTTCGGTATGGCTTTGGTGAAGTCACTAAACTATGACATCATCAATCTTATGAAATTCAAAATGGTGGTTATTATAAAAAAAAGTTTCAATTTTTTTGTAAAGATTGTCATAATGAGACAATAATCAATTATAAATCAAATAATGGGTACACTTTGATGATCAGTATAATGAATCTTTGAGTAAAGGTTCATCACTAGCCAGGATAAGTACTTTCAAACATTTTAATTTTTCTGGGTACAAGATTTCAGCAGTCCTAATGAGGTTTTTTTTTACAAATTCATTATCAGAATAAGTTATAGAATGTATAGCAACATCTTTCCTGATGTAGTTTATATGCATAATTTCTCTAAGCTCTAACTGTCTTTTAGTGAAGAGTATATTTAGGCTATTGATTTGCTTATTGTTTTATCCTTTGTGTTTATCATATCTCCAATGTTTAATAATGTGATGGTGCTTAATATTAAATTATGTAAATATATACAGATTTGGACCATATTGAACAACACGTTGGTCTGTTTTCACTTCAACGAAGAAATAATATTTTGCCTGGAATTTTCTCATTTCTTTAACAATTTTCTTTTTTTTATATATATGAAGCCTTTATGTGGGATGGATGGATGAAATAAGAAAGGTTATGGCAGGGGTGATTGGAAATGAGAAGCTAAAGATAGAAGATGGATTGAACTTGGAGAGACCTTCATCCTGCAGTGGATTGATAATGGTTGATGATGATGATGATAAATATGAATTTATTAACAAATTAACTTTATAAAAACTAGAGCATTTTGCACACTTTTAAAAAATGTAATAAACTGGCCTTTATCCTGCTTATTTAATGCTGTGATGCATACATGAATATCATTGCTAGCTTTTCAGAATTATTATTATAAATTAAGTCAAGTGTTGGTAGCCGAGAGGTCAGTGCAGCTGCCTTGCAAGCAAGCAGTTGCTTGCAGACAGTTGTCACAGGTTTCCTTCCTGGCAGATGCTTTGACATATGAGAAAAAAAGATACAATTGATGGAAACAGAAGTTAAAACTTTTTAAATTTTAAATTAATTTTTTTGATGAATAATTTGAGGAATCACTCTCATTAAATTTCAATTTTAAAAAATGTGAGTAAATGGGGGAATAATACATGATTAGGCCAGCATAATCGTGAAATAAGTCTACATTATAAAAATCATGAAGATCCACAGAAAAAATGATAAAGGTTTGCATGCAGTTCATGGGTTGTGCATGAATGCTCTATAGTATTACATCCAGTAAGCTAAAAACATATCAATCATTCTTATGATCTTTTAGAAGCTTATCGAACATTGTTAATACAGGGGATTTGAACTCAGGCTTTTGCCTGATATTTCAAATGTTAGAACATTGTTAAATAAATTTTTAATGCCTTTATGTTGCATCAATAATAAGTTTCATGGCTTACTGCAATAAATCTAGCTAACAGTGCTCTCCATACAACTTAATTAGTTGCAATAAACAATGATCTGGACCAATTGATGAGTGCTGCTTTAGCACAAAATACCTATATTGGAGAGTATTAATCTTTTTCACATGTGTGTGTTCATTTATATCAGTTGTATGAGATAGAAACAATAGCTGAAGGGTGCTTAAAAGTCTGTATTCAAAGCCTCTACAATTACATGTAATTTCCAAGTATATTAAATTATACTTGTATTCTAATATTAATAATTTTATCACTGTAATAAAATTTCGTAAGTTTTAATGCATCAACTACAACAACAGCATTACATTAGACCTGTGTTTAAACCGTACTATCCTGTCTTTCTGTTTACTGAGATATTTAAATCTGTTCACATCCTGAAGCTGATAATTATCCTATTAAAAGTTCTTCCATGAAGATTTAAAAAATTCAGTTTCTTTATAAAGTGATTTTTTTTTAAACTTGAATTCCTTCAAAACATTTAAGAACTTTCTATGGATCATCTTTTGAGTTGACAAAAATAAGGTAGTTATCAACTACTGCTATTTAGAAGCCAAGAGGATGAAATTTTTGCTTTTGCATTTAACTGATTCAAGCTTAAAACTCCACTATCAAATATATATGCATTGGTAGCCAAGAGGTCAGTGCAGCGGCCTTGCAAGCAAGCAGTTGCTTGCAGACAGTTGTCACTGGTTCGCTTCCCGGCCGATGATTTGACATATGAAAAAAATATATATATATTTCATTTTCATTTCAAAGCTATTCATAAAGTGTTCCAGAAACCAGTTATAAAAATTAACACCAAAATTGAACTTCGATATTAAAAAGACTGTGACACTGTGAATCCATATGTCTAAAACTTTTTACAGCAGTTTTAAAATAAACATTTTGTGGATTAAAATAGGACATGAAAGTGTTAAAAGTAAACAGAGATTATTTAAATCATTTAGATTTTGCAGATAATGCAATCATTCTTGCAAATAATATTTCAGAGCTTCAAGAATTATCTTATGAAAATGGCTTAAAGATAAATGCTAAAAAGATTGCAGTAATGTTTATGGATTTTCTCAAATAATGAAAGTAAAAATTGATAGTGATGAATTCGAAAAGTTAACAACTAAGGTCAGAAACATAATGGATTAAATTAATAATAAAATTAAATTCGGGTGGAGTGTTTTTGATAGAAATAAACTTACTATTAAAAAGAAATATGTCTCTGTGTTTTTAAAAAAATGTTTTTAATAAATGTGGTTTATCAGTTCTTACTTATCGATTGTGTTTTGAATACTTAATAGAAGAATAGTACAGACTTCAAATCATTCAGTAAAATACGGAGAATTAGTAGTAAGAAGGGATCAAAAAGAAAATATATGGGTGAGAGAATAAACAAATAATTTTGGCATCATTGAAAGAAATGATAATAGATGGTCATTTTAAATCTCAATCTGTATCTCAAGAGATTATAAAAGATTTAGAAAGAGACAACCTACTAGATGAATGGATGACATAAGGAAGTTTGCTGATGTGATGAGAATAGAAGCTAAAGGTTGGAGACTGTATTAAAGTTGGACACATCATTCTACTGTGAATTGATAAAGGCTGGAAATAATGATTATATATGGAGAGAGATGATTTTAATATGTATACTTTAATTCTTATAATACAACTTAATTTAAATATTTCAATACATTAATAAATTAAGATTGATTATAAACAAAAATATTTTTTGGAAAAAATAGAACAGTGCAAACAACATATATATTTGTGTGTGCATATATATTTATTTAATCATACTTTTTTCAAGAAAATAATAATAATGCAATATACATTTTTGGTTATAAAATGATTTGTTAAGCGTTGGTGGTCGAGTAGTCAGCACAGCTGCCTTATAAGCAGTTGTCCGGGGATTGCGGGTTCGCTTCTCGGCTGATGCTTTAACGCATGAGAAAAAAAATTTTTTTTTCATTTTCATTATTTTAAGATGACTTTCATTTTTTTTTTTTTTTTACAAACGAACAATTTTTTTCATTTGTACTGAAATTAAATTAATAATTATTATTTTATAATTAACAAGATGCATACTAATTTTTTAATGTATGATAGAATTTATGTAGTTATTACTTTTATACTTTGAAATAATTTTAAATAAAATTTTTAATTTTTGAAGAAAAACAACATTCCGAAAAGAATTTGGGAAAAATCATAACTCATATATTTAGAAAGTTCATACATTATTGTGCAAATGGAAAAAAAGTTGAGATTAAAAAAGATGATATATTATAAAATCTTTAAATAAATTTAAAGTTATATATCAAAAATGCAGCATATGGAATTTAATAATTTTATATTTATTAAGTAATTGTTTATGTTTGGTTTGTCAAATATGTTAACATTTAAACGTCATTTTAAAAAAAATTGTGCTTATTTACGGTGATGCAAAAAAATTCGAGTGATAAATACCATACATCAGAGGTGGCCAACTTTTGAGTTCATAAGATGTACTTTTTATTTTTAAAACGTGTTGCGATCGACTTGTTTTCATAGGCTTAGTCTAAGTGAAGGGAGGTGTGAAATACATACTATTTTTATATATCTACCTAGTAAAAAATAATTATTTAACGGGCCAAAAAACTCATGTCCGGAGGAATTAAAGCAACATGACTAATTATTAACAATATTTATTAATTCAAATTAGCTACAATAAGTCGAGATTAAAATATTATTTTCAATAATAATACGACTTAGTGGACTTCACCTATCTAGAATTGAAAAAAAAAATTAGAACAAAAACAAAAAAACTTGAAAATCTTGACTTAATTTGTTTCACTTGTTACCGACAGCTCTTGCCAGATTGGCCTCGCGATCGACCGGTGGATCACGATCGACTTGTTGAACAACCTTGCCATACATGACTCAGAAAATCATTGCACGTAAGAAAATGCTAGTTGTTTACATTAAAATATAAATATTTACATGTAATTTATATCTTATTCATTTATAAAACAATATTTTATTATATTATTTATATCTTTTTTAAATAGCATGCAATTAAAGTATTAAATGTTAATATAGTGGATGTTATAGGTTGATTGTATGGAGGAAACAATAACAAATTGAAAATACCTATGAATATACATAATTACTTATATAAATGTTTTAATTCTTATATTGTGGATTCTATTGTAATGTTTTACAAAACAAGGGCAAGTTTACAGTTTTTAATTATTCATATTACCTAGGATAAGCCAGTTTAGCAACTCTTTTCATACTCTTTTTTTTTTTTCTCATGTATCAAAGCATCGGCCGAGAAGCGAACCTGGGACAACTGCTCGTAAGGCAGTCACGTTCTCCTTAGACTGTTAAAAATGTGATGAAAATAGTAAAAGAAATATAATATATAGGGTATATGAGCACAGACTTTCACACGACCCACCACTCTCCACACTATCTCATAACACTGATACACTTGAACACATATATGTTGAAAAGATAAATAATCACCAGTATGAGGTTAGTGTATCTTAATATATATCTGAGCACTTATAGCATATACGTGTAGAGATGGTAATCTGGACCAACTGACGATTACTGGTTTAGCATGAAATACGTCTATTGGTGATTATTTATCTTTTCAACATATTTGTGTTCAAGTGTATCAGTGTTATGAGATAGTGTGGAGAGTGGTGGGTTGTGTGAAAGTCTGTGCTCATATGCCCTATATATTACATATATAGACACAGGTATATAATAAGCCTGTGGGTTTCAGTTAAAAGAAGTATAGTGTTCTTTTGAAAAAATCCTCCCCCTCCCCACCAATCTTCAGTATCAGATTTAGTGAAATATATATTGTAAATATCAATAGGTCGATATTTATATTTTAAAAATTTGTTATTTGTTATTAAAAAAAAAATCTCTTTAAGTTGAAGTTTACATATGAAATATTTAAATTTTTCTTTTATGTTTATTAAATATAGTTATTATTTGAAGTTATTATTTTATTTATATATATTGATAGTACATCGTTATAAACATTTAATTATTAAAATAAATAAGGACATATAAATTATTAATTATAAAAAAGATTATTTTATTTATAATGATTATTAAATGCAATAAATAATTATTTATGTATATTTTAAAAGATGTTAAATTTTCGATTTGATACTTTTTATATGTATACTTAATATTTTATTTTTATTTTGATGTTAATTGTTGTAAAAGAGAACATATATATATAACATGAGTTTTAAAATAGCATCTGCTGGCATGGAACCACGCGACAATAATAAGGAAGCCATTATTAGGATTGCTTATTAAAAAAATGGGATATAGAACAAACAACTGAAGGATAGAATTTTATTACATTTTATTTCTTTAAAGTTTACCATTTTTAAAATACTGAAGTAACGTATATATTTTTGTAATAAACATATAAATTATGACGGGGTAATAAGGATATATCGCAGCTAGGGCTGCATCATCATCATCGCTTTCATATATTCTAAAGCAATTTTTCAATGGAACAACTAAAATTTTCAACGTATAAATTTCATCGCGTCTGGAATTAAAAGCTGGTATAGCTATCTTAAATGTATTATCGTCAATTTAATTCTAATCTGGAAGTAATTGTAATTGATGTACTGGATTTAACATTTTAATAAAATATGCATATATTCAAGAATTAATAATCTTCTTTAATGAAATCGTTTCGTCGTTCTTTTAATAGAATGCATTCTAAAAATAAAAATAAAAAATATACAGATGAAAAAACTCATGGACTAAATTAATTCTTAAAAAGGACAATCAACTAAGTGAACTTTTAAAAAGGTATTTAATAATTTTATATATATATGAGTGATGTGTGGATATACATTTTTGAGATTGATATATTTTTTTTTTTTTGTTTATTTTATTTTTCATTGTAAAATGTAACGTTTGTGAATGATCAATTTAAGCGTCTTGTTCTATTATAACATTAAACGTATAACAGATGATGTTTAAGATAAATATTTAAATAATTTTAAAATCTGAAAATATAATTTATAAGTTGAGGTACTATATATTAATTATTATCTTTATATTATAACTATTAGGCAGAAATATGTCTTTATATATTTATTGTTTATATTAATATTGAAACATTAATATTATTTAAAGTCAAACGATAACATAAAATAAAGATGTGCTATTTATTTTTATAAATAATGCCTTTGTAATTATTTAAAGATCGATACTATATTATTCTTATTTTCTTAATGCCAAAGTTATTAGTAAATTAATTAAATTTACGACTTAATAAAAGATAATTTCTTATTTCATTTATTACTTGGTTTGTAGGTCACTTACATATATTATTTTTCATACACATATTTAGAGGTACATAAATTTATATAGTAGATGTGTATATTTGAATTTAATAAAAGTCCCTTTTATTTTTGATATATATATTTGATTAGTTAGTCACATCAACCTAAAAGATAAATTATAATGAAAGATCTCATTGATTAGTATGATTTTAGATTTGTTTTATATAAAGCTAGCTGGAAGGGCAATTTAAACAATTTATTAAAATATAATTGGAACAAGTTTGTTTTTCTTCATTCTTTAATATAAATGGAATAACTCATATACATTCCATTATATTTAACTTGCTTAATTATGAGCTACCATATAGTTTCCATTACATTATTTATATAACCGGGATAATTTTGTCTTTCTTCAATTTAAATGGAATGTAGCAAGTACGATCCATTATATTTAACTTGTCCAAACATGGGCTACCTTAAGTTCCATTACATTTGGAGCATCCAAGTGAGGCTCTGAATTATAGGTTCCATTACATTTGGCTAGTCCAATCGTGGGGCTGCTACATATACGTTTCCATTACATTTGGCGCAACAACTAGGGCTAGAAATAAGCTAATTAGGGCTTGAAATACCCCACATACTTGAGATTAAGATGTCTAGTATATATATTAATATGAGATGTATAATTTAAAGAAAGAGAAGCATTTTTGTGTGTTTAATTTTTTTTTTATATAAATGGAAATATTTTAGCCTTATGTTTAGATGGTGATGGTTAATATTATTGTATTTTTTTTTTAGTGATGAAAGATAAATATAGTCATGAAGCAGTTTAATTTCAATTTAAAAAGTATATTGATGGTGTTGAATTATAGTATAATAATTTTGTACATATTTGGAAAGTTTGAGTTGTAGAAAATCTATAATTTTGAAGGTTGGATGGGATATTTGATTGTTGGAGTTTGGTTGGTTCTGTTGCAGGTATTGATGTTGAGTGGGGAATTTTGGTTATTATCTTGAGGATGTGATGCATTCATGTCACTTGTGATTGATTAGTCTCATTCATTGCTCCAACCCAAATCTTGATGTTTATTATTATTTATCATGAAGCAGTTAACAGTAGTCCTGCCATGATTTTATCTTTAAAACTCCAGAGAGAGTAAGATATAATTATTTTAATATAAGTATAATATTTGCCTCTAAGTCTCCCAAAGATGAGCAAGGAAATATTTATAAATAATAGCCCCTAAGACTTAAATATAAGCAGGGTAGTGTAATGGTGTTCTAAGAAAAATTATTATGGGTTGTAGTAGATAGGATAGAATGAAATGTGATAGTCATCTAAGTGTTCATGAAACATTGTATGCTTTAGGAGTAATGATTGAATTCTTTTATCTACATCAAAGTTGTGAAGTGCTAATCAATCTTTTGGTTGTCAATATCTGTCGGATCTTTGGAGGAATAGATAAGTATATAACTTAAATATATAACACCAAACTTAAGAGTTTGATTAATTGATTATTGTTTGTAACAAATAATCTATTACATTGATTATCAATTAGGGTTTGAAAACAAACATATCGATGTTTTATTTTTATTTTTTTTTGTAAGTGACTTTTAAACATGAAATTCAATTAGTGAATATTTGTTAGTAGTAAACTGCATTAGTACAATTTTAGTAAAATATTTCGAGCACAAAAGTTAATAATAAGTGAAGTGGATATTTTTTTTTTATGTGTATAAAATGGTATTAAGTATTAAAGTCCAGAAAATTTATAGGTATCGATTTAAGTATTTTATATTTAACTACCATTATTTTGAATGAGAAAGTTGTCTCACTATATTATCAAATTAGTTATTTTAAGGCATGTGAACATTTAGTTGTAGTTTAAATATTTCAAGGTTATATTGAATTTGATATGAAGTATCCACATTTTAATATAGTATAAGTGTAGAATATTTATTATCATTAAAAATAAATAAATGTTATTTAGTGATATCAGTTGTTACTCTCTGCATATATATATTTTAGAGAAATTTGTTGATGTTATGGTGATAGATAAGATTTTTTTTTTTTAAGCCAAGAAGTTCATGAGTTCAAATAAGTAAAATTTAGATTGTCAGATAGCTATTATATATTATAAGATTAAAAAGGCTTGTATTTTTAGTTAAAAAATTGCTTGTTGGAATAATGATTGGAGATGGTGAGCCCTTGATCTGTGATAGTTACTATATAGAAATATATATATATATCTTAGATTTTATTTTATGAGTATATAATATTGTATTATTAATAATAATGGATAACAATAGTAATAAAATGCCAGTTAATGGTGATTTTGACTTAAAAGATTTTTTGGAAAAACTTAAAGCTGAATTAAATACCAAATATGATGAACTTAAAGCTGAGATGAAAACAAATTCTGATAAACTAGAGACTAGTTTAAAAACAAATTCTGATGAACTTTCTCAGAAGCTAGAATCTAAATATGATGAACTTAGAGTTGAGATGAAAATTAATTCTAATGAATTAAAAGTTTTGGTAGATGATAGTATTAGAAGAGTAGAAATAAAATTTGATGAAAAGATGGAAAAATATAGAGAAGAGACAATAGTGGAAGCTAATTCTTTAAAAGCAAAAATTGAAGAAATAAATAATGAAATGAAGGAAGAAAATCAAGGAATTGTGGCCAGATTAGAAGAATCTAAGAAAGAACATGGGGAATTTAAGGAAAAGATTATTAATGATAATAAAGTATTATGGGATAAGTTCCAAACATTGAAAATTGATAATGAATCTTCATTTAAAAACCTATATACAACTATCTCTGCTGAAGTTAAAATTGCTGTGGGATTGCAGCAAGAGGAACAGTTGATTGATATTAATAAATTACAAGATATAAATGAACGTATTAATGTAGTAAATGATGTTACTTCTAATCGTATACAAGAAATAGATGTTAAATTGGATCAAATTCAAGGAAAATTAAGACCCCTTTCAGAATATATAAATAATAATGAAATTGAAACTTGTAAAAATTATGAAATAGAGGTACGAAAGGATGTGGCAGAAATGGATATAAAGATTGAGCAAATAAAAATCATTACGTTAGAAAATAGTGAATATATATCAAATTTGCAAAAACAATGGAAAGAATATGAAATAAAGATAGATATAAATAAAATAAAAGATAATACTATAGACAGAGATTATCTTAAGGATGAGACATTTGTTAAGGAATTGATAAATAAAGAAAATTGTAAGTGTTGTATAGATAAAGTTAATAATGGAACAAATTTAATAGAATCTAAAAGATCTTCTGATTTTCCACACCAAATATCTAATGATTCATATATGAATCATAATGCTGCAAGGTTCATTAATGTTAAAGTTTTTAAAGGTGAATATCATGAAAATCCTATGGAATACCTAAATACATTAGAAGAATTATTTACACTTAGTATCCTGTCAGAGAAAGAAAAGTTGGCAATTGCTAGTAACCATTTATATGCATCAGCCAAAGAATGGTGGAGATCTCTGTTTGAAAGGCCTCAAACTTATGGTGATTATCGTGAAGCAATAATGAATAACTTCTGGAATGAGGATAAACAAGATTTTATACGCCATAGACTTTCTCACGAAAAATATACTTCTCGTGATGGGAGTTATACTCAATTTTCTTAGACATCAAGTGGCCAAATTCAGAACCCTAAATGCATTTCCATTATCAGAAACTCAGATTGTGCGGATTTTGCGTAGAAATTTACCAAGGCATATTGAACAAACATTGGTGGCTGCAGATCGACATACCGTTGAGGAAGTAGCAGATATCTTGGGAATATTAGAAACTAGTGATGGTATTTGTAATAAATCAACTGGAACTACAAGAGATAACTCTAATTATAATTTAGCAAATGTAAATTATCATGTACCAAGAAACCAATCTGCAGGTCGCATGCAAAGGTTTACCAGAAATTATCGCAATAATAGAAGACAAAATCCATACCGGGATCATGGAGGTTACCATAGAAATCATGAATATAGTCGTGGTACTAATTTACAACCAGGGAGTTATCCATATAATACCACTAACACTGAGGTTAATACTCCAGCGACTGGATATTCAAATCATCCATCAAACTGAGTAGGGCCTCGTGGCAGTGTTCCTCACTGCGGGGACCAATGATTGATATGGAGAGGAACGATTTAATTATAGCTTTAAATTCAATAGAATTTGAAATGGAAGATTTTGGAGTAGAGGAAATAGAGAATCAATTTATTTTTAGTAATTGTCCAGAAATTATGATCATGATTGAAAAAATTGAAGTTAAAGCTTTAGTTGATACCGGTAGTCAGGCTTCTATCATTTCAGATGAATTGTTTCACCAATTTTTAGAAGTGGGTATAATTGTTCCATCCTTGCCCATAAAACAATCCTTTCAGGTTACCTTAGCCAATGGACGAAAAGCTAAATTAATTCCTCAACAAGTATGGTTAACAGTACAATTCAATTCAGTAAGCCAAGAACATGTTTTTTTGATAATGGCGGGATTAGTACATGCTGTGATTTTGGGATCAGATTTTCTTCAGATGCATGGTTGCATTATAGATTATATGGCAAAACAATTAATATGTAAAGGTGAAATTATTCATTTTAAGCAATATGTACTGCACCAATCCTTAAATTTAAGTTGTATAGAAACAATTACAACTGATCTTGATGTAAAATTAAAAATAAATGAATCAACTGGTTTAACTGATGAAATAAAAAAGGCCTTATCTTTAATATTATGTAATTATAAAAACGTTTTTTCAAAACAACCTGGAATCATCAAAGGGTATGTCCACCGGATACGATTGAATAATTTGGAACCCTTTCAGTGCAAATCCTACCCAATACCTTATCAATATAAAAAAGAAGTGGATAAGCAAATTAACCAAATGATGGAATGGGGTGTTATCAAAAAATCTGCTTCAGCATTTAATAACCCTTTAGTTATTGTCAAAAAGAAGGATGGATCAGCTCGCATTTGTTTAGATGCCCGATTTTTAAATCGTAGGACAATTCCGGAACGTGATGTTCCTCCAATAGTACAGGAACTCTTAGCTCGTTTTGAAGGAAAAAAGATATTCACTACTGTAGATTTGACAGCCAGTTATTGGCAGATTTATTTACACCTAGAAGATCAAAAATATACTGCTTTCAAATATGAGGGACAATCTTATATGTTCCAAAGGATGCCATTCGGATTAGTTAATAGTGGGGCAAGTTTAATTCGTTGTTTAAATCAAGTTTTATCTACAGAAATTAAGAACATATTAGTGATGTATGTAGATGACATTGTTATTGCTTCACGGGATATGAATGAACATTTACAACATTTAAAAGCATTTCTTCAAGAATGTAAGAATAAAAACATCAAAATTAATCTAAAGAAAAGTACCTTTGCTACTGAAGAAATCATCTTTTTAGGGCATTTGGTAGGTGCAGCAGGAATTAAGCCTCATCCTGACAAAATTAAAGCTATAAAAAATTTTCCACAACCTGAAAATAAAAAGCAACTGCGTTCATTCTTTGGATTATGCAATTTTTACCATCGCTTTTATAAAAATTTTGCTTTAGATACAATTCACATGTCACAATTGTTGAAAAAGGATATTAAATGGAAATGGTTAGATATTCATCAAGTAGAATTAGAGCATGTGAAAGCAAAATTTTTGGAAACAGTAATTTTACATTATCCAAATTTTCAACAGCCATTTTATGTTCAAACAGATAGCAGTGGGTATGGACTTGGAGTGGTGCTATTTCAAATGAGTGTAGAAGGTAAACCATTAATATTATATTTTTTAAGCCGTAGGTTAAAAGGGGCTGAAATGCATTATTCCACAACAGAGAAAGAAGCTTTGGCAGTAGTTTGGGCTTTCACTAAACTTAAACAATTTTTGTTGGGATCCCAAGTGGTAGTGATAACAGACCATAAGAGTTTGGAATTTTTAAATAAAGGATATCTAAATAATGACCGCTTGGTGAGATGGAGTTTATTTTTGCAACAATTTAACTACACTGTGCAATACTGTCAAGGTAAAAATAATATAGTACCTGATATTCTTAGTCGAAACCCAATGGAATGCCCAGATCAACCTATGAATTATACAGGAAACTTAATTTTGACAGCTATTACTTTAGTAATCGACGACTCTGTAGAAAAAGATTTAACCAATATTAGTGAACTTCAATTACAGGATCCTAAATTGGGGCCTATAATGTCCCAATTGAATGACAATACTATTGCAATGGGAATGGCAGAGCCACTAACTAACGGAGAATTAATAAGGTATCAATTGTCAAAAGGTATATTAATGTATCAAGTAGATATTACAAATTCTGGATCATGGAGAGTTTATGTTCCTAGCAATATTAGGAAAAGACTTATAAATTATGTACATTGTCTGTATGGACATTATGGTCCTAGAAAAATAGAGTATGCTTTACGTAAATTATTTTATTGGCCTCGAATGTATACATCTATACTGGATACTTTACAATTGTGTGAAATCTGTCTTAAAACAAAGTATCTGAATAGGTCATATGCGGGAAAATGGCAGCCTATATTACCAAACAAGCCTAATGAAATTTTGGCCATTGATTTTTATGGTCCTTTACCCTCTTATCGGCAATACAAATTTTTGTTAGTGACATATGATTTATTTACAAAATATGTTACTGCTTATCCAGTGAGAAAAGCTGCAGCTAATGATGTCATCAAAGTAATGACAAACTTTCAATTCCCAATAGTTGGAAAACCAGAATCAATTTTGACCGATCATGCTACTTCATTTATGTCTGAAGAATGGAAAAATTGGTTATGTAGGCAAAACATTAAACCTGTATTGATTTCTATTCGTAACCCTCAATCTAACCCATGTGAGAGGGTTATGAGAGAATTAAGTCGGTTATTTAGGGTATATCTAGAAGGAAACCATCGTGGTTGGGTAAACCAATTAAAGCAGGTATTATTATACATTAACATGACTAGAAATGAATCTACAGGTTTTACACCTATGCGGCTGCATTTTGGAAAGGAAGAGCAAAGTATAATTAAAACTTTATTACCTGTTATAGTGGAGGAGCCAGATCACAATAATGATATCATTAAAGCTAAAGAAAATATGACAAAAATGGGAGACAAACGGGGATTACAAGGTCCACAGCATCCCAGTCAATTCAAGGAAGGAGATATGGTGTTAATTCGTACACCTCATGTTAGTAATCCACAAGACCACAAATTTAAGAAATTTTTTAATATTTATGAAGGACCATATCGGATCGAAAAAAAAATTGGAACAAATGCTTATGTGGTTCATATGCATGATGGTTCAAAGGGAACCTATAATGCTAGAAGTCTTCGGCCCATACATTATGATTAGTTAATAGTTTAATAAATATTTTAATGTAAAACTTATATTAACAGTTTTTACTTATAGAATTTATTATGAAATTTGTAATAGAAAAATAAAAATATGAAGAAAATTAAAGTAAAATTCAAAGAAATGAGTAGAGATAAGTTTAAAATAAATTATCTTAAAAGAAGTATAGATTTTATAAAAGATATTGGAAAAGCTAAAGTTAAACTTAAAGTTATAGATAGAAAGATAAATAATAAAGATTTTCTTCAAGAAAATATAACTAAGGAAAGAAATTTAAGTAAACCTAAAGTTAAACTGAAAATAATTAATATAATAATGTTATTGTTGTAAAACAAAATGATTTTCAAGAGTTCTTTAATGTTGAAATTATATCACACTGATTTGCGATTTTTAAAGGATTATTTAGGAAATTTGAATGAATACCATTCAAAATTATCCAGAGAATTGTTTTTAATTGAACCTAGAATAAGTAAAATAAAGACTTACTCAAGTCGATGATGTTTATCAAGATAGTCAAAGGAAAAGTAAGATTATCTGATAAAATAGCAACTATTATTGATAAAGTTAAGAGTTATGTTAGTGCTTATGATCAAGTTACTATTTATGTAAAGGATATAGATGTAGAATCTAGGGAGTTCATAGCAAAATCTTTAGGTACTTATCTCAAAATTATTCAAAAGCAATTGAGTTATACCAAAATGCTATATGAAAATCTTGTAAATTAGGGCAAACTTTTTCACAAAGTTTAACATACTGGAAATTCTTTACAGGAAGAATTGAAAAGGCACTTTTGATTATTATATATTTTTAAAAAATTTTGGACAAATATCTAGATGATCTGAGAGATAGATATAAGTAAATGAATGTGGTTATTAATAAGAAAAATAATATTCTTTAAACCATGTTAGTCCTTAGAAAGATTACAAATTTGAGAAGTTTTTCGATATTTCATAATTAATTAGTTATTTGCAAAGACATTTTTTTTTTTTTTCGGTGGATTTGAGGGAATTGTAAATATCAATAGGTCGATATTTATATTTTAAAAATTTGTTATTTGTTATTAAAAAAAAAATCTCTTTAAGTTGAAGTTTACATATGAAATATTTAAATTTTTCTTTTATGTTTATTAAATATAGTTATTATTTGAAGTTATTATTTTATTTATATATATTGATAGTACATCGTTATAAACATTTAATTATTAAAATAAATAAGGACATATAAATTGTTGATTAAAAAAAAGATTATTTTATTTATAATGATTATTAAATGCAATAAATAATTATTTATGTATATTTTAAAAGATGTTAAATTTTCGATTTGATACTTTTTATATGTATACTTGATATTTTATTTTTATTTTGATGTTAATTGTTGTAAAAGAGAACATATATATATAACATGAGTTTTAAAATAGCATCTGCTGGCATGGAACCACGCGACAATAATAAGGAAGCCATTATTAGGATTGCTTATTAAAAAATGGGATATAGAACAAACAACTGAAGGATAGAATTTTATTACATTTTATTTCTTTAAAGTTTACCATTTTTAAAATACTGAAGTAACGTATATATTTTGTAATAAACATATAAATTATGACGGGGTAATAAGGATATATCGCAGCTAGGGCTGCATCATCATCATCGCTTTCATATATTCTAAAGCAATTTTTCAATGGAACAACTAAAATTTTCAACGTATAAATTTCATCGCGTCTGGAATTAAAAGCTGGTATAGCTATCTTAAATGTATTATCGTCAATTTAATTCTAATCTGGAAGTAATTGTAATTGATGTACTGGATTTAACATTTTAATAAAATATGCATATATTCAAGAATTAATAATCTTCTTTAATGAAATCGTTTCGTCGTTCTTTTAATAGAATGCATTCTAAAAATAAAAATAAAAAAATATACAGATGAAAAAACTCATGGACTAAATTAATTCTTAAAAAGGACAATCAACTAAGTGAACTTTTAAAAAGGTATTTAATAATTTTATATATATATGAGTGATGTGTGGATATACATTTTTGAGATTGATATATTTTTTTTTTTTTGTTTATTTTTTTTTCATTGTAAAATGTAACGTTTGTGAATGATCAATTTAAGCGTCTTGTTCTATTATAACATTAAACGTATAACAGATGATGTTTAAGATAAATATTTAAATAATTTTAAAATCTGAAAATATAATTTATAAGTTGAGGTACTATATATTAATTATTATCTTTACATTACAACTATTAGGCAGAAATATGTCTTTATATATTTATTGTTTATATTAATATTGAAACATTAATATTATTTAAAGTCAAACGATAACATAAAATAAAGATGTGCTATTTATTTTTATAAATAATGCCTTTGTAATTATTTAAAGATCGATACTATATTATTCTTATTTTCTTAATGCCAAAGTTATTAGTAAATTAATTAAATTTACGACTTAATAAAAGATAATTTCTTATTTCATTTATTACTTGATTTGTAGGTCACTTACATATATTATTTTTCATACACATATTTAGAGGTACATAAATTTATATAGTAGATGTGTATATTTGAATTTAATAAAAGTCCCTTTTATTTTTGATATATATATTTGATTAGTTAGTCACATCAACCTAAAAGATAAATTATAATGAAAGATCTCATTGATTAGTATGATTTTAGATTTGTTTTATATAAAGCTAGCTGGGAGGGCAATTTAAACAATTTATTAAAATATAATTGGAACAAGTTTGTTTTTCTTCATTCTTTAATATAAATGGAATAACTCATATACATTCCATTATATTTAACTTGCTTAATTATGAGCTACCATATAGTTTCCATTACATTATTTATATAACCGGGATAATTTTGTCTTTCTTCAATTTAAATGGAATGTAGCAAGTACGATCCATTATATTTAACTTGTTCAAACATGGGCTACCTTAAGTTCCATTACATTTGGAGCATTCAAGTGAGGCTCTGAATTATAGGTTCCATTACATTTGGCTAGTCCAATCGTAGGGCTGCTACATATACGTTTCCATTACAATATATATAAAAGTAGCTGATTTTTTCTCTTAATACAGCTAATTAATCAAGGGTGTGAATATTTTTAATAATGACTTATTGATATGTCACTATTTTGTTAGTGTACCTTTAATGTAAAATAGGAAAGATAAAAACAATCATTAAATAGCCCATCTCTCCAATAGCCACTTTCAAAAAAAAATAGGAAAGAAGTGATTAATTATTAGGTCTGCCAATTGTTGGATAATAAACTTTTGAAGCATTTTTACTCTTGCCTTAATTTTTTTATTTATTAAGGTTATAAAGATTTATTCCTATACACATTTATACATTTGATCTTGGAGAGAAAGGTAGATCGAGACCTATATCAGTTAGTTCAAAGTTAATCTAGGCAACCTTGCAGATTAGGCTAACTTTCTATTCTATATTGAAGCCTATTCTTGACCAGGTAGCTCGAAAAAGTTTTTCAGGTGCTAAGAATTTGTCTCTATCTTTGATTTTGCCTAATATGCTACAGAAAGTTTGGCAGACGTTGAGATCTGTTTGAACAAAAACATGTTTACATCTGGTGAACCACAGAGCGAATGTCACAAAGGTGACTAACCTGATGATGGAGAAGACTCGTGTTGAAGGCATTTTTTAAGCGACAAGAGGTTATGAGTGTCTACTGACACTTTTTCTTTAAGTATAAGTCTAAGCGGATAGAAAAAACGGCAGTTATGTTGTAGGGTGCTGAAAGGATTCTTCCTCTGTTTTACAAAGCTGACACTGTGAGTCCAATTTTGAGAACCCTCTTCTGTAGATGAGAAACTGGTTAGTGGGCAGCGAGGAGCGATTTAATTTTATGAGGAAGTTAAATATCTATTTATTGACCAATATTTGTTCATTAACTGAATTAGCTATGGACTGGCTCTTAGAATAAAAATTCCTGAACCAGATTAAAACCTGATTTTTTTTTTCCAGCCCAGGTTGTGGACATGGTAGGCAGATACATTACCACTATGTCATGTGATCCTTTACAACCTTTCACGTATATATCAAGTATTAAACAATATCGTAATTTTTTTCTATCATTCTCTATAACGTGAAATCATGTGTTCATTTGTAAAAAGATGTATAAAAACATCAAGCGTTGGTGATCGAGTAGTCAGCACAGCCGCCTTACAAGCAGTTGTCTCGGGTGTGCGGGTTCGCTTTCCGGCCGATGGTATGACACATGAAAAAAAAAAAAAACATTTATAAATGTCTACGTTTTGTGTGTAGAAATAAAACTGATATTTTGTATTTAATACCAGCTGTCTACAGACCTCCAAAGTAGATAACTCTAGGAAAAATAAAGCGACTGACATATGTTTTATTCAAAAATGGTTATTGGAATTGAGATAAAACAATAATAGAGCTTTAAAATGCTATTTTTTTTATATATATAAAGAAAAGAATTTGTAAAAAAAAAAAAAGGGGGAAAGAAAAAGAATAAAGAATTGTATTGTTCATAACAAAGATTATTTTTCTTTTTATCATTTTTTATCTGTTTTTTTTTTTTTTCATTATTAAAGTAAAAATCTATTACAAAATATAATTTTATAGATCCACAAATTAAACAATATATTATAATTCGTTTATTAATATAGATATTTGTTCTGAAATTATAAACCATTAAATTTTTTTTTATTAAAGTAATATACGTTTGTTTTTGCAAAATAAAAATTATTGAAAATCAGAATAAAGAAATAAAATAGTATATTTTGATAAGCGATTGTCCAGAAAGCAGGTTTTTTTTTTTTAATTCTAAAGAGACTTTATGATCAAGAAAAAAAGTTTGTCTACAATTGGTAGCATTTTCTCAATATTTTTATCTATCCTTCTATATATAAACATTTTTATGATGAAACTGTGTGACTTTCAGATTATTTTCAAAATATGCACGTTTTAAAATTTATTTATCATAATACGTTTCTGCTGTCAGGTTTATCAACTCATTATTGATAGAATTATATCAACAGTTTTTCTACATTCATTTCTTTTCGTCCCTAAGATTTTAGATTATGCTTTATTTCATGTTTTGAGATGGCAAGTTTCAGATTTCTTCCTTTAATTTTTTTAATCTATTGCATTTTGTCTTTTAGTTCTCATTCATCTCAATCTTTTTTTTAAGTTCTTTGCATTTTTTTGGTCTTACTATAGATTTGTTATCATCTAGTATTTGCTGTAATTTCTTTCCTATATAACCTGGACCATTTCTTTCCACATGATTATATGTTCTGCTATGTTAGACTATTATTGTCCTATAAACTCATTTTTTGTTATCTTCTAGTATTTGCTGTAATTTTCTTTCCTATATAACTTGGACCATTTTTTCCACATGATTATATTTTCTGCTATGTTAGACTATTATTGCCCTATAAACTCATTCTTTGTTATCTTCTAGTATTTGCTGTAATTTTCTTTCCTATATAACTTGGACCATTTCTTTCCACATGATTATATTTTTTGCTATGTTAGATTATTATTGTCCTATAAACTCATTCAGTCTAATGACTATTTGAATAGACCCATAAAATACATTTTATTGTTCATAAAACTGTATTTTCAACATTTTTAACAATTTAATTTTTGTCAATTTATTCAAATTTATAAATGTAGAAGTTACATCATGTGAATAATTCTACCTGTTCCGTTGATTACAAGATATATTTCATTCTTGTTTAGTTCTATATGTTCATAGGATGAATTATAATTATTTAAATGTTTTGGTGTATTCTGATGGCTTAATTCATCTGAATAATTTATTTTAACAAAACTAAAAATTATCCAATTTTTCTAACTTTTTTCACTGCAATAATGTTATCTGTTTGTATGTTCACTTTTCAGAAGCAGCTTATAATTCTATATATGTTGTTAACTTTTCTTAGACCAATTGTAATTCAATTTAATTATAAATGCTAGGAGTGCTTAGATAAGAAAAGCTTAAGGTTCAGCATCTGTTATAATAATATGCTAAGTCACTTTCGATAGTTTGATCTGATATATTCAAGCAGCTTGGAATACTATGTTACAGATTACCATAATCAAATAATAATGCTTGAAGATTTATTATTTATAATACTGTTTTGATTGCTATGTGTTTAGAGATATTTATTTATTTTTAAGACATTTGCTCTTTTTATTTATCTTTGATTTGTTTTGTCCAAATATGAACAGTAGTTTTTTTTTTTTTTTTTAGTTACAAATTTAAACTTTTCTATGTAATAACCATAATTTTGAAGTATTTATGTAAATTTACAAAACTTGTAAAATAGAATGCATTATCTTTATGTGATGCAAATTGGTATATTTTGGCAGGCTCTTGAATAATTATCATTCTTCAGAAACTGACTTAGAGAATTGCTCTAATATCTATCTATACTAGTAATACAGAGAGTGTACCAATAGCTCAAACAAGCTCTTAATTAATAAGTGCACTATGAGAAAATATTTAAAATCTCTATCCAGAACACTCTCATCTCCAGACCAACTTGTTTCGAGCTTATGGCTCATGTCAGTGGAGCGCTAGAGTATTCAGACACTAGACCTAAAATATCAACTCAAAAACCAGCACTTATTTCATATGTATATTTAAGTAGAAACTCTGAAATTTTTGGATATGAAAATGTCTTTAAATCCAGCTATCTAACTTAAATAGCTATATGGGACTGAACTAAATTCAGATCTACCATATTTTAATAGCCTCAGCATAGCCAAAGCCTTAATGGTAAAATTATAATAATTAAAAAAACAAGTCCCATATAGCTATTTAAGTTAGATAGCTGGTTTTAAAGACATTTTCATGTCCGAAAATTTCAGAATTTCTACTTAAGTATACGTATGAAATAAGTGCTGGTTTTTGAGTTGATATTTTAGGTCTAGTGTTAGAATATTCTAGCGCTCCACTGATGTGAGCCATAAGCTCGAAACCATGGTCTGGAGATAAGAGTGTTCTGGATAGAGATTTTAAATATTTTCTCATACCGCACTTATTAATTAAGGACTTGTTTGAGCTATTGGTACGCTCTCTGTATTGCATTTTTGTAACTACCAGCTTATAAAAGTAACGTCACATTATATATGACTTGCTTTTTTAATTATTATCTATACTAGTGTCAAAATAATTTAGATTTCTCACTACCTTGACAAATGAAATAATATTTTTTTAATACTGTACAAATATATAATACACCCAAAAAAGTCACGAATGTTAGGCTATTATGAATTCAAACAATTTTTTTGTTGTAAGGGGTGGTTTTACATTATATTAATAAAAGATAGCACAGTCATTAATATTCCTATTATTTTGTCACCAAACCTCCTACATAAATTGTATGATATCTATTTAAACTGGATTTCAAGAGATTGTAAAAGACCCAGAAAGAGACCACATGTGAGATGGATGGATGAGATGAGAAAGTGTACAGGGGTGATGTGGAGAAGAGAAGCTAAAGATCGGAGATGGATTGAACTTGGAGAAACCTTCATCCTGCAGTGGATTGATAATGGTTGTTGATGATGATGATGATCTATTTAAAAGAAAGTTGAAGTAACTAGGCAATAGATATTATATCAAAGCAATGAAACTTGATAATTTGTGAAAGGCGACTATGACATGACTCTCCTTTATCACTACTTTACTATCTCAATATGTAGAATTATACTGTAAATTTTAACATCAAATATATATATGCAGTACAATAAAAAAGGGCTTAGCTTACATCTCAGTATGATTAGGTATTCATATTTAAAGATTTGTCCTAAACTGATTGTTTTTCATTTAATTTATTGTATCTCCCGAAAAATTAATAGATCGAGTATGTCATCTGCTGGTCTTCCATTTCTCATTATGGAATATCTTTTATTACGAATAATACTTTGCCAAAAGAGATAGAATATACAAAAGAAACATTAAAATTGTAATATTCTTCATTAACAGCATCTATTATCTACAAGATTTAAATGACAAAATGAGTTTGACATGACTTTGTCTTATTTATTTAGTCTTACGAAAGTAAGATGTTTTATAGAAAACCGTTCAATGTGAAGTAAATTCTTAACATGAAAATAAAAATTTTTAATGTAGTATGAAAAGTTTTGGAAACTGTAATTATCATTGACCAAAAAAAAAAAAGACCTTTATGCGTATTCCTTTAAAAATTAATATAAAGTACAGTGCAAAAACTAGAATGCAGATTAGGGTTTCCAATACTGGCACTATCGATACCAAGATCCTGGTTTTATCGAAAAAAATTCAATATTGAAATAAGAGAACTGGTATTTTGGTATTGATTATATTTTGAATCAAGTGTAAAATTTCAAGATTTTTATAAATAATTTTTTTATTCCAGATTCAGGATATTTTAAAAAGCTTCTATCTGAGTAATTTTGTTTTATAAACAGTAAGTAATTGAGATTCCACTTTACGCAAAAAAGTGAAGCTTGTGTAAATCTTATTAAAAAGTTATATGGCTTAGTGCTTTCAGAGACCTTGAGTCTCCATAATCATAGCCTACTTTTAACTGAAGTTTAGCTGTGGTTTATGTAAATTTTATGCAAATTTTATAATGACCATTTTCAGTTAAAAGTAGGCTATGATTATGGAGACTCAAGGTCTCTGAAAGTGCTATGCCATATAACTTTTTAATAAGATTTAGACAAGCTTCACTTTTTTTGCATAAAGTGCAATCTCAATTACTTACTAATCAAAGGTGAAGTGGAAAACTATTATTTTATTTTATAAACAGTAATATATTTTTATTTTATTTTTTTGCTTTAAAATATAACAAAAAATTTAAGGTAAAATATATATATATGTAAAAAATTACCATGTTTTCATATATGTCAATTTTCTATTATTGTTATCATTTTTAGTCAAAATTTGAAGTTAATTTATTGTGAAATATAGTAATTACCATATACTTTCCAACTTTTATCAGATTCGATTGTATGACATTTTTTCAATGTTGAATTAGGAATCCACGTAAAGAATATAGTAGGTCCTTTGGCTCCAGTGTGTTGATCAACAAATGTTTTTGTATTCAAAATCACATAACCAGGGCAATGCAGAACATTTATATCTTCGCTAAATGGAGCTTGGGGTGATCAATAAACATTATTTTTACATATCTCCTTAATTTTTTTTCTCAAGAACATCAATACTGTTTTTGCCTGAAGGATTGTGATGATGGTATATTAGATGTGACAATATGTTGGATTATCATTCTGTGTTATCTATTTGTACATATTATTAACAAGTTGTTTTGTATTTGAAAAGTTTAAATAAAGATTAAAATTTTCTATACATTCAACATTTACTAATAGATGATGGTAATAGTCCATCATTTTTATTATATCAATACGGTCTGTTTTTTTCCTTGATTCTGTCACTCCCCAAAATGTAGTCAGATGCCCTTTTTAAAATATCTGCTGACAGCATTTTTTCGATCAAATATTAACAAAATTTCGGTCGATGCTTTTTAAAAGCCTTTTAAAAAAAAAAAAATGATATTTAAATAGTTTTTATTATGCCGTTTATTTTTTGTTTTGTCAATTTTTTGAAAAATGAATTAAAGAATGTTTTGTTTTTTTACTTCTGTTTTGCTTATTTTGTTTATGACTTCAAACTTTGTTGAATTGAATAAAATAAAACTTCTTTTGAATACCGTTAATACTGGTATTTCCGGTTCCGGTTTTGATATCAGTTCGGATATACCGGTTTTAGAGAAACTCTTCGGTACTGGAAACCCTAGTGCAGATATTGCAAGTTTTACTATTTCTTATTTACTCTTTATTCATTAAAGTGGTTGGTTACTCAAAAGATTGAAAGTGACATCATAAAGTATACCAAAACAGAGGACCTTTTTTAATGTCTAACAAAATCTCTAAATATATATTTTTATTTTTTAACTAAATGAGATATGCCAATGACTTGTTTCCATCCTAAATATGCATAATCTAGTAATCCTCTCTCTATGGAAAAATAATGACTTTTGTTTTCATCCTAAATATGCATAATCTAGTAAGCCTCTCTCTATGGAGAAATAATGAAAGAAAATAACCACCAAGCAAATCAAATGCCAGGTTTAGAGGTTTTTAAAAAATCTTTCTTTTATTAGTATCTGATTAAAAGATGCCCATTTATAAACCAATAATTCAATGGCTAAGACAGGCAAAACTCTCCATACAGTAGTGCCACTCAGTGCAAGCCAGAGTAATCAATGGATGCAAGATGGTATTTGCATAAAATTCCTATCTAATGCCTACTCATCCAATATCCTAGATTCTTGAATATTCTTTAAAAGATCTGCATAAAGTTGAATTTGTTTTTTTTTATATTTATATTCAAATCTATGTAAATGATGATAAAGATGCCATTTTTTTGATAGAGGGGTGTTAGCTTCTTTTTTATGTAATATCTACTTGTCTTTGGCTATAGGCACTGAGAAGGATAAGAGAAAGATGAAGATGAAAGAGGCATAGATCATAATCAAAGACAAGCACACATTAAATAAAAGCTTATCTTTGGCTACAGTCTATGCCTCTTTTATCTTTCTCTTTCTGTTGTCTCACTCAGTGCATATAGCCAAAAATAAGCACACATTAAATAATAAAAAAGCTAGCATCCCTCTTTCCAAAAAATGGCATCTTTGGCATCGTTTACATAGATTTGAATATAAAAACTGTTCAGATTAATATGAAAAGGTAAGATAACACCAAAATAAAACTTGGAGGACTCTGGTTGCTTCCAGAATCATAGTACTAAATCGAGCCATGTCATTAAAAATATGCATATTTAGTGGCAAAGACCAATAATAAAGCAACAAATTCAATTTTATGCAAATCTTTTAAACAATAAATAAATATAAGATCAGCTTTTAGTGAAATTAATTGTAAGCAAAGTGAATTTGAACTCAGATTTTCAAGCACCCTTCAACTAGCCACACTATCTTATACAACTGATACACATGACCACACACATATAGAAAAGATCAGTTATATGAGATAGTGTGGCTAGTTGAAGGGTGCTTGAAAATCTGAGTTCAAATCCGCTATACTTACAATTAAGCTCCCAGGTTTGTGAAGAGTGTCTGGTTTTTAAATATTTGAAATTAATTGTATAAAGCTATGATTATGATACTAATAGTATTGAAAGTGATAAGCTGAATAAAGATATTTAAAACAACAAAAACCTTTTCTGCTTTATAAATAAATGGTCAAACATTCAATTAATGCAGAAAAAGAAGTAAAAGTAGTTATATAATTATTATATATATTGCTTACAATAATTCCTCTCATATACACTTAATTTTTTTTGCATTAAAGTGTATATGAGGGGAATGGTAGAGGAGATTGGGATTGCTCTGATGAAGACTGCAGGGTAGTTGAAACTGTCAGGAAAATAAAGGAATCATTAAAAAAAAATTTATGAGAGGAATTATTGTAAGCAATATATATGGATATATGAAGAAATGCAAAGAAAATAAAAGGAGAAAAATAAGAATATATAATTATTAATGAAGATAAATTGAAGAACTTTTAGAGGATTGACTTCCTTTGATTTTAATATTGAAGAGGCTACTATGAATTTCATTAAGGGAAAGTTTTACAATTTAATTATTTTTTGAAGATTGTGTTAATTATATTTTATTTTTAATCATTTATTAAAAACAGGTATTTAAAAATTATGATTTAGTCTGAAAATTATCAGCCACTTACAAAAGAGTTGGTTTGATGAATTTCTGGTATAGAAATAAAAGGTTTAATAATTTTGAAAGTGATACTTTAATTTAAAGAAAGTAATTCAGTAATGATTTTATTAGTTTATGTTATTGTCATGATTTTATTAAAAATACTATATTTAATACAAATAATTATAATTTTGATTTTAGGAATGTTCATAATTATGATATAAAATAATTTATTTCTTTATCTTTTAAATCATCAGTTTATAGGTAGGTGAAAGATAATAGTCATTTATTGGTGGTGGGGGTGGAGGGGTATAGAAGGTGTTAGGGACAAAATCCATGATTTGAACTCATTATTAAATAATACTAAATCTATTGATGGTAAAAGTATTCCAGCCTTAGTTTATAAAATTACATGCAGCTTTCATAAAATATATATCATCATCATCATCAACCATTATAAATCCACTACAGGATGAAGGTCTCTCCAAGTTCAATCCATCTTTTCCGATCTTCAGCTTCTCTTCTCCACATCACCCCTGCACACTTTCTTATTTCATCCATCTATCTCACATGTGATCTCATTCTGGGTCTTTAAAAAAAATATGGATCAGATTAAATTGACTCTTTATGAAAGAATTAAAGTTCTTAAAAGCAGAATTAAAATTAGAAACCATATCTTAGTTTTATATATTCGTGAATTTAATATTGCTTATAAAATATTATTAAATACTTCAGATTCTATAGTTTATGTATACCATGAAATTAAAAAAAGTTAGAGATCTTTTTAATTAATCTTTTTGCTTCTAAGGCCATCAATTTTAAATACATCCTTTGATATTAAGAGTAATTGGCTTTTGTAGTGAATTGTGATTAATGTCATATATGTATTTATATGTAGGTTTTGTTAATAGTTTTAACTTGAAAAAGTGTATTTGTTTAATAAGTGAAACTTATGGTCGTAAAACAGAAAGAAAAACATTTTATAATTTTAATAGTACTTTATTGTTATATATTCGTTCTAATTTAAACATTATGTATATATACAATCATTAGAAAAGACAAAATCTGTACATTTTCCAAATTTTTAATGGAAGTCTCACATGTCCCTTAGCTAGATTATTGTGGTAATCTATCTTTGTCCATACATGCTGAATATACCTAATTTCTTCTACATCCTCATGAGCATATCCAGACTAGATAGTACTTGTCAAATTGGTTTTAAACTTCCAAATCAACCAAATTATGTGAAAAAATTGATGCAAATAGTCAAGCGTTGATAGCCGAGAGGTCAGCGCAGTTGCCTTGCAAGCAAGAAGTTGGTTGCAGACAGTTGTTGCAGATTCACCTCCTGGCCGATACTATGACATATGGAGGAGAAAAAAAAATGATGCAAATATAATTGTTTTTTTCCCCATATGTCATAGCATCTGCTGGGAGGTGAACCCGCAACAACCGTCTGCAACCAACTGCTTGTTTGCAAGGCGGCTGCGCTGACCTCTCGGCTAACAACGCTTGACTATAATCGTTTTGTTTTACTCTAATAATAAAAAAAAATAGGGAAATTGATTAGATCTTAAGTATGTGATGCCATTGTAAATGCTTATCTGTAACTTCTGTAGGGTTATCAAATGTGGAATAAATAATTACACATAAAATCAATATTACAATTTTTACTAATGTATTATTGATTTGCCACAGGGTTTTAGAGTAACTTTTTATCCCTTTGTTTACGATTGTTGTGAAATATCTAAATCTTATTATATTTAAATATTTTATGAATATGAAGTTATTTGCAAAAAATTATGTATGGGAACATGAAATTAGCATATGCTAATGTGGATGTAAATAAAAAGAGAAAACTCTTCTTTAGGCTATAGATAAGTTGCTCTCTAAGAATTATATATAGATGAAATTTCACATGAAGATATATTATGCTAATTTGTGTATCTTTTTTTTTTTTTTTTGCATTGGAAATTAGTTTTATGATACATTAGATAATAAATATGACAATCATCACAAATAGCATGAAGATTTTTCTTTGTAAATACAGTATTATATTTTGCATTGTATGAGATCAAACAAGGGCCTTAAACAGCCAGAATGCAAGCATTGAAGCAGCAGCTTAAAATTTAATCTATTGTAAAAATTTCTGTACTGAATTAAATTAATACATTGTACAGGCTTAAACCTGCATTTATATATGTAATATATGCTGTATTCGAACTCGGACTTTCACACCACCCACTACTCTCAGTGCCATCTCATATTGCTGACCCACCTGATCATACACATGTTGTAAAGATAAATAATCACCAATATACATATTTCATGCTAAACCAGCAATCATCAGTTGGTCTAGATTACTATCCTCACACATATATATAATCAGTGTTCAGCTTTATATTAAGATAGCCTATCTTCATACTTTAACGGACAGGCTTCAAACTATTGCAACTCACAACTCTTCAGCCTTCCATTTCATTGAAAATCTGATGATGGAACGTTCAAAGCCCTTGTTAGTGCCAAGGTTGTCATCCTACCCATGTTGACATATTAGTCATTCTGACCTTTCATGTACAAGAGAATAATCCATTTATACATACATATGTGAGGGATGGGCAGACCTTTTATACACTATTTATATAAATTAATACATTGTACAGGCTTAAACCTGCATTTATATATGTAATATAGGCAGGATTCGAACTCGGACTTTCACACGACCCACTACTCTCAGTGCCATCTCATATTGCTGACCCACCTGATCACACACATGTTGAAAAGATAAATAATCACCAATATACGTATTTCATGCTAAGCCAGCAATCATAAGTTGAGCACATTGTATGTGTGTGAGGATAGTAATCTAGACCAACTGATGATTGCTGGTTTAGCATGAAATACGCATATTGGTGATTATTTATCTTTTCAACATGTGTATGATCAGGTGGGTCAGCAATATGAGATGGCCCTGAGAGTAGTGGGCCGTGTGAAAGTCTGAGTTCGAATCCCGTATTGAATTAAAATAAGTGCAGGTTGTAAAAAGAAATTGTAATCCCTTTTCCTCTGCAATAGACTATTGAAAAAGGTTTTTTTTTTTTTTTAGTTCTCTGCCTAGAGGACTAAGCAATAAATGGTAGCATCACGTGATAGTATTTGATCATTGTTGATAGTATCTTGCTATTGCATGCTATCCATTTAATGCTATTTATTCCAATATTTCGTTGTTGGAGTTAGATTACGACTTTTAAACAGCCCTTAATTTGAAGATATTTAAATAAAAAAGAAAAGAAAATGTTAACTGTTTTTTTTTTTTTTTACAATTTATATACAATTATTATATTACATTATTGTTTAGTTTATTTGACTGGAAAAAAAATACTTCATAAAAATGCAATTACTCTGAGCGTTGTCAACAAATTAATTAATTGGAATTAATTTGAATTTGTAAAGCTGTCACCAAGAGGCAGCATCGGGTTCTTATTAGGGTTTTTAAAAGAAAATATTATAATCTTTAACTAACTCCACATTTTAAAAATAAAAATAATAAATCATTGCTTTTAATTAGTGTACCTATATAAAAAGACTGTTAAAATGTTGCCGAAAAGAACTTAAGAATGTTTTACATTTTTGCACGCACGCACACACACACACGTACATATTTTGAAAATCAGACGGTGTATGAATATTTTTGCTACTAAAATGTAAAGCTATTTTCTTTTTCTGTACACTCACAGAGTTAACACTGGTCATATTGTAAGCGTTGGTGGCCTAGTGATTAGCATAGCTGCCTTCCAAGCAGCTGGCCCGAGTTCGCTTCCTGGTCAACGCATCTGACATATGAAAAAAAAAAACTCTGGTCATATTATAAATTTTGATGAAGCTTTTTTTTTTTTCACGTAAATTAGAAAACAAATCTTATCAGAAATATTTAAAAGTTGACATTGTTTAAATAAAATAAAAAAAGATCTTAATATTATTTAATTCATATAATAAAAGAGCAGTACCATTGTTGAGAGTGTGTTAAGAGGGGATTGAAAGTGAAATATGATTAAGAAAGCAAACAGACCGATCTTCATTGAAACATAAGATTGAAATAGATCTGGGTTGAACATATTACCAGGAGAGGTGATAATAGATTGGCAGATAAAGTCTTAAACAAGATCCCAAGAGATTGTAAAAGACCTAGAAAAAACCATCTGTGAGAAGGATAGATAAAATAAGAAAATTTGCTGGACTGATATAGAGACAGGAGACTATGAAGTGAAGAGATTGGATAATCGTTGAAAATAATGAAAATGATGATGAATTTTATTTAAAAAATTACAGAATGATTTCCTGTAACAGATAATTTTTTGTGTAATTGACTACTGTCTTGCAGGAAATATCTAAGATGGTATTCCATTATTGCCATGCAATTTTGCTTACCATGCACAGACATGATAATAATAATTGTTTTCCATCTATAATTTTCCTGCATGGATAATTATTCTTTTGCCTGTCTTCACACAGAAAAACCCAAACTTGTAAAAATATTGGTGTAAACTTATATAAATGTAAACTTATATATTTAAAATAAAAATTGAATTTTATTACTGAATTTATCATTATTTGAAAATGAATTCATATTATTAAAAACATTCACACTATATTTATTAATGGCCGTTTTAAATAAGGCATTGTTTTTAATTGGAAAATGTTTACGCATTTATATATAATCGCACTTTTAAAAATGTAACACAGAGAGCATACCAATAGCTCAAACAAGCTCTTAATTGATGTGTGATAAGAGAAAATATTTAAAATCTATATGCAAAATACTCTTATCGCCAGACCAATTGGTTTCGAGCTTATGGCTCACCTCAGTGAGGAGCTAGCATATTCAGGCACTAAATCCAAAATATCCAACTCAAAATTTCATACCTAATATTTAAGTAAAAACTCTGAAGTTTTCGGACATGAACATGTTTTTTTACTCCAGCTATCTTATTTAAATAGCTATATGGGACTGAACTAAATTCAGATCCACCGTATATTAATAGCCTTAGTGTAGCCAAAGCCATAAAGGTAAAATTGTAATTTATCAATAATATTGCTTTATTGATAATTATAATTTTACCTTTATGGCTTTGGCTATGCTGAGGCTATTAATATATGGTGGATCTGAATTTGGTTTAGTCCCATATAGCTATTTAACTTAGATAGCTGGAGTAAAAGACATTTTCATGTCTGAAAACTTGAGAGTTTCTACTTAAATATTACTTATGAAATAAGTGCTGGATTTTGAGTTGATATTTTGGATCTAGTGTCTGAATGTAGCTCCGCACTGAGGTAATCCATAAGCTCAAAACCAATTGGTCTGGGGAAAGGAATGTTCCAGATAGAGATTTAAATATTTTCTCATACTGCACTTATCAATTAAGAGCTTGTTTGAGCTATTGGTATGCTCTCTGTATTACATTTTTGTAAATACATGCTTATAAAAGCAATGTCACATTATATATGACTTGCTTTATTGATAATTATAATTACTTTTAAAATATTAAGGATTTTAAACTTCTCCCTTGATAATTTAATATACAAATTAAAAAGCGTATGAAACACTTGAACGAGAAGCTATAAAGATTCCATAAATTATTATACGCTGAGCGCTTTCGAGGCCATTTGCCTCATATTCATAGCGGTAATGCGAGATGCAGAATGAGGAAATAGGGCAAGGAAACAAACAGTATGCAAAACGTATGCAAATGAGCTAGATAGTCCAATGTTTAGAGATGTCAAAGCAGGTATCCTGTCTATTGATAGCGTTATTATTGCCATTAATGAAGTATGCTTCTCTGATTTTTCACTTGATGTCATTTTTCTCAGTGCCGACTATTTTGGGGTTGGAGGGTTCAAACACATGTTCTGTCTTCTTGGAATGTTCTAAGAATGTTGAGTAAAATTATATTATGAAATTTTTACTATTCAATTATTGCATAATAAAACTTTATAGCACTAACATTTATATTGGACTATCTACATTGAATAGTGAATGTCTTTAGAAAATTCAAATTTACTTTCCAAATGCATTCAACTGTTAGTAATAGCTCACAGGTTAGTATATAACACAGACATATATATTAATATAGGTCTTTGCATCCCAAGCTATTTTTAAGCAATAATGGTATTTACAATATATATATGGGATATAGGTTTGTGTTGGGGCATCCAGATTATTCACTGCAGAAAGATTTGAATGGTTCGAAGGTAAATATCACCTTTAAAATCTAGTCCACTTTAAGATAATTATTATTTTATTGATAGCCAGTACACTCAAAGTATCAGATAGCAAGAGCATTGATGAAGGTCTGCATATCTTTATCTCACCATTTTTGTGTGCATTATTGTAACTTTGGCATTTAAATATGTGCATGCAGATTCATGCTTTCATATTATGCCATAAGTTCAGCTTTGGCTAGATGATTAGCTTAGATTTTATAGAGTACCTCTTTTAATTAGTCTCAAAGGATGACTGTTTATTATTCTAATGATTAAAGCTGGTATATAATACATATATTATGTTCATAGCTTGTTTATTATTTATTTCTAGCTTTAAATGCTGACTTTCTGCTCATATTTATTTTATTTATATATTTTGGGATGATAATGTTTTCTCTCTGCATCAGAGGTTATCAACCTGTGGGTCGTGACCCCTTTGAGGATCGAACAATCCTTTCACAGGGGTCACCTAAGACCATTGGAAAATACATTTTCAATTCATAACAGTAGCAAAGTTAAAGGTTGGAGATCACCACAACATTAGGAACTATATTAAAGAGTTGCGGCATTAGGAAGGTTGAGAACCACTGCTCTAGATACTATTAAGAAAATTAGCAATAAAAAAATAAAATTTACACTTAAATTTTTTTTAAATATGCCACTGAGCTCACAATATATCCAAATTTACAAAGAACATGTTATCAACATTACCATATAATGAGTACAAAACAAATACTCAAAATACATACAACAAAAAGAACATTGAATATTCAATTATTACAAAAATTACTTCTGGTTCCTATGATTTTTAGGCAAGATGTTATAATTCATAACTCAGTTACTATGGATGTCATTATTACAACTTTTAGTAATAAGTTATGAATTCCTTCACATTCCATGGTATATCATTTCTTTATTATCTTTCAAGATGTAAAATTATCTAAAAAATTTATATAGTAAACCACCAAAGAAAATATTATTTTCTTTGCTATATCTATAAGTAAACATACCCTTTCATGGAGGAAAAATGAAGAAAAAGGCACTATATACCAGGCTTTCCAATTGCTAGATGGAGGACATTTATGTAGCTTGTTTATATTTACCCTTTATCTAAGAATTACCTGATAAATATTGAATAATTCGCTGAATTGATTATATGATGACTACCTGAAAAAATAAAAAGTAAATCTGATTATCCTCTCTCCCTCAAATTTTCAAGTTCTGCCAGCCTAGATTCAACCCACACAGTAGGAATGGCAGGTAGATATATCATATCACCAGTCTCTTTAACATTTATATATTAAATTTGACAGAATTTTACTCAATGAATTTATTCAAAGTAAGATCATTATGGGTAAAAATCTCACGTTTTACAGCAGAACTGTGTTTATAAATATGATGAACATTATATGGAAGTGTAGTTTAGGGTATCAGACTCTGAAACAGACCTTTGGATCAATTCTTGTTTTGGTAATTCCAGTAATCAACCTTCTTATGAATTTATAAGAAATAAAGCTATTAAATTATTTTCTTATAACTTTATCTTTCTTATTGCATTGCCAAATCCATATAATATTAATATCATCTATATTCTTTATTACTTTTTACAATGCTTTTTTACAATCCACTATTGATAGTTTTGATTGTTCCAGTAATCTTCTTCAGAACTTCTACTTATATTTCCAAATCTTAACTCCTTGATGTTCTTTATATGCTACATACATCCTCTCATATATATATATCAATGTTTCTTCTTATCCAATCTCTATGTTTAGTATTCTTTATCTTCTTTATGAAATATTATAACTTTATCTTTCTTATTGCATTGCCAAATCCATATAATATTAATATCATTTATATTCTTTATTACTTTTTACAATGCTTTTTTGTAATCCACTATTGATAGTTTTGATTGCCCCAATAATCTTCTTCAGAATTTCTACTTATATTTCCAAATCTTAACTCCTTGATGTTCTTTATATGCTCCATGCCCTCTCATATATATATATCAATGTTTTTTCTTTCTTTTTATCCAATTTTTATGTTTAATATTCTGTATCTTCTTTATGAATATTATAATTTTATCTTTCTTATTGCATTTCCAAAATCCATATAATATTAATATCATTTATATTCTTTATTACTTTTTACAATGCTTTTTTGTAATCCACTATTGATAGTTTTGATTGCCCCAATAATATTCTTCAGAATTTCTACTTATATTTCCAAATCTTAACTCCTTGATGTTCTTTATATGCACCATGCCTTCTCATATATATATCAATGTTTTTTCTTTCTTTTTATCCAATTTTTATGTTTAATATTCTTTATCTTTTTTATGAATATTATAACTTTATCTTTCTTATTGCATTGCCAAATCCATATAATATTAATATCATCTATATTCTTTAGTACTTTTTGCAATGCTTCTTTACAATCCACTATTGACAGCTTCGATTTCCCCAGCAATCTTCTTCAGAATTTATATTTATATTTCCAAATCTAGCTATTTGATAACTTATTTACCATAAAGAATAATTTCATGACTCGGTTTCTGATTTATTGCTGTCAAATGTAAATTAACATATGTATATGTTATCTCAAGCATTCTAAATTTTGTGATAGCCTTCCCTTATTTTAGTATTATACATGCTTTCTTTTATTATCTTATCATAGCATTTTAATTTGGTCATTTTTAGAGATTTTTGTTGTTCAGAATCTAGTCATAATTATTCCTTACCTTAAGCTTCTCTGTATTTAAATTCTTATATATAAAATAATTATTTTGTCTGTTGTCTGAATACATATTTGTCTATAATGTTTTACTGGAATGCTCTCTGAATTTTTTATTAAGAGGACTCTCCTGTAAATAATCTTATATAAAATTCATACTTTGTCTATTGTCCATAATGCTGTCAAATTCACAACAAAGTTAGGATTTTATTTATAGAGAAAACTATACCTAACTATATATAAATTACTTAGCAAATATAACAAGTACATCTAAACCTCACTTAGCGATTGGCTACTTAGCGATATTTCACAATAACGATCATCATCAATTTGTACCCACTACTTCGATTTACAATCGATTATTCACTATAACGATGGGGAAATTTTTTTGTTAAAAAATTTAGAATGTATAAACTTAAAATATATATAATTAATGAATCTATAATACTATATACTGTACATATAAGTGTTGAATGTCTTTAGAAAAATTAAACTTTATTTAAATATAATGTATAGTACTTGGATTATTTAAATAAAGTTTAATTTTTTTAAAGACATTCAACACTTATATTAGATGATGAAATAGTCCAATATATAAATACAGTACAGTAAAACTAAAACACCAACATCACAAACTTTCAGAAAAACATTTAATTACTATATATTATTAATTAACTGTATATTATTTTTAGAACACATGGTAATTATGTAAAAATAGTTATTGATTTTGTAACTTAGTTAAAAATGTTGTTTATAACCAAGTGATTTTAAATCAAAAAAACAACAACATTGAATTAGAAAAAAAGTTTAAAAGAAAAACAGATTGCATTTAAAATAAGTGTTAATGAATAATTTTTTTTTAATATGTACTTTATTCCTAAGTTAGTGTAATTTTTTAGCTTTAGGAACAGACCAATTTTTTTCCCATAGACCCCCATTATAAATACGTATTCCGTATAAGATATTCTTGCTTAACGATGAGTTTTGGAGAACCAATTGCCATTGCTAAGGGGGGGGGGGTAAAGGTGTATATTAAAAAATTTAAATTTAGCTTTGATAATATTTCAAGTTATTGTGTACACTTCACAAATGTACCTTTCTGGCAGGCCAGGTTGTTCCAAACATTTTTTTTTTCAATTGTGAATATCTCATATTTATTTGTATAATGTTAAAATCTTTTGTTTAATTAATTTATATTAAATCTTAAATTGCTGACCCACTTGATTACACACTTGTTGAAAAGATAAATAATCACCAATATACATATTTCATGCTAAACCAGCAATCATCAGTTGGTCTAGATTACTATCTCCACACATATATACAATCAGTGCTCAGCTTTATATTAAGATAGCCAATCTTCATATTTTAATGCACAGGATTCAAACTATTCCAACTCACAACTCTTCAGCCTTCCATTTCATTTGAAAATCTGATGATGGAACATTCAAAGCCCATGTTAGTGCCAAGGTTATCATCCTATCCATGTTGACATTAGTCATTCTGACCCCTCATGTACAGGAGAATATTTCATTTATACATACATATACGAGGGATGGGCAGACCTTTTACATACTATTTATATAAATTAATACATTGTACAGGCTTAAACCTGCATTTATATATATATATATGTAGGATTCAAACATATTCCCCTATATATAAGGGGTCAGAATGACTAATATGTCAACATGGGTAGGATGCCAACCTTGGCACTAACATGGGCTTTGAATGTTCTATCATCAGATTTTCAATGAAATGGATGGCTGAAGAGTCGTGGGTTGGAGTAATTTGAAGCCTGTCCATTAAAGTATAAAGATTGGCTATCTTAATATAAAGCTGAGCACTGATTTGTATATATGTGTGAAGATAGTAATCTAGACCAAATGATGATTGCTGGTTTAGAATGAAATATATATATATATATTGGTGGTTATTTATCTTTTCAGCATGTGTGTGATCAGGTGGGTTAGCAATATGAGATGGCACTGAGAGTAGTGGATCATATGAAAGTCTGAGTTCGAATCCCGCGTATATTATATATAAATGCAGGTTTAAGACTGTACAATGTATTAATTAAATCTTTAAAAAAAAAATTGTTAAAGCAAAAGGTATTTTTATAGGCTGCGTATAAACTTGTTTTAGTATAAAATTCATTGAAACAATTCATTTTCTGTCAAGCATTGGTGGTCGAGTGGTCAGCACAGCCGCCTTACAAGCAGTTGTCCCGTATTTTCGGGTTCGCTTCCCGGCTGATGCTTTGACACGTGGGAAAAAAAAAACAATTCATTTTTTTTAATATTGATTTTATGTCATATGTTAACGGTTTAAAATTTAATTGAATAAAATTAATTACAAACAAAATTAAAATCGATCTTAAGGATTATTTTTCTAAAATTTGTTGATTTACATATATATGTCAAATGCATTGATCGGGAAGCGAACCTGGGCCAACTGCTTGAAAAGTAGAAGCCTACAAATAAGCGAATGGTTTGCTGCTCAGAGGTTCGTAAGAAGTTTGAAGAACGGAAGTGGCTAAACTTATTTCACGATCGATGGGCCAATAGCCTTAGATTCTTGAGTTTGCCTTTCTACTATTATATCAAACCACACAAAGCATATTTAATTTGAAAACATATATACTTATGTTTGTGTTTCTGTAGTAAGTAGCATTTTATAACTGGAACTAATTATAACTTGAGTTGAAAAAAAAGAAATATTGTGTGAATTCTCCCATTATTCTTTGTCAAATGTTGAGAAAAAAAAAACAGCTTGCAAAATAATTAGTAATCTAGATAAACTTGATTTGTGACAACTTTTCCCTCTAAAATATGTTCGAAATTTAATAAAGCAGGGCAGTCTGTCTACAAAGAAACTAAAATGTAATAATCATTATTTTAATAATGTTTTTATAATTTAAATTTATAAGTAGATCTAAATAGGAAATGATGAATACATAAAATAGGCGATGCGATATTGTTAAAATATGTACTGTACTTGGGGAGGGGAGTGCATTATTGCCTAAACACAAAATGCAATTTTAATATATATATTACATGGTTATTATTAAACTTACTAAACGTAAATATAGTTGTCTAATTTTAATATGAATTTTATATACATGTTTATTATAGAAATGGTATGTTATTAAATAGACAAGAATTTTGGTAGAATCAATTCTGTTCGAAATTTTTCAATACTTGAGGATCTTAATGATTTGAAAAGTTGATTTAAGGTTATGATATATTCTAAATACTGAGATTATAAATTAAATCAATAAGGCATCACATGGCCTACTAAATTGCATAAACATAGTGAGATTGGAAGTCAATTGATTCTAAAATAATTATGTTAAAGAAGTGGATAGCAAATTATAAACCATTGATTATTAAACAAGGTACTGTTTAGCTAACTTCACTTGCATTTCAAAAGTGAACTTGATATACAAAATTATTTTTTTAAATGATTTGATTTATATATATATATATGAGCAAATAACAATTATCTTTTATTAATCTCAGTAATGATAATCCAGTTTTGCTAATCACAATACCTCTTTATCAAATCCTTGCAATATGTGTGTTTCACTAGATTAAACTATCTCCGTGAAGGTACAGCAGACGACATGCACCACACATTGAATGATGTCTTAGGAACTCTACCTTAGTAAACAGGCAAAAACTCTCCATATAGTAGTGCCACCTTGTGCTAACCAGAGTAATCAATGGATGCCAGAAGGCTTGTGCATAAAATCCCTATCTAGTGCCTACTCATCAGGTGGCACTACTATATGGAGAGTTTTTGCCTGTTTACTAACAGTTATGTGCTAGCATGAGATGGTGATCATGTGATGTTTGAACTCTACCTTCTGATATGAAAGTTTACTGTGGTCATGAGTATTCAATTAGTAATTTAAAATATGCACTTCATGTTGAACCAGATAATCCTGCCATTAAAGATAAATTGAAATGGTGCCAAAATCGAAGAAATGCTAATTTGCCAACAATTCCTTCAACTATTGGTGAAGAAAAAACATACATTCCTTTTATGCCAGTTAGTGAAAAATCTGTTCAAAGACATACCAAGACATCTGATCCAATTCAAACTCTGGAAGCTTTGAGAAAAGAAAAAGACAATTTTAAACGCATAAATCAGTCATTATATGAGAGTTGTAATGGGAGCAAATCTGTACAGATATTTTTTATCTTTATTTATTACTGGATTTTAATAGTAATTAAACATTTGTTTCATAATAAAAACTATCTCCGTTCATCAGCTGGGGTAGCATTCTATAAGTATATATATATTTCTTTTTATTAAGGAAAAAATGCAGTTGTTTAAAGAAATCTTGAGATCAGCCCTAGTCTTCTCCATTGATTCATAAGAGTCTTTGAATTGCCAAGTCCTTTAATTCACAGATCCTTAGAACTTCATCTATGTTGCCATATCTTTGTATAAGCCACAACTATGGAATTCATACTTTAAACCGTTTCTGAATTTCCATCGCTTTCCTGCTCCGAATCTTCTTCAAAATTTTCTTCTTGTGAGCTTATTTCTTCATCATCTGTGATTTCTTCCATTTCATCAGTACACACAGGGCTAGTACTAATTTGTTGCTGCATATTCTTTGGACAGCCATCTACTTCCTCGCTTCCAGAACTGTCACTATGAGCCTCATTGCTCCATTGCTCTTCTACATTATCAAGTTCTTCCACTGGCTCATCAGACTTTTCTGAGATAACCTGCACTACTTCATCTTGCCTGCTTCTGGACCTGTCACTATGAGCCTCATCACTCCATTGCTCTTCTATGTTATCATTTTTTTCTCTGGATTATCTGCCTCTTCTGAAGTTACCTGCCCTACTTCACTCTCACTACATACATGCCCCTTCCAAAAAAGACATGCCCCTTTAGATTCAACAATACATTTTTTCATGGGATGAGCTGTTATATAATTCATTTGTATACCATTTTGAGGGTGATGATGTGAATTTACACATTGTAAGTCACATTTCATTTTTTAAATAAATATTTTGAAAACTTATTACTAAAGCAGGGACAATTACAAGTCTCATTTTACTAACCTTACGTTAGAATAGATTTATTGCAAAAAAATTAATTCATATTAGTACAGTAATAATGCTTTAGAGTAACAGGAAATGGTGCAGGAGTTATCAGAAGAAAGTAGGAAAGTAGGACTAAAGATAAATAAAGACTAAAGTAATGTTTAATAGATTTTCTCAAAATATGAAAATAAAGATTGATTATGATGAATTAAAAGAAGTTAACAGTTACAAATACTTTGGTCAGATTATTAATACAGATGGAAACATAATGGATGAAATTAATCATAGAATTAAACTTGGTTGGAGTGTTTTTGGTAGAAATAACTTGCTATTAAAATGAAATATGCCTATGTGTTTGAAAAGGAAGGTTTTTAATAAATGTGTTTTGCCAGTTCTTACTTATGGATCTGAGACTTGTACACTTAATAGAAGAGCAATATAGATACTTCAAAACACTCAAAGAAGTATGGAGAGATGCATGTTGGGAGTAACAAGAAGAGATCGAAAACGCAATGTATGGGTAAGAAAACAAACAGGTGTTACTGATCTCCTTGAAAAAATTAAAAGACTGAAGTGGAGTTGGGCTGGACATATTGCTAGAAGAGATGACAATAAATGGACAACTGAAATTTTAAACTGGATTCCAATAGATTGTAAAAGACCCAGAAAGAGACCACATGTGAGATGGATGGATGAAATAAGAAAGTGTGCAGGGATGATGTGGAGAAGAGAAGCTAAAGATCGGAGTTGGATTAAACTTGGAGAGACCTTCATCCTGCAGTGGATTGATAATGGATGATGATGATGAGTACTGTAATTTATAATAGACATTTTAAAAGGTAAAAAGGGCATTGCAATTATTTGGGTTTTTTTTTTTTTTTTTACAGTACTAGATGATGCTAGAAATAAAAGTAGCATACTAATAAGAAAAGGTTTACGGCAAGAACTAGAACAAGCATCAATACTTTCATGGACTATGAAAACAAGACAATAACAGAGGAATTAAATTTTCGGACTTATATATTCAAAGACAGTGTAGCACACTAGATTACAGAATAATGCTTAAACCTACAAACATAAAAGGAGCGATCCACCCCAGATCAATAACCCCCATTCATATAAATATGTGGAATTTAAAGGTTTTCTGCATAAAAAGCACAATTTGTAGAAATTTGAACAATATTGAAGAGTATATAAAGGACCTTCAAAATATGGAGAACAATTACAACAAAATCATTGGTCCTTTTTATACTTTTCAGTATTGTTTTTTTTAATCATATTTGATATGTATGTGTGTTTTTATGCATATATATATGATTATAAAAACTTATTGAGAAAAAAATAATAAGTTAATAATGTTATAGAACTTGAAAAGATTTATTTTTTAAAGCAGAAATTAAGAATTATACTTTAGATTAGAAAAAGATTAATTTCTAAAATGAACAATAGATTAATTAATACGAGTAGAATAAGTTGTTATGCAAATGAAACAAATTAAGGAATTCGATTTAGATTCTTTTTTTAAGATAACGAAAATCTACAATAACTGATTAATTAATAAGCAGAAAGATAATTCTAAAATTCCAATGGAACATGGAAAGGAAGGAAGAATCACCTGATCGGCTGGGCAGACGATTAACCAATCATTTGCAGGGATTAAGAGATAATGAACTGCCTTTAGTACTAATCGGAAGCAGAAAAAGAGGGACACGCAATTCTTGGAGCTTCACCTGTGTAGACTGATATGAAGTGGATCAGAATGTCTTCCCTTACACAGTGACTTCAAGTGCAGAGAGCTGACCTCCGAACGTGTGAACAGTTAGCTAGGACACTTAAAGGTCATATTGATCTTAATTTTTATTTGTGTATGCCTTCCAGCCTTCTTATATAAATAATTGTATATATGTTATTAGTTAAACGCTTTAAGGGATCCTATATTAAAATTTATCTTAATATTAACCGTTAGTTATTTGCATTCGTGGAAGCGCATGCTATTATAGCTAGACATTGCAATCCTTAAATTTCCAAAAAACATGATTTCTGTGCAGAAAACCTTTTAAGTTCCATAGGGATTTTATGCACAAGCCTTCTGGCATCCATTGATTGCTCTTGTTAGCACAAGATGGCACTACTATATGGAGAGTTTTGCTGTATTTTGAATTGTTTAATAACAATTATTGTGCTAGTATGAGATAGTGATCATGTGATGTTTAGTAGAAATGATGATTATTGATCTGGGATGGATTTCTCTTATATTTATAGATTTAAGCATCATTCTGTAATCTAATGTGTTGCACTGTCTTTGGATATATAAATCCAAAAATTTAATCCCCCGGTTATTGTCTTTTTTGTTTTACAACAAAATAAGAAACCCCTGCCTACTCGACAAAGAGAATTAATCTTTCTTACATTCCAAAAGACAAGCATAAAATTAAAAAAACATTTGCAAAGACAAAGGTTTTGAACCCCTCCATCACTGAATCAATTAATTAACAATTCCAAAGACATTCTGTAATCTGCATTTCATGTGGTCTATAAAATTAAATGCAGCCAACCTGTATGCGACTTATTATATCATGGGAAGTTGAAAGCCAATCTTCAACTAGATTGGCCAACATAGATATTTATATAACAGAACCCTCAAATATAAATAATATTCATTGACATTCACTGATCACAAACAAAAAAACTCAGCTACAGATTAGAATTATCAAAAGCAAAAATTATATGTATGGAGAGAGGGTAGAAAACCGAAATTCAAAGAAGCCTGGGCAATAGTAGGTGACCATTTTTGATTAATAGAAAAGATTCAAAATTTTGTCTATCAATGAAGTGAGACATTTAAATAAATTTTAATATTTTGAAAAGCTAATTAGTCACTACTTATATCCTCGTAATAAGAAGTCTTGAGTCATATTACTATAAGCGATGAATATGATATACATGGTATATTGACAGCATGCCTTGCTGCAATAAAACTGAATATTTAAAAAAACTACCCTTTCTGTGTATGTTTTCATTAGTAGTCATTTATTACATTAGCTCAGAAAAGAATGAAATTATTTTTGACCAGAGAGTACACTCAGGGAATCAAAAGCTATTGGACCTAATTCGCTTTCTCAAAACCAGAGATACCAAACTAGCCCCACTTCCACTCCTCACAGACACATGAGCAATCCTCCAATTCTCAGCCTCTGCATATGACTCAATCATTTAAATGTTTGTGACCCATGCGGTGCGTGCTCAACAAAGACATGCATCTCGGACTGGCCTGGACTACACACCCTTTCCACTTCCGATTCCCTTTTCACATGTTTCTTTTACCTTTTACCATGTTGCTCCTGAAATTTCAATTTACCATATAATTACTCCCTTGTGAACCTTTTTCTAACTGTATTTGTATCTGTTTTTTTTTATTATTGATGAATAAACTTTCATCACTGAGAAAAAAAAAAGAATGAAATTATAGTTAAATTATAAAATCAGATAAAATAAATATAACAATCAAAAGGTTCTGGAATAAACTCATTAATATTCAGCATATCAATATAAAAAATAGCTATAACCAGTTTAGTACAGTGCATGCTATCCCAAGTAGCATTTAGCAGTCAAATGCTATTCAGGATAGTGTGCACTGCTGTAAGGGAAGTCTGTAGAAATTTCATATACTTATCTATGAGGTTCCTCCTGATTTCTCCACTTTTTGCTAAGAGCACCGTTGATTAATGGTTTCCATACATAATGTATAGTCACACTACTTTGGCTTATGAGATTTTTTCCATTGTCATGTGAGCAGCTTCTTTAAATTTTCTTCTTTGTACCTTTTCTTCTCTATCCAATATTGTTGTATTTTCCCCATTGAACATATGTTAATTGTCATATACATAATCAACTTTGTTTTTAGGAAAAAATCAGGAGGAACCTCATAGATAAGACTGTTGTCTTTGGCAGGATGGCGCAGATGGTTAGAGTGTTACCTTAAAATTCAATACTCAAGAATCTAAGGGTCCAGGTTTGAATCCCATGCTAATACTGTCACTGGTCAGGCCAGCAACATCTGAAAAAGAGGAGAGAATAATACCTCTCAAAACATTGTGATGTGCTATTACTAACAATTGAATGTATTTGGAATATTTAAATTGAGTTAAATTTTTCTAAAGACATTCAATACACATATTAGATGATGGAAATAGTCGAATATAAACATACAATCATTGACTATTACTTTATATTATGTGATTAATTAAAACAAATGACATCTCATCTATATTATATTCAAAATGCCGCTAAAAAGGTCCAAAAATCAATGGTGTTTAAAAATTTCAGGTCAGTCGGTCACTCTAATCATAGGTTCATTTTATTATTTATGTTGTTTGAAGATGTATTTACCTTCAGTTTAACAGAATTGATTATAAAAATTACAAGAATCAAAAAAGTTTTAGTAAAATATGATGAAATTTTGATATGTAAGTAATCATATTGTAATAGTAAAAAGTGAAGAAGAGATAAACTTTATTGTTTGTAAATTTCAAGATGAGGCTATCATCCAGATCTAAAAATAAATATGAGAAATTGGCATTGGCAGAGCATGAAATTAAATATCATGACTATATTTAACAAGAAACTAGCAATGATCAAATTATAAAAGAATATATAAGATGTTCATGATGATGTGGTAATATATCTATTTGCAATTAGCATAATCCAGATTCGTGTATAAGCTAAGTAATTGAGCTTAGATTTTTTTTTATTCAGATGGCAAATCCAGAATCCAATGTAATTAACATTCAATATTGCTTAGGAAAGTATCTGGTTATTCTTAGCTATCATTGCCCTGCAATTGGTAAATCTGACTAATAATATTCATTGTTCCTATGTGAAAAGCTCATGTAGATGCTTTGCCCTGCAAGGATCATTTAAAAACTAGTTTAAACTACATAGTAATCTTTTTAAGTAGGAGCATTATGCATCTTCTTGTATATGTTGATTTTTTACCTAAGTGTATCATCGTCATCATCATCAACCATTATCAATCCACTGCAGGATGAAGGTCTCCAAGTTTAATCCATCTTCTCTGATCTTTAGCTTCTCTTCTCCACATCTATCTATCTCACATATGGTTTCTTTCTGGGTCTTTGAAAATCTCTTAGAATCCAGTTTAAGATTTCAATTATCCATCTATTATCATCTCTTCTAGCAATATATCCAGTTCAATTTCATTTCAGTCTTAATTTTTTTAATAAGGTCAGTAATACCTGTTTGTTCTCTTACACATATATTGTATTTTTGATCTCTTCTTGTTACTCCCAGCATGAATCTCTTCATACTCCTTTGAATGGTCTGAAGTCTTTGCATTGCTCTTCTATTAAGTGTCCAAATCTCAGATCATAAGTAAGAACTGGTAAAATACATTTATTAAAAGTCTTTTCAAACACAAAGGCATATTTCCTTTTAGTAACAAGTTATTTCTACCAAAAGCACTCCAATCAAGTTTAATTCTATGATTAATTTCATCCATTATGTTTCTGTCCATATTAATAATGTGACCAAGGTATTTGCAACTGTTAACTTCTTCTAACTCATCATAATCAATCTTTATTTCCATATTTTGAGAAAATCCATTAAACATTATTTTAATCTTTTTAACATTTATCTTTAATCCTATTTTCTTACTTTCATCTGATAACTCCTGCAATATTTCCTGTAGCTTTAAATCATTATTTGCAAAAACTACATCATCTTCTAAATCTAAATTTTTTAAATAATCTCATTTACTTTCACTCCTTTAGCTTCCCATTTTAATCCACAAAATACTTCTTGCAACACTGCTGTAAAAAGTTTTGGAGATATGGAGTCACCCTGTCTTACACTCTTCTCAATGTTAACTTTCCTAGTATCATTATGTAATCTAATTGTTGCTGTTGCATTTTTATAAATATTCTTTCAAATATGACAATATCCTGGATCTATACCTTGATGATCCAATGCTTTAATCACGGAAGAAATGTTTATAGAACCAAATGCCTTTTCATAATCTACAAATCCAAAGCATAATGGCAACTCATATTCAATTGTCCTTTCTATAACTTCTCTCAATACCTGGATATGATCTACTGTACTAAAACCACTTTTAAATCCAGCTTCTTCTCTTGGTTGGTGGAAATCCAATGTTCTCTGTAAACCATTAAATGTAACAAAATGAAAAAAAAAAAATACTATAAGAGTTATCTTCAAAGCATGAAATAAACAATAGATAAGAACTAGATTAATTTATATATTTTAAAAAAAATTGTACATGATATATACTAATATATATTAAATTAGGTTCTGTAAGACTGATTTACTTAAGAAGCATATAGTTTGTATAGCAAAGTTCTTGAGCTATTTTATTTTATTTTTTTTTGATGAGAAGATAATAAGTGAAACCAAGATATATTGGGTAAGACATTCTGGTATGAAGCAAAATAATATAGTGGAGGTTAAGAGTAAGGAAAATATAATGGAAAACATTATTAGCAAAAATTAAATTAGTTAATGTGAGAAATAATATAATTTTTAAAAAAAAATTAAAATAAAGAGATTGAGTACAGTAGACAAAAAATGGTGTGTATGTTTTGGACATGTTAGGAAGTTGAAGGAAAAATTACTTTAAGTGTTAAAGTTAGTATTCTAGAAAATTTGTAGTAAGATTATCAGAAGTAGAAACTTGTGAAATAAGGATTATCAGAATAGAAAAACTTATGTCTGGGTGCAAAGAAGTAGTTACAGTTTATAAAAAGCTTTACTGAATAGATAAAATGTAGTACTTGTTAACTTATTCTAAACTCATAATAATCGAGTATTAAGAAAAGGTAATAGTTGATATTCAAAACTTTTATATTGCACTAAGCATGCTTTTGGAAGATTATTGCCAGAATCATACTGCTGTTTTATTTAGCAGTTGAAAATTATGCCTATATATGGATGTAATTTATTATGTAAATGAGGCATTTAAATATTCCATTTTTTTTTACAATGGAATGCATGAATCTGTTCTGTTGATTGCCTTTGAATACTTTTACCAATCACCTATGTCTTTTTGTATTTTTGTTTTCTATTTCTCTTTTTACAAAAACCATCCTCACATTAGTAGGACTGAAAGTATGATCGATAGCGAGCTCATAATCAAGGAAGGTTACATAATTATATTCATTATTTAATCTTCTTTGATCATGAGTTCACTATGGGACAGTTTGTGCTAAAAGAGGTAGAAAATAAAAATACAAAGAGACGGGTGATTGTAAAGGATTCAAATGCAGTCTACAGAAAAGATTCATCCACTCCATTGTTGAAAAAATGGAGTATTTAAATGCCTCATTTACATAATAAATTACTTCCATATATAGGCATATTTTTCAACTGCTACATTAATACAGCAGTATGATTCTGGCAGTGATCTATTGAAAGCATGCTTAATGCAATATAAAATAATAGCTGTGATTTAATTTCCACATTTTGTAAGATCATAGAGAAAATTAAGACAAGAGACCAAATAGTAGCTCCCATAGGAATATTTAATGATACCTGGGCTATTTACCAGTTGCTTAAAACCTGAACATTCCACCCAAAAAATCTAAGAACACTCAATTATGAACAATCCCTTGCAGTCTCAAGTTCAATCAGGTATCGCTGGAGGTTTAAACACAAGATTAACCATAGACAGCAATGCTGAATATCCATAAAAAACATTGTATTTATATTGTATTTCTAATTGACCAATAAATTCTATTTTTTAAAAAAAATTTTGAATTTTAACTATTGCCTTTTCTTAATACTCGATTATAATGATTTTATAACAATTATAATAAATAAACAAAATAGGATCAAATATCGATTAGATGTATTTGTTAACTTATAACTAGAAAAGAATAAACTTTTAAATTGAGACAAAGAAATGTTTTAATGTTTTTACATTTAACAATGTAAAAATGGGTTTCATCAAAAATTAAGTGGTTGGACTTCATCATCATTCATAATAATGTATTTTTTATTAATTAAATAAATGATGTCTCTGGAGAAATATTCAAGAGTTAATTTCCCAATATCTACTATTGATATCTTCATATTTTTATAAGTTAATCTAAATTTCTTCAATGAGAACAGCAATGGGTAGATTTTTGCAGAACAATTGTTATTTGTAATTTTCTTTAATTGTTATGGTCCACCACCTATATATTACAATGTACTGACCTCACTGAAAAAATTAAAAGATCGAAGTGGAGTTGGGCTGGACGTATTGCTAGAAGTCATGACAATAGATGGACGATTGAAATCTTAAACTGGATTCCAAGAGATTGTAAAAGACCCAGAAAAAGACCACATGTGAGATGGATGGATGAAATAAGAAAGTGTGCAGGGGTGATGTGGAGAAGAAAAGCTAAAGATCGGAGATGGATTAAACTTTGAGAGACCTTCATCCTGTGGTGGATTGATAATGGTTGATGATGATGATGAATAAGACTTTTAAAAAAATGGCATCCTGTCAATTGCAATCAATACAATTTAATAAAATTATATATATATAATAATTTTTTATCCTCTATATAGTTTCAAAGTGCAGCAAACATCTTCACCTCATGTTTTCACCTTTAAAGAACAATATTGTTAATAATTCTTCTCTCACATTCATATACTTAACAACCATTCTTATAAAAACAAAAAGTTATATCAGGACATTCATCAAACTATAAGGAAAAACAAATGCAGTTTCATCTTTAATTAGTTGTTCAATTATATCAAAATTTATATATGAAGTCTAACATTCTATGGGATAAGTGTACATCTTTAATTGTGGAAATAATTTTATTTTAGTTCTTGGATAAATGGCATAATCTCTGTGTTTTAGAAATATTTTTTTTTACCATTTCTTCATCTGTGAAACATCTCTTACAGTCTGTTAGCACATAACTCACACAAATGATGCCATTGGTGCAGTTTTAAATTTAATTATGAATTTGATAAAGTGTATTATTAGCTAGTTAATGCTTTTTAATGGAAAACTTTTATCAAAACTTGTCAAGCGTTGGTGGTCGAGAGGTCAGCACAGCTGCCTACAAGCAGTTGTCTCGCGTTAGCGGATTTGCTTCCTGGCCAATGCTATGAAACATGGAAAAAAAATTTTTTATCAAAACTTACACACATCATTTTAAAATGTCTATTAATGTGTTTTTTTGTTGTTGTTGTTGTTGTTGTTAGAAGTGACATATTTTTATGAAATATATAACACACATATTTTGCATTCATTATTTTCAAGAATAGTTTTTTCTACTTTATATTAAAATTACGTCTTTCTTTTCTTTGCAATTGATTCAGATATATGATTAAAATGCTACCCCCCCCCCCCAATAAACTACTTAAATCTGTGCACTTGTGACAACAAAATGTTCAATGTTGCCTGTTGAGCCTTTGAATTTTGCAATGAATATATATTCAAGGTGACGAATTTGTAATAGAAGTATACATCATCATGCATTTTGAACAAAGGTGTGTGTGTGTATATAATCTGACACATTCATTGGTTAGTTTGCCTGACTACGTAGAACTGCTTCAATTGTGAATAACCAATTCTCATCTGCAATAACTGTATATATGTAAAGAATGTATTTCTTTTCTGTAGATCTTTCAATCTAGCATGATGTAGCATTGGTTTTCATTATTTTATCTTAATCCAAGTGGCTACTACAAAATGCATTGAAAGATCTTTAGTGAACCACAGTTGATATCTTGACCATTACAATAGTTGAATAATGCTTTTTCATATATTTTTCAATAATGATGTCATTGATTTACAATTAATTAATCTTAAACTAAAATAGTGTGTTAGAATTTTTATTATGATTAAAAGCAAACTCGCACTTAATCCTCAATGAAGATATTATTTATCATTAACATTAGTTTCTAAATATTACCGAAATCACACTTTTCTTTATTTTTGCCGTAATATCCTATAAATACAATTTATCCAAACTGCTTCAAACACTTTTAGCAAAACTCTTTATTTGTACATATATATACACTACGTTTCGACTGACCTACAGTCTTCTTCAGAGCTATGATATAATGAACAAAATAAAATGAAAAACATAACTATATAATAACACCATAAAAAAATTTTAAACAATAAAAAACTAAAAACAACATAAAATATATATATTAAAAAAACTGAAATAAATAATCAAACCCAAATAAAACAATTAATATAAAATAAAATGTACAACATAAATAGAAAATAAGTATATTTATTTTCTATGGTGTTATTATATAGTTATGTTTTTTTTTTTTTATTTTGTTCATTATATCATAGCTCTGAAGAAGACTGCAGGTCAGTCGAAACGTAGGTGTATATATATGTACAAATAAAGAGTTTTGCTAAAAAGTGTTTGAAGCAGTTTGGATCAATTGTATTATTTATTAACATTTTGCAACCAGAAAATCTGCTTTTCCAATCATTTATATACATTAATAATATTTATTAGTATTCATTAAACTAGAGATTGTTCACTTAATGAAATCACTATATTACTCTCCTGCAAGGTAGGGTCAAATTTCCATCTACTTTTAATACCTTATCAATTAAATTGTAGTAATTAGTTATCTGTATATACTGAACAACAATAAAGATTGTCAAGCATTGGTGGCCTAGCAGTTAGTGGATAGCATAGCTGCCTTCCAAGCAGCTGACCCACGTTCGCTTCCCGGTCAAAGCTTTGACATATATATAAACAAAGATATGTGTAAGAGATTATAATCTGAGCCAACTGATGAGTGCTGTTTCAGCATGAAATGAGCAACTTGGGGGGGGGCATACATTTATTAATATGTCTTTGTTGACATGTTTATGATTACACCCCTCCATATATTATTAAAAATGGATAGAAGCCTGTCCCTATCTTACATAAGAGTGTTGTAATGAAAATTATGTTGCAAAAATATTATTTATTAAGTCTTTATATATATCTCTTGAAAAGTATTTAATTTAATTATATACTGACTTGGTTTTTTTAAAGAAATGAACTTAACTGCCGTAAGATTATTTAATTACTATACAGTACTTAAAAGAGATTTAGTCGACATTTTAAATAACATTAATATTTTTTATGAAGAAACTTAAGCAGCCGTTATAATTTTTACGTAAAAAATTTGGTAAGAGTAAATAAAATTTTATTATTTTTATTGTTGTTATTAGGATAAAAACCATTATTATAATTGAACATGTGGTTACTTATTATTTTTAAAGATTGTGAAAAATAATTTTCCAAATGTTAAATATTAATCCTTGAAATTAATAACCTAAAAAAACCTTTTAATTACAATCAAATTAACTATATATACAAATAAAGGATGAAACCCTTTCCCCAACTTTGGATTAATTAGCAAAAACTTTACTTTTGCTGAGTATGAAATCATAAAACTTTAATAATTTTTTATTATTATATCAACCCATATTCTATTTATATAATGTATAAATATATATTTAAATCAATTTATATATAATTAATATATTTTCAGTATCTAAATAGTTTTCCTTTCATTTAGGAAATATTCAAGTATCTTCCGCCTGGCCATCAAATGACTTGGTCAATTTATTAAACTGGAACACTTTTCTCCTTTGATCATTTTTTTTTTTAATTAACAAATTTACTTATAATTTTTATCTTTAAATGTATATCCCCCCTTCCACCCCAATTTCTCCCCTTATTACAAATTAATTATTATATACGCATAATTCCTATAAAATGTATTGCATAATTAAGTAAGACATTAAATAAACATATCATCCCCTTCTCTAATATACTACATATATTATTACCCAAATGCTTAATTTTTAATTACAGTTTCCACATACTTAATAATAATTATTTTACTCCAAATTGTATTCATTCTTTAACCAATACATTTATCAATCTTTTCTTGAATATATTAAGTTTTATAACAGCTTTTTCAAATATTTTTAACGTATTTTATAATGTTTATATATTTTTCTACAATTCATTTTATGGTTTGTGTCTAAAAAAGTGTTATATGTATGACTTTCCTTCCTATCAGTTGCTCTTTTATGCCTTCCCTTTATTTTATTATTGATTATTTTTCCAATTGATTTATATAAATTGTAATATTATCTGCAGTGAACTTTTTTTTTCTCATAATATCAAAGCATTAGCCGGGAAGTGAACCCTGGACAACTGCTTGTGAGGCAGCTGTGCTAACCACTCGGCCACCAACGCTGAGGACTGTTTTATTTTCATTATTATCATTAATTTTAGCATTTCTTATTAAATTATTTAATCTTTCATTATTCACAATCCTAATTATTTTTCATCTTTTTTATTTAATTGTATATATATATGGTATTATAAACCATTTCTTTTCTGTAATTTTTTTCATATTACTATTTTTTCTCCTTCTATGTTATGGCTATTTAAAATCCTATTAATATCTTGTCTTTTATAATTTATTGCTAACATAGTTATTTTCAATCTCTGATTTTTTTTTTCTCTTTTGCTTCTTTAATATTTAATATTTAATTTTTTGTTTGATATAAAAAGTTCTTAAAGCTGCAAATTTTTGACATTTTTAATCAAATTTTAATCCAATTGATTTAAAATTTAAATTTATGTAGCAGAACAATATTATGGCCCATTTTCAATTAAGATTGATTATTTAAGATATATATATTTTTTTTCATATGTCATAGCATCGGCCGGGACGCGAACCCACAACCGTCTGCAACCAACTACTTGCTTGCATGGCGGCTACGATACCTCTCGGCTAACAACGCAAGACTTATTTAAGATATATTAATGTCAGAAATATAGATATTCCATAAATAAAATATTCATATCATGTATAAAAATTAAGATAACCAAAATTGCCTAACACTATACTAGTAATAAATAAAATGCAAAACCATAAAACCATTCAATATTAGATAATATCCAAAATTTTACCTAAATCCTTACACAACCATGGTTTCATCTACAAAAATAGACCTTCTCAAGTGAAAATCAAACTAAAGAACAAACATATATATACAAACAAACAAATCTTACCATAATTCATTTTTAGATATTAAGGGAAGATGGTGTTTGAAATGAATTATAGGAAGGTTTGTTTGTTTGTATATATATGTTTGTTCCTTTACTTTGATTTTCACATGAGAAGGTCTACTTGTAGTAGATGAAACCATGGTTGTGTAAGGATTTTGATAAAATTTTGGATTTTATCTAGTATTGTATTTTTTTATGGTTTTGCATTTTAAAAATTAAGATTTATAATGTGGCCACAGGAATTATTTAATGCATGAAATCCACTTTGATTTAGGTGAAATATGAATTCACAACGATACCATCTTTAATGAAGAACTGTTGTCTGTGAAGTAATAAATTTAATTACTTCAGGTCGAGAGTCATAGTCATACTTGAAGAACAATAACTTGCAAAATACATTAATGTTGTTTCTAAAGTTAGTATATTAAATTTTGATTTTAAATATGAAACAAGTTTTGTACTTGATATGTATAAATTGTTAAATACTGCCTAATATTATACTAGTATACGGGACAGAGAAAGGTGAATAACTCCTTATGTGTAAATTTAAAAAATCGGATATATTAATCTTTAACTGAGGTTTAAAGTTTATACCTGTTCTCTAGTTTCGAAAATGATTAGTAATAATCATTAGTGTATTAATCTGAAATGGATGGCGTCAAAGTTGTGAGTGGAGGAAGTTTGACAATGGTAAATGAAAATGTAACAATATATTCTTGAACTGAATATAGGTCATAAAATATTATTTGACAGTGCAGAGATTATTTTTTATGAAAAAAGTGAATTGAAAAGAAAAGTAAAAAAAAACTTTGATGATAAAATATTTTGAATCCAAATCCACCAATCTCATGAAGACATCCTTTGATGTTAAAGAAAGATGAGTTTTGAAGTAAATGATGGGAAGGTTATGTTTTGCACATGTGTATATATATATATGTGGTATATTTAATTGAATTTCACTTAAAAAGGTCTATTTGTTAATATCTGAAACCATGGTTGTGGAAGAATTTTAGTAAAATTTTGTTCTTTTTGACTAGTATTGTAATGTTATGTGGACTTTTACTTTATGTATAAATTATTGTATGTCGTAAAATAAACTACATTTTAAATTTAAAAGTTGAAGCAATTTTTAAACAAATATTTTGCTCAGGAATAGCAATGAAGAAAGACATTGCAATGCAATGATAATATATCTATCTTTTTTCTTCTTCTCATGTGTCATAGCATCAGCTGGGAAGCGAACCCGCTAACCCAGGACAACTGCTTGTAAAGTAGCTGTTGCTGACCTCTCCATCACCAATGCTTAACATATAAGGGATTGAATTCTGTATGAATAAACTTGGATATTTTTTTTTAGCAGGATAAGTGGTATCTACTATTCTCAGTTAGACAGTTGTCTTGGTTGGCTTTAAGCTTTCTATATAAAAAAATTTTTTTTAATCCATTTGTGACTTGAAAAATTGCAAAATTGATCAACTGGATTTAAACTCCAGATGCTGGCATAAAGATGAGCTAACCACTCTGCTACAAGTCCCCCTGTCACAAAAATAATATCTATTACTCTTGTAACATATAAGACAGAAGTGTCAATATATGCAAAAGACTCAATCCAGTTTTCTGTATTTTAATGCTAGTCTGTAAATGATAAACCTATAATAAAACTATTTTAAGATATATATATATATAAAGTCGGACTTTTAATCTCCCTATAACTATTCATTTCATCTTACACAGCTGATCACATACATGTGAAATAGATAAATGATCTCCAATATACATATTTCGTGCTAAACCAGCACTCATCAGTTGATCCAGATTACTATCTCCACACATGTATACAATCAGTGCTCAGTTTATATTAAGATGGCAAATTTTCAAACTTTAATGGACAAGCTTCAATCTTTATCACTGTCGAACTCTTCAGCTATCCATTTCGTTGAAATCGGATGGTGGAATGTCCAAAACTCTCGTTGATGCCAATATTATTGTCATACCCATGTTGACTTTAAGTCACTCTGACTCTTCACATATAGAACATTAATCTGTCTATTTAAATATACAGAAGAGGGATCGTCAGAATACAGGCTGAATATTATCTAAATACGTGTATATTTTCTATACTGAACATAGTGTAATTAGAAGGACTTGAACTCAAACTTTGAAGCTCCCTTCACTAAGTTCAGTATAGACAATATACATATATTTAAATATCATATATATATATATATTAATTTTAGATTCCTATAATCTTATTTGTAAGTAAACAAGGATGTGATAAATATGGTTATTTGGAAAAAACTTTTGACGGCAAAACATTTAGAATAATACACTTTCATTATACTTTAAATACTTAAACAATAGTTTAACTATTACTAAATAATTCAAATATACCTGCATTAATAAATATCTAAACTAATGTTAGATTGATTAGTAATTGATGCATATATATTATTTTTCTTAAAAATTGTGCATATATGTTGTTAACCTAATACTTGATTAGTAAAAATGCCTAACCTATTTATTTTTATAAAAAAAGAAAAATGAATGAGATTGTCAAGCTGCCTTGCAAGCAAGTAGTTGGTTGCAGACGGTTGTGGGTTCGCCTCCCGGCCGATGCTATGACATATGAAAAAAAAAAGAATGCGATTGTATTTTAATTATAATAAAATTATCTTGAAATTAGCAATTAGTTGAATAATAAAAAGAAATAGTGTCCTAAATCTCAGGAAAAAAATCATAGACAACTTTTTCATTAAAAGGTTGAAATTTAAATACACACAATAAGTAAAACAACCTGTTAATAACTCAATGTATTGCAAAGAACTGCCTCACTGCAACAGACAAAAGACAATGAAGCAATATTATTTACCAAAGTTTGCACTTTCCATATGATGAGAATTTGGCTGTTTTCCTATTCTTGGTAATCATTTAGCTACGAATAGCTAGATACCCATTTACCGATCAACTACAAGATGGTTAGATGCTTTTTCTAAAAGCTGGCTATTTGAAATAAAAGTTTTAGTTTCATTAGAATCCATAAATTTGAAGTTTTACGTGGTTTGAATTTAAATCCAAATTTTTGAGAACGTCATGTGGGTACGTTTCCAATGTATCACAAGACTTTTTTCCCCTTATGTCATAGTATCGGCCGGGAGGCGAACCCGCAACAACCGTCTGCAACCAATGGCTTGCTTGCAAGGCGGGCTGCGCTGACCTCTCGGCTAACAACGCTTGACAAGACTTTATATAAATATGCTGTGAAAGTAATTTCAGGTTAAATTTAGCAACTGAATTGTTAATTCACCTGCTTATATTTTTACATTAAAAACGGATGTTGGATAAAAATTAAATAAAGTTGTTGATAGCATAAATTTGAAAAGATCTTTTCAAAAGGATTTCCTGGATAACTGAAAGGAAACAAACCTGTAAAAGGGAGCAGTCTATTAGAATGTTATTGCGCTTTTGATGTATTATTGAAGTACTTTTGAAACTCTTTTTACCTAATAATTTTAGTAATTGGATAATTTATGAAGAATAATTAAAAGTTATGTTAAGCTTATTGCCCCCCCCCCTACTCTGCTAAGCTGTAAAATTCAGAAGTGTGTTTTAACACGTATTAATGCTTTAAAATCTGTCTCATAATTCAAGGTGGGACTAGAAACAGTAGTATCCAGTCTTCAGCAAATAAAAGTATAAATAAATAAAATGATTTATAATGGAAATATTTTAACATATGAAATGATCTACTATTATTTATAATTAATATTAAAAAAAAAAAATTGCATTTGTAATTACAATATTTTTGAAATTATGTGTGTGTTCCTTATATCTTAATGACGTAGCTTTTTTATTGCTTCCTTGTATTATTATTAATATCAAGTAGCTCTTTGATACATGTATTGACACAAGCAATTATAGCAGGAGTTTTTGCTGATATTAGAAGTGTCACTTTTTTAATATATAGTTTATGGCTAACTCGATGTGATATTATCTTTAATTCTAATTGTACAGATCCTTTGAAGATAATAATTAGAAAGATCGGAATGATAAAAGCAAGAGACAAAAGAATATCATCATAAGATTTATTTAATAGCACATGGGATCTTATTGACATTTGAAGATCAATTTCTACTTATAGAACTTTAATTCGCATATTGTTTTTTTTATACAATATTATTTATTTATTTTTTTGGTTTAATAAAGTTTGTTTTTGATAAAAAAAAAAAAAGTAGCTAATGCAGTCTGGCATACCAGTAAAGAAGCTTATTTTAGGACTACATGTTCCTGAATCAATTCCTAGATGATCTGAATGAGTCTAACAATTAACTCCCATTTGTATAATCTAGCATCATATATTCTCTTGCGCGACTTATAAAATGATTTTTTTTATTTACTATTAAATAGGATGCTCATTAGATAATTTTTATTTACAATTTCTTTACAATTCACTTGATAATCGCAAAGCTAAGTTTAATTATAAAAATCTTAGAAATATTCCATGCTTCGTTATGATAATTTTTTGAATAGAATCTTTTTTTAACTAATCAAAGGCATTTGAATCTATAGATTAGAAATAAATATCCTTTAATCACATTTTCTAATATATAAATAAGGTACTTCTTATGTGGGAAATGCCATAACAGAGTCTATTTTTAACTTTCGTGGCTTGCCACTACTAGCTACTAATGTACAAATTACACGATTGGTAAATTAACATCTAATTACTGCAACTATTTGATTTGTACTCTGTTTAGTTTATCTGTGGTTGTGAAAAAAAGTGTTTTTTAATAAATCTTCACTGCAGAAGATGGATTCAAAAAAATTTATAACATGAAAGTCATTTTTCCAATAATAATAAAACAAATGAACTAACCATGATTCACATTCTTGATGGTCTCAATGTAAATAACAGTGTAAGATCCAAAAAGCAATAGATAATGGACTGAAACATGTAATATGAAAGAAAAGAGTGATTTCAATACTCAATTTAAATTATGAGTAAAATAAAAATATTATTAGTTTGAACTATTTAGAATAGTTCCCCCCCCCCATATGTCAAGCATCGACCGGGAGGCGAACTCACAACCGTCTGCAACCAACTACTTGCGTTGACCTCTCGGTTAACAACGCTTGACAACTATTTAGAATAGTTTTATAATGTAATGTGATTTTATTAAACGATATTTAAGGGTTAATACACTTCACTCTATGCGTCAAGCTTATTATATAACTCTTGCATATTTATTAATGGTGAAAGAAATTTTAAACAATATTTAATAACTAATGAGGGTTGAAATAATTATTGAGTACTACGAATTTAATCCTGTTCATATTAACAGTATTTGTTATTAAATCCAATATTAAAAATTATATTTTTTGTTTACAGATATAGCCTATAGAGAGGATTACTTAAAAAATATAATTGCAATCTATGTACTTGATTTGCTATTTTAAAATATATTTTGAACATTTTTTTATGTCTAAAGGAAAGACCACTCTGTCAAGTTTTAATATCACTATGGAATTAAGTTTAAAAAAAAAAAAATCTGAAACAAATTTTTCATCACTTAATCAACTTCATCATGAAATTTTTTTTACTTAAAATGAAATTCAAGCTTATAAAATAAATTCAATCTGGTCTTTGGAATATTTTTGATTGTTTTGATAGGTTATATACTAAATCGTAAAGGAAGAAATCAAGTTGTTGCTATTATGTGTATTTGAGTTCAGAATTGTAATATTAGATTTAGATGGTTCTATCAAGTAGTATATATATGAAGTTGTTTTCATAACAATTGTAATAAATAATGAAAACATTTTCCCATCAATTTTAGTAATTTAAATCTCAAAATAATCTTGTTGTCAAAGGAAATTATTCTGCAAAAGAATAAGTCAATTCCTCGTTTTATATTTTGCTATGTCAAACCATTAATTTCAATTATGCCTGAATTATATGCTTAATACAGTAATCCTTCAGAATGAAATTTATATTTTTGGATAATTTATGTAAAGTTCCTTTCATTAAGTCTTCTGAATGTATTTATAATCCTAGATTAAAAATAATCTTATGGTTTAGTCTGGTTAGATATATAATTTGTGAAAAATTTGTTTGTTCTTTTACACTATGATTACAGCTATTAACAAAATTGTTTTGTTACTACCTAGAATGGTCAATGGAGCAGTTACCTCAGAAAATTTTAAGGATCGTGTTTCCATTATGATTCAAGTTAAAAGAAAATAATAGTACCACCGACGATCTTATTCAAAATGCAGATCACAAATATCCCAAAATATGCATGATTAATATTATACTGCCTATAATGAATGACTGTTAATCAAAAATTTTTAAGAATCATTCAGGGAAAAAATAACAGCGTAATGATTATGGCAGTCATGAATTTTAAGATATGGATGAACTTATATTAATAATTTGTTGTGATAAAAAAGAAGCAAATTTGAATTTACACAGAGGCAAAACTCTCTATAAAGTAGTGCCCACCACTCAGTGCAAGCCAGAGTAATCAATGGATGCAGGAAGGTTTGTGTCTAAAATCTCTATCTAGTGCCTACTCACCCAATATCCTCAGACTAGTTTCTAGCTTGTGGCTTTCATCAGTGAGAAGTTTTGGATGTGAGAGCACTGCACCTAGATCTTAGGATCAAATGCAACCCTACAGCAGCCACCTTTTACTTTATTAGCTAACTATAAAGCTTTGAATCCAAAATGAAAATACCATAATGTAAACAGCTTGCGTAAGCATAAAGAATGGTGGTCATGTGATGTGGTTCAAATTTGAATTTGTCATGAAAATATCTCTCTTAAAGTATAGTTCTAATCGCTCTCATGAAATTGATGCCTCACTTGAATTATTCAATGTTCTATAAAACAAATTGATTGGGAGAGAAAGGTAACGTGATTTTCAGAATATTCTTCCTTAGCTCCCTTTTTACAAATGTTAGAGAGTAATTGGAAATTTTAAAATGGTTATAATGTTAAGGGTGTAATTATTAATTATATTAGGTTGATGATAATTTATATTAAAATTGTTTTTGATGTGTGTTAATATAATGGAATAATTATTTTGTTTGTTATAAGTAGATTATTTTTATAGTAATGTATAAGAAATATATACAAAATTATAAAGACTGGATAATTAATGAATTATCACTTTAATAGAGATTATAGTAACTGCTATAAAGAAATTATTTTACTTTTATGTTTTGTGTATATAAAAGGTATATAGTTTGTAAATAATTGCAAATTATGTGGGTATATATATATATATGGTTTATGTTTATTAATATATAGTATGTACAATAGATGGAATAATAGTAGCTATAATGATCATGTGATTTTGTAATAAGTTAAGTCTTGAAAAAGTCCTAATATTGGACAAAACCAGATAGAATAAAATAATTATTTAATATGTTATTTATTTCAATTCAGTTAAATTGGCAATTAATAGCAATTATGAAAACCACATTATGGACAAGCAAAATATAATATTTATTATATTTGATGATTGTTAAGGAAAGTTGCGGAACAAAAAGGCAAAAAAGTCTTTAATCGTTCACTGCAAGGCAAATCCTCTTCAACACCTCCTCCTAAGGAAAGTGTGAAGGTTGTAGCCAAGTTCATTAAGCTTACCATCAGATTATGATTATTTGAATGTTTTGTGTTCATTTTTTAGACTAGCTGGATTCACATTTACTGACTATGATTAGATAATTAGCTGCGTTAACTATGAACTGGTTATTTGACAAAAAAAATCATAAGTCTGATGAGAAATTTTTTATATTTACCTAAATAGTATTCAACTCCAAACTGGGAATATGGCTTCTCTTTATGTGAGCAACAAACTTGTTTTTAAATACACATTATTAAACAATAATTCACTCTTTCAAAACATCATATGATTACCATTTTATATGCATACACATGCTGTTAATAAGAGTCCCAAACTCCCCATACAGTAGTGCCACCAAGTGAACACCTATTGCAATCAATGGATGCAGGAAGGTTTGAGCATAAAATCCCTATCCTAATGCCTACTCATCCAATATCCCCAATACTAGTTACTAGCTTGGGTTGGAAACATTGTGGTGTTTTCATCTTGAGTTCCTAGCTTTATAGTTAACCAAATAGGTAAATATTTGAAATGCAGGCACTCTTCTCATACCTGGAGCCTAATTGTAAATATCAGGGATTTGAACTCAGACTTTCAAACAACCTTCAACTATCCATACTTTCTCATACCACTAATACACATGACCACTTATAAGCAAAAAAATTAAAAATCTATATAGTTTTGAAGCCATTTATTGAGTTTAAATATCTCACTGTTATTTGCTTTTTATTTCCATGAATATTTAATTAAAGAATTAGAATACACTCTTTAATTTCTTCTTCTTCAAATCATTCTTTTGACTTTACTTCTTATATTTTTTACTGTATATAGCAAATTTAAATTTATTTTCTTTATTGATTTTTTAAAAAATTTTGTATTAAGAAAATTTAAAAATGATTGAAGTTAATCTCTTAATCACATACATATTCTCTATGGTTGTCTCTGCTGTTACCCTAATAAAATATATACTAACAAAGTTTTGACTATCTTTTTCTTTAAAAAAAAACAAAATTTATATACTAATATGAATTGTATAAATTATACATTAATTAAAACAATAAAATTAATATGGTCCTGATTTAGTTTGTGCTCACGGCCATTTTGAAATCTGAAAACCATCGCTGACAAATCCGACTGATAAATGACATAAATATTGAATAAAAGTACTTTTAAATTTATTTTAGAAATTATAAGCTAGTAAAAATAATGTGGTTTATTTTATTAGGATTTTTTTAAAAAAAATTTACCTTCATAAAATATTTAAAATATGATAGCATAAAGCAGCAGAAAGTGTGACGATGGGAAGAATGGTTTGGCCGATATGAAGTATCGGTCAAAAATTGCAGAAGTCTGATCAAACCAAGCTTATAATTTCCAGATACTAAAAGATTATACTATGTGCTCATATGAAATAAAGCATATTATTTTTACTAGCTTATAATTTCTAAAATATGAATTTAAAGTACTTTTATTTAATATTTATGTCATTTATCGGTTGAATGTGTCAGCGGTGGTTTTGGTTGGGTCTTTAGATTTCAAAATGGCCATGAGCACAAACTAAATTGGTGCCATTAATACGTTATACGTTTTAACCATATAATGTAGTCATTATCAAATGGTTATAATATTTTATCTGGAAAAAACAAAATAAATAGATTTTAAAATATAATATAAAAAAATGATAAATTATTAAACATTAAAATCTCATATAAAATAATGTTTTCATTAACATATATTTTTTTAGTTCTTTTTTTCTTTATATAAGTAAGTGTTATTATTTTATATGAGATTTTAATGTTTAATAATTTGGTGCTGTTCATATTACATCATTTCATAATCTATTTTTTTTATCCAGGTAGCAGATTCTAAGATCATGAGTGTATTAATTTAATTTTTTATTGCATAATTTAAATAATTTCTGTTAATAATAAGTTTTGTAGAGAAAAAGATAAGATGACTATTTTTTAAATATATATTCAGTTATGGTTGAATTATTTTATAGCAAGAAAAAAAACTAATAAACATTATTAAAATTTTTTATTAGTCATTCATTAGACTAGAGATTACGCTGTGTGATAAATTTTTATTTATATTCAAATAATTTTATCCTAATGAACTGCCAATAAATTTATAATCTTGAATATAAGTAGTCTATTGATGTTATAATGACTACACTAATAACCTATCCAAGAATCATCTCTATTTTAGTGATGTATAGAATATTATATATTATTTGAGATAGTTAATATACACTCTTATTCTTCTCCTTTACTTTCTTTGCATTTCTTCATATATTCATATATATTGCTTATAATAACTTCTTTCATATACACTTTAATGCAAAAAAAAATTTTAATAAAACTTCTTTATTTTCCTGACAGTTTTGACTGTCCAGCAGTCTTCATCAGAAAAATAATGAAGTTTTATTAAAAAAAAATTTGCATTAAAGTGTATATGAAAGAAGTTATTATAAGCAATATATATATAGTTAGTATACAAGACTGTTTTGTTTTTACAAAGCTAAAAAACAGTTTTTATAGAGAAACAAAAAAAATTGTTTTTGTTCCACCATTTTTTTCTGTGGCTAGAAATTTACTATATCCATTTGGTAATAATAGTCTTTCAATTCTCACATTTAAAATTCACAGCCAGAGATGCAAGAAGGTTTGTGCATAAAATTCCTATCTAGTGCATATTCATCCAATATTGCCAGACTACTTTCCAGCTTGTGCTTTCATCAGTGAGAAGCCTTATATCTGAGAGCACTGCACCTAGATCTTAGGATCTAATGCAACCATCCAGCAACCACCTTTTACTTTTGTAGCTAACTATAAAGCTTTGAATCCAAAATGAAAACATCCATACTTTTTATTGTCTTTAGTTCTTTAGTAACCACTATCACCATAATCCTATTGGACAGGATCAATTTTAAACCATTAAACATATACAACTATACAAGATAATGAGCTTGAATTGAAAGCATTATTGTGTTTTCATTTTGGACTCAAAGCTTTATAGTTAACTGATAAGGTAAAAAGTGTTTGCTGGAGGGTTGCATTAGATCCTAAGATCTAAATGCAGTATTCACAGATTCAAGGCTCCTCACTGATGAAAGCCACAAGCTGGAAACTAGTCTGGTGATATTGGATGAGTAAGCACTAGATAGAGATTTTATGCACAAACCATGCATCCATTGATTCCTCTGGTTTGCACTGATGGTGTTACTCTATGGAGAGTTTAGCCTCCGTGTAAGCAGATTGTGTAAGCATAAGAAATGGGGATCATGTGATGTTTAGTGGTTCAAAACATTTAAAATCTTTTGTTTAATTACAGCAACCAATTAAAAAAAATTAACAGGTGTTGTGCATGGCCAGGGGCAGCTAGTTTATTAATAATATCTGAAGATAAATTGGCTTGGTTATTGATCAAATATCTAAAAAAATATTCTAAACTTTTCCAATAGTCTCTCTAGAGCAGTGGGCTTCAACCCTTGGTCCACAGACTGGTGCCAGACCACATAAGTTTTTTATCAGTTCGTGGTAGACTGGGAGGAAAGTTTGGTAATAACAAAATAATAAGAGTTTAAATTTTTAATTAATATAAACAATTTTTTTTATCTCATTTTTACCCAATTAAAAAAAAAAGAAACAGAAAGAAAACAAAATCTAATCAATCATACATAAATTAATTTGTTTTTCTAGTTATCACAGATGTTTATGGGGAGGGGGGGGATAGAATTAAATTTTTTATTACTTTTCTAAAAAAATTCAAAATTAAAAAAAAAAAGTTTTTTATTATACAAACTCCATATATATATATAACTTCATCTTGTATATTTAACATTGTTGTTTTGATCAGTTATAACAATTATGCTCATCTAAGGCTAAGCAGTTTACATCTTTAAAAAAATTTATCGATAGACTTCTGCCAATCCGCAAAAGCTTATACTTAAGGTTGAAGACCGCTGGATTATGAAAAATTTAGTGTTTTAGACACCAACTTAAAATTAGCTAAATATTCATTTATCAATCAGTATTAATCATAAACCTAAATGGAATCTAGTTTTTCTAAACTTGACTTGAAACTTAAGTTGTGGGTGTAGATAAACCATTACCCTACTTCTATCACAAAGTTGTTGTTTTTTTGCTTGTTACTGTAGTTTATAATTTTATAAAATGATTTTATTATTGTATATATTTTATTCCCTTTTACTAATGATTTTTTAAATAGAAAGGACTTGAAGACAGACTTTCAAGCTTCCTACAGCTATCCCCTCCATCTTATACAACGGATTCACATGATCACATAACGTGAAAAAGATAAATAATCTCCAATAGATATATTTCATGCTGAAACAGCACTCATCAGTTGATGCACATCACCATTTCTCACACATATATACAATCACTGCTTAGTTTATATTAAAATAGCAAATCTTCAAAACAAGCTTCAATCTTTTCCATCCTCTAACTCTTCGCTAGCTAGCTATCGGTATCATTGAAAATCAAATGATGAAACATTCAAAGCCCTTGTTGATGTCAATATTATTTTCCTACTCATGTTGACTTCCCTCACATATAAGACCTTAATATCTCCATTTAAATACATAGAAGATAGATGGGCAGAATACATCATCAAATTTTCCATAATATGGATCGCTGAAGAGTTGGAGGATGGAGAAGATTGAAGCTTGTCCATTAAAGTTTGAAGATTTGTTATTTTAATAAAAACTGAGCACTGATTGTATATATGTGCGAGAGATGATGATCTGGTCCAACTGATGAGTGCTGGTTTAGCACGAAATACTGGAAATTATTTATCTTTTTCACATGTATGTGGACATGTGTATCGGTTGTATAAGAAGGAAGGGATTTCTGTAAGGAGCTTGAATGTCTGAGTTCAAGTCCTTTCTAATTATATTAAGTTTAGGATAGATATTATACTTGCATTTAATGATTTTTTAATAAAATAAATTTTCATTAATGGATTTAATGTTAATTTATCTCAAAAGTAACTATTAATTTAATTATTAATAAAAAAAATAATAACCTGGTACTAATTAACTCAATTTTGGTTTGTTTGTTTTTTAATCTGAAATGAAATACAATTGATAAATTTCCATTTACTCCAAAATTGAGTGAAATATTCTGTTTTAGCTTATAGATAAATCTTTTTTTGTCACTTGGTTTTAATTAGTGAAGAATTTAAGTTCTGGTCAACTAAATCACTTCACCCCTCCTCTCTTTTTAAAAAGGGAAGTCTTACTTTTTTAACAGCTAAAGCCGGATTTTATAAGTTCTAATCTACAGGGAGTTAGTGTCAAGCAAATCAGATATTTATTACACTTTTGTTTATGCTTGTTAATCTTAGAAAAGATGTTATCGAATATATAACACTATAATGAAGTTTTATTGCAAATGCTGTATATACAACTGTGTGCATATACATCTCTGAAATTGACTTGATTGTTCAAGAAATATTTGGAAATAACAATATATAATCATCACTTATAGGTTATCTGCTGCTTAGTAATAAGATGAAACATTTTTTTCTAACACCTAGAATTGCATAATTAATTAATGACGTCAAGTTAAAAAGTATTGCGTATTAGCTGCGTAACAAATCATGTGACATTGAGCTTATTTGGATCAGTTGTACTCAACAATTTCATTCTGATGACTAAACTAAAATTGAAGGCAATAAAGATTGATTTATTTTGCCTAATATTGATATTGAAACCTCTAACTTTTGATTCCTCACTCTACAACTGATCACCCATTGAGATCTGATACTACCCACACATTGTACTAGAGTTTTGCTTTCTTTTCAGTAAAATCTGAATACCCTTTTATCAACCAATACTAGATCTATCTGAATTAGTTTTGGCCTTGCTAACAGAAATAAAATCCTGACTGTTTGTGATTTGATTATTCCATAAAGACTTTAATATTACAATATAATGTGTTTATTTATATATTTATTAGTTAATTAATGAGTCCACTGGAATATTTTTAAAAAGGCTAAAATAAACTATATGTCAGCATTTGTAAGTATATTACACACCTTTCATTAATTCCAGAATTTTCAATTGTTTTTTTAAATAATAAACAGATTGTTTTAAAGCGTACTTTAATATCTTTCAAATAAGAATGGTTAGATATCCCTTTTCTAACTATTATTGGAGTGTTAGCTATATAGGAAACTAGTTAGATGAAAAAGTTCTGAATTTACCTACGAAATTCTATCCCAGAATATTATAGATATTTTGTGCATATAATACAGTATACTTAAACTGTGTCACAAAACATTATATCATGAGGCTTTTAAAAATTTAGTGTATGGAGCATAAATGAATAATTTTCTATATTTATGAGGATGGTTCAAACATATCACATAACTTTTATTTTTTAACTCAGTTATTACAGAATACAATATAACCATTTAGTAGTTGAGTTAGCATGACTCCTAAACATTAAGCTAAAATAACAATTTTGGGATTTGAATTCAGACCAGGTAAATCTTGGAATTTTTTTTTCAGGTTCAAATATAATTTTTTTTCCTTTCAAATGTCATTTAATTATTGATTAGTAAGTGGAATTTAATCTTTCTTTGCTATAGAATAAAATAAAGATAGAAAATCACTAACCCTTCTTTACTGCTTTTTTGTAGAGAGACTATTACCTTTGCATGCAGGAATACCTAGAATCCATTTTTTCTTATATATATATATATCATAATGGTAGCATTATATACCCTAGTAATCAGAGGAAAAAAAGAACAGTGAAGTTAGTTATATAGCTGTGGAAATTGAATATTAAAACTCATGCATATGTTATATGTTAAAAAAATTAAATAAAAGATTAGATATGTATGGATAGAACAGACGTTATTGTTGGTTTTGTATAACTGAAGTCATGTAATATGGTTTTAATAAAATGAAAACTATACCATTAACAAGTACAGCAAGTAATAATTAATAACACATGAAATATTGTAGAAGGAAATTTTTCTTCACATGTGCATTTTATATAATAGTGCATGTGAGAAGAGTTGTTTCCTTCTACAATATATCATACACATATATATCCATTATCAATCCACTGCAGGATGAAGGTCTCTTCAATGCATCTGCTCCAAACTGTAGCTTTTCTTCTACACATCAGCCCATCCATCCAACTAACATGTGGTCTCCTTTTTAGGTTTTTTACAATCTCATAGAATCCAATTTCAGATTTCAACTGTCCATCTGTTATCATCACTTCTAGCAGTATGATTAGCCAAACTCTACTACAGTCTTTTAATTCTTTCAATGATGTCAGTAAGATTTGTTTGTTCTCTCAACCATATATTTTGTTTTTGATATGTTCTTGTTACTCCTAACATGCTTATAAAAGAAAAAAAAACTAGTTATATGTGATACTTTAGGACTCAAACATTTTTTTAAAAAAATCTTAATTACTTGAACAATGTTAAGGATTTAAATCCAATTTTCTGTAAATGTAATAAAGCATAATTGATTAAAATTCATATTTAGTGAGACAAGAAACGTTATTTGAAAGCCTTGCCAACGAATCATTTTTCGTAAATTATAGAAAATCCTCTAAAATAGCAGATGAAACTATTGGACATATTTTTACTGCTTGCCCATTTTTGAGTCATGCTAGACAAAATATTATAACAAGAGTACTGCCGGCTAACATGAAAATTCTAAGAATCAACGACGCTATAGCGAGTGATGTTTTTGCTGCGATTAAAATGGGACTGTTTCTGCTTTATGCCATGTGAACTAAAAATTATTTTGTTTTTAAGCAAGGAAGTAAGGAACCATGGGAGATATGTAAAAAATTTATTCGAAGGACTATGTTCAGGGATCACTTGTTAACACCAGAAAAGTTCTTTGGGAACACTTGGGGGCAACTTAGGCCACTGGATGAAGAGCCTATCCTCAGGCATGCTAATTAAATATTAATTTAAGGTTAAAAAATAAGTGGTCCAGTCAGGTGGAGAATAACAAAGGATTGCTGCCAATTAAAATAGGGACTGCATAATGATTCCCGGCTAAATCACTAAATGAAGAGCCAGTTGTTCTGATATAAAACTAGTTACATAATAATTACAGACCAAGTTTGAACGATGAGCTTCTCGATCTGATCATGAAATTCATTGTCATAATAATTGTGACTAATATATCAAATCCAAACAAATGTATACCAGAAAGATTTATACTGTAATTGTATGCGTATTTTACTTTTAAAAAAATGTATTTTTAGTAGGGAATAAAATTGCCTGCTATGTAATCATTTATAACTATTTTAAATTCTATTTGTGTAATTGAACATTATGGCAGTTAATATATAAATTGAAAATTGGAGATTATGAAATGAATTTTGTTTGTAAAGAATTTGTTTATCTTTACTTTGATAATTCTGCAAAGATAATTTTACATTTTTAAGTTTAGATTTCAATATTTATAAAAACTAAAAATGTTGTTTGAAGATTAAAAAAATGTAATTTTAATCAAGTTATATTAGGTATTAAATTTATTAATTAAATGAATTATTAACAGAAATGGATTCAAAAGTAAATACTTGTTTTTAATTCAGCAAACGCAAATTGTTTCAAGAGAGGAAGTGGGAATATAGAGAAAGTATATAAAAGATAAGAAGTAATAGGAATAAGGTCATTTGTCTTCAGTTCTCTCTACTTGCTTTTGCTACTGGTGTTTAAAGGCATCAGAAATAAAATTAAGAACTAAAAGCAACTCTTCAAGAAAAAATAAATTAGCCTCGACTTGCCACACAAAAAGAAGAAAATCCTGCATTGAAAGCCATAGCTTAGCCGTATCATTTTTGTTTGTGGCCATGAAAGAGTCATTTATCACTGATTAGAATTATAAACATTCTTAATTGTGTATTGCCAGTCTCTAGGAATGTAGTCAATGGTAATGAATAGATGTGACCTTAAGTGTTTTATAACTTGCCTATTATCATTCTACAATTGGAAATATATCTGTGAATCAATACTCTGCCTATCAGTAGAAAGTGATGAAAAATTAAAATTAGCCAATGAATTAAAATTAAAAAAATGATATACTTCAAATAAATAATGTTTGCCTGAAGGTTAGTGGTGATGTCAGTTTAATTGTATTTATATATTGGTCTATTTTTACCATCTCCCACATTAAATATCGAATGATTACTGAATCTAAAGGTTAAGGTTCAGTTCCCATGCTAATACTGACACAGGTCAGGCTAGCAACAACTGAAAAAGTAGTTCTGTCACAGGTCAGGCTAGCAACACCTGAAAAAGTAGTACTGTCACAGGTCAGGCTAGCAACACCTGAAAAAGTAGTACTGTCACAAGTTAGGCTAGTAACACCTGAAAAAGTAGTACTCAGGCTAGCAACACCTGAAAAAATAGTACTATCACAGGTCAGGCTAGCAACACTTGAAAAAGTAGTACTGTCACACATCAGGCTACCTGAAAAAACAGTACTGTCACAGGTCAGGCTAGCAACACCTGAAAAAGTAGTGCTGTTATAGGTCAGGCTAGCAACACCTGAAAAAGTAGTGCTGTTATAGGTCAAGCTAACAACACCTGAAAAAGTTGTACTATCACAGGTCAGGTTAGCAACACCTGAAAAAATAGTACTGTCACAGGTCAGGCTAGCAACACCTGAAAAAATAGTACTGTCACATGTCAGGCTAACAACACCTGAAAAAGATAAGAGAATAGTTCTACTCAAAAGTTGTGCTATACATTAACCTGTGTGCTATTATTAACAGTTTAATGTAATTGTAATATTTAAATAAAGTTTAAAATATTGTTTTATATACATTCAGTATTTAATTTTCGGTGATGGAAATAGTTCAACATGTAATTACAATTTAAAGATGTAAAATTCAGATAAGCTAGTGCTATACAATCTAAAATTTGGAGAGATTCTCTAACTGGAAAGATTATTCTGAAAAGAAGCTAATTATTTTGAGTGCTATCCAAAATGTGTGTTAAAATTAGTCTGAGCGGAGTAAAGGAACTAAAATAAAGACAAACAAAATATGAAAATATAAAAGGTAATACCAGAATGCTTTCACTGAAAATCAGTGAGTCTTAATTTTAATTACATTCTAGTTAAGTATTTCATCAAACTAGCATATAATTGGTAATGGATTAAGTAATCTGTAACGTTTTTATTTTTTTTCTTTCTCTCTTTTGAAGATTTTACAAAATTTGCATTTTATTTAAATAATATATTTTTATTATGAGATTATTCATTCAATCAATTACATGTTTATTCTAAAGGGATAGTTCGCAAAGTGTGCATATATAATTAATAAATGATTTTTTTGCAATATGTGCATATATCTTTGAAAAGAGAGGGCGGGCTAAATAAAGTATTAAACCTAACCAGAAATATATGCACACAGTGTAGGAATTATTTATTTATTTATATATGTATCTAGATGATATCAGATTTCTGTATTATTTTCATAATTTTTTAATTCATTAAATTATCGTTTTAAAATTAAAAAGTTAGTTCATATTCAGTCTTTATCCAATCTTCAACTTGATTGTATAGACAGGCAAAACTCTCCATACAGTAGTGTCACCTTGTGCCAACCAGAGTAATCAATGGATGCCAGAAGGCATGTGCATAAAATCCCCATCTAGTGCAGGTGGCATTACTGTATGGAGAGTTTTGCCTGTTTAATAAGTTATGTGCTAGCATAAGAGATGGTGATCATGTGATGTTTTGATTGTATAGCATACAATTTATTTATATATATGTTTGTGGTTCTCCTAATATAGTGAAAAGAGACTAGACAATAAATAAATGAGTAGTTAACCAATAGTCAAAAAGTAATAAGGATAAACACTTACTTTCAAATGCCTTTATTTGTGCCTCAAGACAATTCGAGAGGCATAAGTTTGGATATTACAATGCAATCAACAAGAATTGTTACAAACAAATTTAGGGAATGTCGGTGTGTGTCAAGTGCATCCACACCCATACAATTGATTCAGTGCATATGATTTATAAACATTCAAGTATAAATATATGGATAAGTAAGTGGGTTTTTATGGTTCCAGATGTGCAGTGACACAAAATTCACCTGCCCCTCCAGACTCACACACATAAACCCAACTTCTTATGCTTAAATTATTGTTCACAAAATCTTCCAATTATACATGTCCATTTCTCCATTTAGTTATTCAAAAAAAGTTTGTTATATTAACTGCAATGTTAAACTTTCAAAACACCTCTATTCATGCCTCATGACTATTTGGGAGAAAGGAACAAAGCAACCACTTCAGTTTCAGTGGGAATATTGTCCTTGGATTGTCCAATTGTAAAAGTCTACTTCACCATTTAAGCATTCCCAGTTCTGTTATAAATGTCTTTATATATATATATATATATATATATATATATAAGAAGTATGCATATATATATATATATATATATATGCATACTTCTTGGTTTGCATGGCATACCACTTGTAAGGCAGTCACTTTCCCTTCTATGTATTTCTAAACTTCTATTAATATGTTCGACCTTAGCGACCTTCATTTCCTAGGATTTATCATCCTGATATTTTATGGTCCTTTGAGCTCTTGTAATTTCTAGTCACTAATGTATCGATTTATTTATTATATAAGGTATACACTACACTAGGCAAGGCATGGACCTAGTTTAACCTGTTTCCAAGTCTGTTCAGTTAGCCATGACTGGCATGTCTTCTTGTCATGGTCCTAGGCATCATTTAGCAATTTGAAGTATATATAACTCCTCAATATTGTAATCTATTCCTTTTTCAAAAGTTATTCTATTTTGTGCCAACCAGATGACAAAGTTAATGTAAGTTGCCAATCTAATATTGCCAAAGGAGCCTTTTTTAAAAGCTTTTGCCATATCCACCCAGGCCCAGTCTTTATCTGTGGTCTTTTGCAATGTTATGTAGCGTAGTTTATTCCAGGTATCACATTCCTGAAGATTGTGGGAAATTGTTTCATCTGTTTTCTTGCATAGTGGACACACCAGATCCATTTTATACCTCTGCTTGTGGTGGAGGAATGCAGCAGTTGGTAGGGCCTCAAGGTTAACTTTTAATTATAAAATCTACTAGTTTCACCTCCAGCTTCCAGAACTTTGTTAACCTCGCAAGTCGCTTGATCCCTAGATGGAATCTAGTCTCAGTGATGGGACTGCTGCCCTTAATTAGAGCATGAGTGTCCCAATAGGAAAGCTTCCCATTGAAAAGGGAATTGGACATTGTTACATTTTTAGTCACAGGTGTGAGCTGTTGCTGTAACCAAATGTTACCCTTTCTATCTCTGATTCTAGAAGTGATAAAGTGATTACTCTATCTCAGATTAGCATTATGATCAGTCCAGATTAAGGAATAAACATGATTATTACTTGAGAAATCCTAACTAGTTTGTCAGTATTACTCCATTGAAATCATATTATCAGTAATGAATCTATATAAATTGATGTGGGTGGATGGTTCCCACAATGATCTAATTATCGATCATTTGATGAATATAGTTTAGAGCATTTTGTCATTGACAATTTAGTTTAGTAGTTGGTCATCCAGTATTTGGTAACTGTCCAATATATGATATAATCATTTATCATCACTAGTGTTGTGCTCATTACCCTATCTAGTACAATATATAAACATGAAGATACGACAAGTTTATTTTTAAAAAGTAAAAACATCCACACGATATACAAAGCTGATAGTCTACAATTTATAGCAAAATATATTGTGTTTTTTTAAAAAAATAATCATTAACATACGATGTGCAAATTATTTTATTGGGGTGGGGGGAGTTCTGGGAAATATAAATAAAAAAATAAAATATATTGATTAAAAGAGTAGATGCTGAGAAGTTAAAGTGCTCTATTCAATATCAATACACAAAAAAAAATGGAGTGAAGTTTGACAAGCCATTAAGATAAAACTGCTACATTACAACATCCATGAAAATTTGTAACTTAACTAATGGTAGGATCTCTTAAACTAAACTGGAAATACAGTATATAGGATTTGAAAGTATTTTTTAATCTCTTTAGTGTTACTAACACACACATATTTATATATCAATATTTGTTTTGATCTTCAAAAGATGTATTCGTATGGATGTGTGATGCAATAGTTTTTTTCTTGTTTTTAGATCCAGAATGAAATGAGCTTAAAGTCAAATATTCTTATTATGCTTCTTTTATGATCATAAATTCTGACTCTAATGATTAAAATGTAAAACAGTAATGTTGTGCTTTAATCATGCTATTGGCATAAGTCCGACATGAGCGTCCATTTTATGGTATTAATTGGAAGCAAAAGAATAATGATGACGGTGACTAATAAATATTTTAATGGAAGCTTGCTTGGCATATTAGGTTCAATACTTTTCCTTTCCTCTTTGGGTTATTTTATGCAGCGTATCTATAAGTTCCTTAAGGTTCTCATATGGGCAGGCAGTAAGCAGGAACAGTTAGCATGGGGTGATCATCTTACAAGTATCTGGTTTTTACCCCAACATTACAAGCATTGACATTTTATATTTCATGATCATAAAAGAGGCATAAAAATATTTGGGTCTAAGACTCAATTTCATCTGTATCTGAACCAAGAAGAAGGCTATTATATTACATATATTTCCTGAATTCTAAAATCAGTAAAGCAGCTTTCAAGCATAGATGTGAAAGTAAGGATAGTCTTCAAGTAGTTCATTGAATGGCCTCACCTAAAAGATCAATCAATAAACTGAAAGAAAAACAAACTGAGCAGGACAGGATAGTCAAATTGGATTCCTAATTCAAGCCTTAACTAAGTTGCATCTTTCAAAATTATTGTGAATGTTATCAGTACACATCTGTCAGGTATATGATTTGGAGTTAAATCAAGAACAATAAATCTTGAATCTTAGAAATTTCATTTCAAATAAGAATTAACCTAATTAATTATTGAATATTCATTGAAAGTGAGTATCTAGCTATTCTTAGTCTTAGAGTAAAAGAAGAGTAAAAAATTACGCAAATCTTCACTATCCACCAACCGGAATGCCTGATAAGAACTGTCTCTTCCTTCACTGTTCCTCTATGAAGGACTAATGAAAAGATGATTATTACCCTGCAGTCAGCTATTTATTATAAATGTCTGTTTTATCCATTCATTTAAAAAATCTACTCATTTAAAGCAATGGATATAATGGAAAAGTAAATATGTGCTATATAAAAAAAAAATTATTTATTAAAAGCACATTCACACAAAAATAAAAAGTTATAAAACTAAAATAAAAAAGAATAGAACAATGTTGCAAAATAACTTAAAATATAATAAATAATGAAAAGCTTCACACAATAAAAAAATGAAAAAACTGTTAATTTTTATTTATTTAAATGATGCTTTTATGTAACCACTGACTAAAAAATAAAAAAATTACAAAATAATCCAACTAAGAAATATGTTGTGTCATTTCATAAAAGCATTTGAGGCCCTTTTGATTTCTATGGCTTCAAATGCTTTGATGAAATGACGGAAAATATTTTTTGGTGTATTTTTTTACTTTTTAGTGTACTATTTACAAAAAATTATTATTTTAAAAAATCTTTTTTTTTTTTAATATTATTTTTTTTATTTTTTAATGGAATGATCCATGATTACTATTGCAGTTTAAAAACATAGCACTATATTAATAAATAACTCATTATATATGATTAATATTTCATCTAATAATGCTGTATTGTAAATTGTAAAAAATTTGCATTATTCATTAAAAACATAATAAAAGGAATTGAAAGGATTATTTAATATCTTCACACTCTCATTTTCAAATGCTTAATATTCGCCTATATATATTATACCGGATACTCAATCTATTCTGAAACAGAGGGCGCCACCAGACCACTATGTGTCTGGAAAATTTGTTTACTGTGATCAGAATAGATGATGATGATGGTTTGCACCGACTAGACTCGGGGAGAAACAAGAGTTCTTAAATTGTTTAGACAATTGAGACAAAAGCACAAAGACAAACGTCAGCCAAATTAAGTTTAAACATATTTCATAAATTTTATTATGAGACAATAAATTATTAAATATAAGTTTATGCCACAATAGATGGGGTTAACTCAGGCGTGTACCAGACATACTAAAGGCAAAGCTATGACAGACTGACTGATCTTCTAATAAACAAATTTAAAAGGGAGGAAGCAAATTTCATTCAGCAGAGGATTCACCTAAACATTGGTTTTCACTTTCAGATATTTAAACCATATGCCCCTGAAATAGATCAAAGAATCCAGCGCCGATGAGCTGTTCAGGATCTGAAAATTGGTCAGACCTCGAATGTCCTTATATCGGTATGAGCTGCACCTATTACTACATTTAAAATAATGGTGATTGATCCACCTCAAGAACAACCGACAAACATGACTGAAATGAAGAAGCAATTAAAACTGGTGAATCTCAGTCAAACAATTGGCGAAAATTACTTTAAAATTAATAATTAATGGTCCCAATAAGAGACAAGTAAATGATTAGAAAAACAGTTACATCTGCCCCAGCAAATAAAGAAAAGAAAATAAACTTACAAACAAATTCTGAGTACACGCTCTGATAAATTTAAAGCACACATAATAACTACAAAAAGAAATCTATCGGAGAGTGCACATGAGTACGAAATATCAAAAGTTTAAATACTCTAGCAGAACGAAAGTATTGCTCACCTGTAATTTAAGAAAGGATAAATTTTATCTTCCTGCTGATGACTTATAAAATTACAAAGAAAAACACAATTCTAATTTCCGCTTTTAGAGATATTAGAAACGAAATCTCCACCTGCGGAAAATTAGACAATAAAGTCGTCAGCCAAAAGAGTTTTGGAGGTTTAGCAAGAGGGCAAACATAGAGTATAAAATTAATTATTGAATACTAAATAATTACAGGTAATCATAAATATATATATATACAAGACTGCTAAAGCATTTACAAAAGCGAGGCATCAAATATAAAACTCATTCGTCACTCTCCAATAAACAAAACTGAAAGCAAATTGGAAGCTTAAAACTAAGATTCCAAGACACACTATAAAATATTGGAAAACACAGCAGATATTAGATATGAGGCTATATTGATTTAAGAAGACATATTTATGATTAGATTGAGCGGAGATTTAATGAGAATTAATTTACCCTGGGAAGAATAAAAACGAAAATAGTTACCTTTCGGTAAAACAAAGTTCACGTAGAGTGCGCACTTTTACTTAAGTTCATTTTCAGGTTCTTTAGGCAGCAAGGTAGATGTAGAGAGGTTCCGACTTCTTTTAGGTGTTCAAGGCATTACTGGAGCAAACTTGGTAGTCAGGGATCCGTCTTTTGTGGAGTTAGCAAGCCATTCAGGTGATGGTAACAAGTATAGAATTTTTCATTTTGTTGCAGGCAAAAGTATTTAATCACAGCTGATGTCCTTTAAGAAATTAAATGTCTGCACTGATATAAATTCTCACTTGATAAACAGCTTGTCTATCAACGAACAATGAATTAACTGACACTCCAAATTTTCAGGGCTATTTATACGTTGCTCCATTTCCCATGAAACACTTTACTTGTTGTCCAATTTCTATGCCTTAGGCAGGGCAAATATTAATCTCCCACTCAATCTATCTAAGAATTCTACCCAGAGTTTATTGAAATGAAAACAACAACATAAAAATCAAATCTCTGCTATAGAAATTGGTTACAATAATTAAAATAAAAGCCACAGGAATGCAACTAGCTAGCCAGCTTGTTTTTAAATCAAATGGATTTAAAAACAGGCGGTATATGAAAATTATTTTAAAATAAATCGATAAACATTTTTAAAAAAATCCATTTTACATATAAACGCATGTGTACTTCGATACACGCATTCTTTTTAAATAATACTGCAAATTTAAACTCTATGTTTAATGAAAATTAAAAGCTTAATAAATTTCTTTTTTTTTGTAATGACACCATTGAATCGGATTTTAATCAGGTTCAATGTATTGTAATGGGCACATACGCCGTTACATTATTTTTTTTTATTAAACATTAAATCAAAATATAAAGTTCGCAAATAAAAATTTGTTTTTTAAAAAAAAAATGAAATTTAAAAGTCATCTAAACTTTATAATATATATAAAATCGCACAGATGAGAAATTAAAAAAGAAACTTTATTAAAAAAAAAGAAAAAGTTTTAAAACTAAATTTTCAACTAAAACTTAAAAAGATTTAGAGATAAAAATATATCTTTAAGTTTGGAAAACACATTAATTAATCATAAAATGGAAATGATTGTTTTAATTAGTTAAATGTAAACTAGCCCTTGGGCATTTAAAATGTATAAGTAAAGATCAGATAGGAGAGAAAAACAATGGGATCAGAATGGCCAATAAAAGAAATCACTCATGGAATTGGACCTCAGTGAAAAGACCATCACCATCGTCATGACATAATGTCCACTGGATCTGAAAGTCTACTATAAAAAGTGAGTGAAGAAAGATCTGGGAGAGATGTATGACAGTAGTGGTGATATGTGTTAGTGCGGAGTTGAAGGAGAAGAGATTGAAAAGACACACTCTTCAATCCCTTCATTTCTGCTAAAAGAGAAAGAGAAATGACCAATCATGTCTACATTGAGGACCAGCTAAAGTAAAAGACCTCCAGATGAATCAATAAAATGGCCAACAGCATACCGGTCTCCCTAGGACATCAGGACAATTAACCCTGGAACCCAAATGGCAACGGTTTAAAGATGAACTTTTCTAAATGTAATAAATATATAATTAATGAACATTTCTAAACAAAAAGAACTCCAAATGGTAAACTTTTCAATATTCTAAATAGAAGAATTTCCTATCTGACTAAATTATTTATTATTTTATTGAAAGTATTTTTTTTAAATCATTTCCATTTTTATTTTTTTAATTTTTATTAATATTGTATAAATTATTTAAATGCATTAAATTTAAGTTGGGCATAGATGCTTGCATAGATTCGTTCACATTTAATTATGTTTTGTTTTCATATTTGATTAAAATATATAGACATTCGGTAAATAATGATATCTTACGTTGAATATCTAAAATGTATTTATTCAGATGTCTTTTTAGTTATTAGTGTCAATGCGGCATCTTATGATGAATGCCATTGGGTTTCGTCTGAATTCACTCTGCAATTACATCAATGACTTTATGTTTTGATCATTTATGTTCATTATGAAATGTTTTTGAATGTGTAATCTGTGTAGTCGACCTATGCTCAACATTAAAAAAATAACAAACTTTATAAAATTCATCTGTGTGAACTGATAATAGCTTATAAAAGTTAAAATGTAAAATCAAATTCTAAAATCAAGTTAAAATCCAAAGTAAAAGTTATTCCTCAAATTTAAAATGATTATATATGTGCGTAAATAAATATTGTTTGTGTGTTAATTACTGGCAGTGGCTTATTTTATTCTTTTTTTTAATATTAAAAATAGTTTTAGATAAGAATTTATAAATATAAATCTCTGCTACTCTGCTGAGCTAGTGACAGTGGGCTAATGGTCTTAATAAATAAAAGTGGAATCTTTAACAGCATGTATCTGCCTACTTTATAAATCTTCTAGATTCAAATGCCTAGATGACACCCTCATAGTGCAGATATGGTTTGATCACCTCCCCGATCATTATAATATATATATAGGTTAAATAGATGGAATGATTCATTCTATCTTTTCAATAGATCCATCAGCTGTTATTAAGAAAACATTGAGTAGACAACAAAAAGAACCATCAAGAGAAAAGACAATTATTGGTACTGTAGTGTACCCATACATTCCAAAAGTAGATAAATTAAGAAAAATCTGCAACCAGTATAACATCAGAATAACTTTCCTGAGTCATACCACACTATGAGGAATTCTAACATCTACAAAACCTACCCTTGTAATGCTGAACAGAAAAAACTGCATCTATGAAATACCATGTGAATGTGGGAGATATATTGGTGAGACCAGTTGTACCATTGAAAAGCACTTGAAAGAACATAAACTGATGATTAGAAGAGAGAAAACAGGTGTCTAAGGTAGCAGACCATATATGTACTAATGAATATATGTTCAATTGGGAAAATACAAAAATGTTGGATAAAGAAGAAAAGATACAAAGAAGAAAATTTAAAGAAGCTGCTCATATGACAATGGTAAACAATCCCATAAGTCAACCTAGTAATCAACTTTGTTCTTAGGAAAATGTGGAGAAATCAGGAGGAACCTTATAGATAAGTATATGAAATTTCTACTGACTCTTGCCTTTGGCAGGATGGCTCAGTTGGTTAGAGCATTATCTTAAAATTCAATAATCAAAGATATAAGGATCCAGGTTCGAATACCATGCTAGTACTATCACTGATCAGGCCAGCAACACCTGAAGAAGAGGGAGAATCATACCTCTCAAAATTTTGCACATATACTAACCTGTTTGATGTGCTATTATTAACAGCTGAATGTATTTGGAATATTTAAATAAAGTTAAATTTTTCTAGACATTCAATATGCATATTAAGTGATGGACTACCAATATAAAAATACATATAAAACACCATCACCACAAACCTTCAGGAAAACACTTTATCTTGTGTTTGGAAAGGAGAATATTCATTAAATGTTTAAAATCTATCTAGTGTATGTGTAGTGGAGTGATCCCTAATTATTATTACAGCAGTTTAAAATATAGTACTATATAAATAAATAACTCAAAATATGAAAATAAAGATTGATTATGATGAATTAAAAGAAGTTAACAGTTACAAATACCTTGGTCAGATTATTAATACAGATGGAAACATAATGGATGAAATTAATCATAGAATTAAACTTGGTTGGAGTGCTTTTGGTAGAAATAACTTGATACTAAAAGGAAATATGCCTATGTGTTTGAAAAGGAAAGTTTTCAACAAATGTGTTTTACCAGTTCTTACTTATGGATCTGAGACTTGAACACTTAATAGAAGAGCAATACAGAGACTCCAGACCACTCAAAGAAGTGTGGAGAGATACATGTTGGGAGTAACAAGTAGAGATCAAAAACGCAATGTATGGGTAAGAGAACAAACAGGTGTTACTGACCTCATTGAAAAAAGTAAAAGATTGAATTGGAGTTGGGCTGGACATATTGCTAGAAGAGATGAAACTAGATGGACAATTGAAATCTTAAACTGGATTCCAAGAGATTGTAAAAGACCGAGAAAGAGACCATGTGTGAGATGGATGGATGAAATAAGAAAGTGTACAGAAGTGATGTGGAGAAGAGAAGCTAAAGATCAGGAAAGATGGATTAAACTTGGAGAGACCTTCATCCTGCAGTGGATTGATAATAGTTGATGATGATGATATGTTTATAAATAAAACATATAATTTAAATTTAAATAAAATAATTTTCTTCATCAGTCTCTTTTAATCATTTTTGTTCATCCACAATATTATCAATACAATGTCATTGCAATCATTTTTCTACAAACTTTATTCTATTAATATTAAACAGTTATTAATAAAATTTTATTCTACAAATATAATATTTTCATTGAATCAGTTGCTAAGGAGTTTTGTATAGAAACACAAGGATGGGAGTTGGAGTTCTAAACAGGAATAGATTTTTTTCATTGATAATTCAAAAATGTGAAGTTAATATAAAAGCATTTGAAATTAAATCATTCTTTAAATAATCAAAATAAGAGTCATAGATCACATGACCCTATTCTCTTAAGCTTGTAAGTTATAAACAATGAGGATTGCCAATTCCTCAACAAGCTTTATAATAAATGCTTAGCCAGAGAAAGCATTTAAAATATCCCTGTCAGGAACCCCCCAAACCCCTGACCATGATTTCCTCTCTGAGGAGTGCCAAAGCACAAAACCATCATCAGGGGTTTGGGGGGTTCCTGACAGGAATATTTTAAATCATTCTTTGACTTGATAGCTGTATTTGTTTAATATATCTCTTTTTCTATAAAAGTTATTGCTAGATTACTTAATTGATCTCAAGATTGTTGTAATATTTTTTTAAAATTTTCAATTTAGAAAAAATCATTTTCGGATCACCTGAGAAATACTTTATTTTATAACTAAGATAAAACAGCAGATGTTCCTAATTTTTAGTTTTGTTAGCCTTTACAGTACCATGTTTAGTTAAAGATTTTTCATGCTATAACCTTAAGACCATGCACTGGAGATTTCACGAATGTTAGCATGTTATAGAAATTGTGGACTTAATCAGTGAGGTATTTAATAGTCTTATGCTCTCAAATCAAAATGCTTTAGATTCTCCTATATAATTAAAAAGTAGGTTGAAGATAAGAGAGGCTGCTTTTGTCTTTTAAATAAATCTTGTGTTAAGATTTGTAGAGGTCCCTACTGTCGTTTTTCAAGCACATGGTCTTAAGGTTATAGCCTTAATATATATTAATTTATGTAACGACTATGTGCTTTACAAATTTAACTATTAAAGGTTATTCATGAAAATTTTGGGAGTGAATAAAAATGTATTTAGAGCAACTTGTATTTTTTTTATAACTTTCCACATGCTTCTTCAAGAATATTTAGTGTTATACTTATACTTTGCCAATATGATTATACCAGCATAATAAGTTTTATTAAAATTTTATGTTATCATTTATTTTTACCTATTCATGCACACTTTCTTTCAATAAAAGATTGTTGTAAATGAGATTCATAAATTATCAACCAGTGAAAATTAACAGCTTAAATTTTTTTAAAAAAATTTACTTTCTGTTTCCATTAATAATTTTGAGATGGCAGCAAGAATATTTATGTATCATATGCAAATATTAACATGAAAGATTAAGGATAATTTATCATATTTTTAAAAAAATCAAAATCCATTGGTAAAATCAGTAAAATTTGAAAACTTTATGTTTATTTTCCTGAATGTTTGTAATAGTGTTTTAGTTGTATTTATATGTTAGAAAATTTCCATCATCTAATACGAGTATTGAATGTTTTTAGAAAAATTTAACTTTATTTAAATATTCCAAATACATTCAACTGTTAGTAATAGCACACAGGATAGTATATGCACAACATTTCGAAAGGTGTTATTCTCCCCTCTTCTTTAGGTGTGCTAGCCTGACCAGTGACAGTACTAGCATGGAAATCGAACCTAGATCTTAGATTCTTGAGTATTGAATTTTAAGATAATGCTCTAACCAACTGAGCCATTCTGCCAAAGGCAACAGTCAGTAGAAATTTCATATATATATAAAGGTATTCTGTACTCATATTAGATAATGGAAATAGTCCAACATATAAATACAATTATTTCTATTACTATTTTAAGCAACCAGTATTTTAAACATCAATTTTATAAAAATCCAAGCACTTATCTTTAATCGGATTAAAGAATTTTTAGAATTTGAATCTAAATATAGAGATTTAGTATTCTATCATGCAGGTCATTGCTATAAAAGAAATGCTTCAGTGTTTTTATAGGTTCAGAGAAATGAGAAACTTTTGAACATGAAAAGCAAATTTGTCTCTAAACTGAAGAAAGTAAGTAGATTAGTGATCTTTCATTTTCTTAATTTAAAATTTCTAAAGAGAATCAATTATATCAAGACTTTGGAAACAAGTAGAAGTTTGGGACTAGTAATACTCTCCCTGTATACCCACTAGTTAATAATAGAGACCCTGAATACAAGTCTTCTACGTATTCAGATGATTAATTTAAAAATCTGCAATCAAAGCTTTTCACTAAAATTGTAAGTCAATCATTTTTAATTTCTTAAAATTTATGTAAACTTTATTTTAAAATAATTTTATTTGTCAAGCGCTGGTGGCTTAGTGGTTAGCATAGTTGCCTTCCAAGCACCTGGCCCGGGTGTGCTTCCCGGTCAACGCTTTGACATATAAAAAAATAATTTTATTTTGATATGCTTTATATCAAATGTGATATCTGTGATATTTTTTTCGTTGGTATGGTTCAATTTATGATGATGAATATCTTGTAGCCTGCTGTTTTGAAAAGGTTTCTCATGCTCTGGTTTAGAGAATTGAATGAGTTTTGATTAAAGAGAACCGGGAGCAGAGGGGGAATTTTTTTCAATAAAAATGCCCCATTTATTTTATGTATTTTTCTACTTTTAATGTAATACAAATAATTTTCTAAAATGTTCTGTTTCATTTTGGCACAATAGCATCTGTGCCCATCTAATAGAGTGCCTAAAGATCGCCAATGGATTCACTATCCTTATATCATGAAAGTAATATTTACTGAGGCTATAACCTCGATAATATGCGTGTAAAATGCGATAGTAGGGACCTCTACAGGTGGTTTATCACAAGCTTACGCTATGGAAGAAAACGCATTTTCTTTATATAATTAATTCAACAACAATGCCAAAAAATGTAAAAATATAACTACAATGGCTAAAAATGGGTTATAAGAACTACAGGCTTTCTTCAGCCATCCACTCCATCTTATATAACTGATACATATGACCACACACATGTGAAAAAGATAAATGTGTGTGGTCGAGTGTATCTGTTATATAAGATGACCATGATGGCTGAAACAAGATTGAAAGTCTGTGTTCAAATCCCCTTTAATTACATCTTTAAAAAATTCGGTATTTACAATATACTAGTATTGATTTATCAACATGTGTGTGATCAGGTGGGTCAGCAATATAAGATGGCAATTGAGAGTTGTGGGTCGTGTGAAAGTCCGAGTTCGAATCCCGCATATATTACATATATAAATGCAGGTGTTAAGCCTATACAATGTATTGTAAGAATTACAATAAATCCACCATTGATGTTAAATAGTATTCAAATTGCATTTTGACGTTTTATTTAAATAAATTAAAAATTTGATATTGATTAATTGGATAAACTTAACTACTTTCAAGATAGACGACACTTCTGCATATTATATAGTTATTAGTTGTCAATTTTTTTTAAATTTTGCTTTAAACTAATAATTATATGTATATATGCACATACATATAAAAGAAATTTCAAATGTTATAAAGCCATGACACAATTTAGATTTGAATCCATTCTGAGTAAAACCTAAATTTTTTCAGTCCATACACTTTTATTTTTACAGGAAAGCCAAACCATAGTCAATACCTGTAATCATTCAAAAACTGGTCATTGAATAGATATTTTTACATGATTTATCTAGAAACCCCCCCCCCTTATGAAAAACTATTCAAATCTTCATCATAAGGAAATTCATAAGCCTTATGGGTAATTTTTTTTCGTTCGCCGTTTATCTATTAAAAGCTACTGTAGAGCCTTTGTTCGACAGTAAAATATTAAAAAAATTGTTTGATTTGATAAAACGATTCTTTCAGATGAATCTTTAACCCAAAGACGTAAAAACTTATATATGTATAAATAAATAATAATTAGATTATTTTTATGGGCTTTTAGATGTAAATACTAATAATTTTAATAAAAGTTTTTTATATACTTTTTAAACATATATATTAAAAATTACAAAAGAATTCCTGTTTAAAATTATTAATATTTACGTATTTTTTTGTATATATATCAAATGTTTTTTTTTTTGATTAAAATTAATAATTTTTTTAAGATTTTATCATAATACTGCAAAGATTTTGATCTTTAGAGATAATGAACTATTATGCAATTTCTAAGAATTTTTTTTTTTTAAAGTTCTTTAAAATCTAAAAATAAAGTTCAGTATAAATAATATATATACAACACTTATACTAAGAAAAGCTTGTTTAATACTTTTTATTTTTATTTTATATGTCAAAGTGTCCGCCGGGAAGCGAATCCGAGACAACTGCTTGTAAGGCAGCTGTGCTAACCACTCGGCTACCAATGTGTATACGAAATACTGTATATCAAAATAATATGCTGAGCATGCTTTCGGTTAACTGGTAGTTATACTCATAGCTATAGTTATCCAAGAAGACTGCGAGATTTATAGAAGAACCACAAAAGTGGTGATTTACATAAAATTTATTTTTAAGTAACATCTGCATGTAAATTTGCATAAAATTTGCATAGTTTTACAGTTATTAACAGAATAACTCGCCATGTATATGGGACTTTAGACTGTCCCGAAAGCGCTTGGCAGTAAAAAATTTTGACAATTTATTAATAGCTTCATTAACTGTGCGCAGAGCACATATATATATATTAATTTTAAGTATTAAGCAAGTTTTTATTTAGTATATGTGTTGTATGTATTATTTATATCGAATTACATTTTTTTGAGAAAAGTTTAAATCTCTTGAAATCGCACTAAAAGTAAAGTTTTAAATACACGTGCATTTAGGCTAAGGCTGTCATAAGTTTCGGTCACTGGGACATGTCCTGGTTTCTAAAATGTTCTAGTGAACAACCAAATTGCTCCTGTTTTAGTTATATTTTATTTTGCTCCATTAGATTTTTTAATTATTAATAAATAAGTATAGTAAAAAAAATATTGGACTATTGTATATCAACTGAATTATATTGATGTTTAGTGAGCAGTTCATCGAACATCGATATTGGCTGTTGTAGCACAGACCACACATAAGAAAAGTGTTATATATATATATATAAACAACATGTAGCATAAATCAAAATGGAAGTGCCATTTTTCCAAAGAATTTACAAAAGAGTGGTTTATTAAAAAAGGAAGAGGAGTTAAGCATTTTGTTCAGTGTGCAATATTTATTTATCTGTATGTTATGGAGGGAAATCATATATAAAAGTTCATATTTAAATTATTAATCATAAATCTAAATTATCTATTGCATCATCTTCTAAAAATGTAATCTTATGTATGATTAAACAAAATTCAATGAAAGGTGTTTTGTTATGTGCAGTTGAGTTGACAACTGTCCATAAAGTTATAAATCACCATCAATCATTTACTTCATTTGATCGCATTACTAAATTAAATGCTCTTATTTATCCAGATTCAAATATAACAAAGAAAGAGACAATAGCTTGAACTAAAGTAATGCTATAATAATATTTTGGCTCCACTTTCTATGTTGCAAATTAAAACTGAATTAACAAATATAATGTTTTTTGGAACATCAACTGATTCTAGCAGTCACAAAGCAGAAAAGATGTTCCCATCGCTAATACATCATTTTTCAGAAACAAAAGATTTACAAGTGAAGTTATTAAAACTTAACACATTACAAAATGAGACGTCCGGTAATGTGTCTTCATCTTATGAGAAGACCTTGGAGAAGTTGAGAATTTTGTAGTATATCAAAACAGCTTTTCAAATCCTCAGCCCAGTGAGAGGAATCCTGACCTTTACAAAATCTAAAATTTGAACGTGCTGAAAACTGTATCTATGAAATACCAAATGTGGAACATATTAGTTGTCCATTAGTAAATCATTAAAAAAAACAAAAAGGAATGATAAAAAAACAAAGCAGTAGATATGCAGGTATTAATAAGCATATGCTTAATTAGAAAAATAAGAATATTGGGTAAAGAAAAAAAAGTAAAAAGTAAATTTAAAAAAGGTACTCACACATCAGAGGAAAGTAATTCCATAAGTCAATCTAAAGTGATAAGCTATAATGTTTGAAAATCATTCATTAACCTTGGCCCCCCAAAAAAGAAAAAAAATCAGGAAGATGTTTATATATAATAACCACATTCCACTCATTTTTACACTTTAAAGCAAAATATTTATTAATATTACAGTTTCGACTGTTCCTAGCAGTCTTCTTCAGATCTTATTATCTACTAAAACTCTCACTTGTCCACCATTTTTGGTGGAAAAGTGAGAGTTTTAGTAGATAATAAGATCTGATGAAGACTGCTAGGAACAGTCAAAACTGTAATATTAATAAATATTTTGCTTTAAAGTGTAAAAAGAGTGGAATGAGGTTATTATATGTTATATATTAGAAAAGCAAAAATAAAGAAGAAAAGAGGAAGAGAAGATGTTTATACATAAAACTTTTTTTTACCGATTATTACTTTGATGAAATTTCCTAGTTGGTTTGAACATCATTTTAAATTCACTATGCAATAATCTAAAGATCATTGATTCATCTCCTATGCTAGTGCTATCATTCTTTAATATATAAAGAAGAGAGAAGAATAATATTATGCAAAATGCTGGATTCATCCACAACTTTAGGTTATTACTAAGAGTTGAATACATTTGGAAAAATATAAATGAAGTTTAAAACTTTCTAAAAATGTTTAATTATTGCAAAATGAAGGAAATATTTCACCACATACTACAAGAAAAATGTTATCACCACAATTTTTATACAAACATTTACATTTGTTACTTGTTTAGTACACAGCATCATATTGGTGCTTTAGAAACATGAAGATTTACTAAAGAAATAGTAAACAATGTGTTAGTGTCTTGCTGTCATTTTCTTATTTTGGGAAAAGTTGTTAAATTAAAAAACTTATAAATCAAGTGTTGCACCTTAACAGTGTTTCAACTCTATATCCCTTGTAAATCCAAATTGTTCTTTTTTTATTACTTATAAAACATGTGTAATATTTGTATTCAATACCTTAAAGATCATAACTACAAATGAAAAATGAATCAAATGATTTTCAAGTTGAACATTACATTATAAACAGCTCTTGTCTTTTAAATAAATCTTGTGTTAAAGATTTGCAGAGGTTCCTACTGTCGTTTTTTTCAGGTGCATAATCTTAAGATTTTAGCCTTAATAAATATTACTTTAATTCTTCTAAATTCATTTCCCTCTTTGTCTTTAAAAACAGAAATAAGTTTCTGGTTTTAATTTTAAAATAATAAAGCTCTAAACCTGACATTGAAACATTCACTGTACATTTGGTTTTCTGCCAAATTCATCTTAGATTAAAATAATCTTTATATCAGCCACCAGATATAAAATGTGTATGTTTAAAGGATGTTTAATAAAATTAGAAAAGACATTGGACAACATTTACAAACTTAGGCAAAAAAGAAAATGGTCTAATTAAAAAAAAATATATTGACAGATAATTTTAAGAAAAAAATAGTTATGAAAATTAGAGTTTTTTTTAAAACATTGATAGATTACATATTGTCCATTAGTTTTTGATGTAAAACATCATTTTTTTGCTTATTTCTTTGATTATTTTCAATTTTTTTTTGTATGTGACTTATTTTTATTTCTCTTTTTAAAACATCGAAAAATATTTTTTATCTACTCTTTTTAAAATTACAGTAGTTGGGGAAATAGTGTCCTGCCACTGCTAGAGATGTCATTTTCTGCAAAACTAGCAGAAATATTCATCAACTAGAATTTTATCTTTCTCCATTTTAACGGTTTGTAAAAAGATTACTTGTGAAGAAAGTGAGTGCATTGAAAAGATGAAAAAATAAATATATATTTGTGAAAATTAAATTCATCCAGTTTTGTTTTAAAAAACGTGGAAATTAAAAATGAAATATATTGTGCACAATATACAAACTGTAAAAGATTTACCTAAAATGAAAGAAAAGGTAAAATTGAAGTTGAAGATATCATCATATACATATTGGTTTTAGCCCCATGATTTTTGATGATGATGTTAGAAAACAAACAAAGAATGAAATTAGCATTTTAAACATAAATGAGCTATGACGAATAAATTATAATTACTGTATTAATAACTGAAACACAGGCTTATTATATACCTATGTCTATATATGTAATATATAGGGTATATGAGCACAGACTTTCATACGACCCACCACTTTCCACTCTATCTCATAACACTGATACATTTGAACACATATATGTCGAAAAGATAAATAATCACCAATATACGTATTTCGTGCTAAACCAGCAATTATTAAAAAAGAGAAGTGAAAAAAATAGAGAATGGTTTCAAAGTCAATGAACAAAATAAAGCTTTGTATGAGGAGCAATACAGAGACTTCAGACACTCAAAGAAGTATGGAGAGATGCATGTTGGGAATAACAAGAAGAGATCGAAAACACAATATATGGGTAAAAGAACAAACAGGTGTTGCTGACCTCATTGAAAAAAATAAAAGACTGAAGTGGAATTGGGCTGGACATATTGCTAGAAGACATGATAATAGTTGGACAATTGAAATTTAGACTGAATTCCAAGAGATTGTAAAAAACCCAGAAAGAGACCACATGTGAGATGGATGGATGAAATAAGAAAGTGTGCAGGGGTGATGTGGAGAAGAAAAGCTAAAGATCGGAGAAGATGGATTGAACTTGGAGAGATCTTCATCCTGCAGTGGATTAATAGTGGTTGATGATGAGGAGGAGGATAGTTAAAAAAAAGAAAATAGAAACAACCCTTCATTATGTTATGCAAAATTGCAAAAGAATAGTCCATTATTTTTATAATAGTTTTTTTTAGAATATTTAATATGTTATTAAACAATTCAAAACAAAACAACACTCTCCATATAGTAGTGCCATCTTGTGCTAACAAGAGCAATCAATGGATGCCAGAAGGATAGTGATCATGTGATGTTTAGTGGTTTAATATTTAATATGTTGTGTTAAATAATATATTTAAGGAAAAATAAAAATGTCAACCAATTTTTTTGTAAGAAGTTTTTGTAATGGAAATTTCATCTTTTTTTCATAATTCCACCCACTTAAATAACTTCTCTCAGACACAAAATATGATGCGACTGCTAGAGAAAGTCAAAGCCAGCTTTGTTTCCCAGCATTTTTTCTTCCCGTAAATACTAGTTAATTTTCCAGTTTCAATTTCATATCTTTCTTTCATCAGAAACTCTATCTGTTTTTTATTAACTCTTTCTTAATCAAAGCTGCAAATGTATCTAATTTTTATAAATATAACAGCAAATCATTTAGTATTTGTCATCTCAATTTATACAAATTTTTAAGTTATGACAAATATCTTGAAAGACAATATTATTATATTGCTCACTCATTTCCTTTTAATTCACTCAATTTGTTGGAAATGTTTTGTTTGTTATTTAAAATAATAATTCTATGTCATGGGAATGTCAAAACATGAGATATTATCAGAAAATAAAATCTTAAAATCAAATATCAAGAAGGAAAATGGTTGTCAAATATATACACCCCCATGCATATATATATATGATCTTTGATTTATGTAAATCAAGTATGTATATGTCAGATCATATCCTGGACTTGTGATATGCTACAGAATAAAAAAAGGTTATGCATAAAATAAACATTAAATACAAGCATATATTCAAAAACAAATGGCTGAAGACCTCTCAGCCCCATACAGCTATTTGAGTTGGATAGCTGGGTTTGAAGACATGTAGATGTCTGAAAATTTCAGATTTTCCAAATGCTGGCTTTGGGTTAGTGTTTTTAGATCTAGTGTCTGAATCTATCCTAGCACCTCTTTAAGGAGTGCCAGAGCATGAAACCATGGACAGAGGTTTGGGGGGAGGGGTCCTGACATATTTTAAATGCTTTCTCTAGCTAAGCATTTATCACAAAGATTGTTGAGGAATTGGAAATCCTCATTGTTTATAATTTACAAGCTTAAGAGTATAGGGTCATGTGATCTATGACTCTTATTTTGCCTATTTAGGGTATATTTATGTTATATCAAGTGCTTTAGTTACGGAATGCAGTACAAGACAAAATGATTCGTGTTTTAACTTATTAAGGTTTTTTTCAATCTACATTTATAATTAGAAGGGATTTGAAGTCATACTTTCAAGCTCTCTACAATATTTATTCTATCTTATACAGCAACATGACCATGTACATGTGAAAAGGATAAATGATCTCCAATATACATATTTCATGCTGAACTAGCACTCATCAGTTGGTCCAGATCATCATCTCCTACACACACATATATATATAATCAGCACTCGGTTTATATTAAGATAGCAAATCTTCAAATCCCTTCTAATTACTTAATTTCGGTATGGACAATATACTTGTATTTATATATTAATTTACATTAATTTCAAATTCACTTAATGTATGTGTATATATGGGTATGTAATACAATTCTTGAGATAACAAGTTTCTATTAATCAATTTTTTTTATATATGATTTAATAATTAGTTAGAATAAAACTTTAAAATAAAACAATAAAAAAGTAAAGAAAAATCATACTAACAGCTGCAATATCAAAAAATATATCTTTAACTCTATATTTAATTCTAAGGCAGTATTTATTTTGCTTATACTAAATGTTTCTTATATATGTAAATAGAGGGATTTGAATTCAGGATTTTTCAGTCTATTTATGTACGTATATTGGGGATCATTTATCTTTGTCACATGTGTGTGATCATGGGTATCGGTTGCTTGAGATGGAGTGGAGAATGAATAGACTGAAAAATTCTGAGTTCAAACCCCTCTACTTAAACATATGTTTGTAACTAAAAAGAAGCATAGTAATTATTCTGATACCAAAGCAATAAACAGTGAATGAATAAAATGAAAGTTATTGTAACATTCCATCATATTATGCATATAATGTGTGTTTATGCATTTAAGTTTCTAAAAGGGGTAAAACAAACTTTAACAGTAGCACATCTCTAATAGCCTCTTATGGATGAACAATAAGGGAGTCAGAATTATTAGCCAGACTTCTCTGGTATGGTGTAATGAAGATTGATCCATTTACTCTTTAGTTAAGATATCTATTTATTGACCCATATTAAATGATTAATTGGGTTGGGTAGCTGAATAAAAACAATTTTTTCCAGTTTTACCCGACTCTGATTAGAAAGCAAGTCATAGATATACATTCATGGTTTATGAAATGATAGAAATAATTAAATTACTTATGAATACATGTTATATAAAGAGCTCACAAATCAGCTCTTAACAAGCTTTGCAGAATATCCCTAACCTGGGACCAGTTTCTGCTACTGACTCCTTCAGTGAGGTGCTAGGATATTCAAGCATTAGATTAAAAATACCAGTACAAGTCCAGCACTTTATCTAATGGATAACTATTAAGTAGAAAATCTGAAAATTTCAGACATCCATGTCTTCCAATCCAGCTATCTAACTTAAATATCCATATGGAACTGAACTAAGTTCAGAGACATCATATATTAATAGCTTTAGCAATATAAAATCACCAAAGCCTTAATAGCAAAAAATAAAATTACAAAAAAAATTCAAGTCAGATGTCACATGACCTAATTTAAACAAGCTTGTATTACAAATGTTATATAAAGAGCTCGCAAATAAGCTCTTAACAAGCTTTGCAGAATATCCCTAACCCCAGACCGGTTTCTGCTACTGGCTTCCTCAGTGAGGTGCTAGGATATTCAAGTATTGGATTAAAAATTTTATTTTTTGTAATTATGAATACACATACTGTATAATAATGAAGAAGCTCCTTGAAAATATATCTAGGAAACATTAAACATTTTTTAATAATAGCACAAAATAAAAGTAAAGTCAGCAAGTGGAAATTATCTTAATATAGAAAATTGTAAATGGAAAAAAAAATCCTTACGATAATCTTAAGTTTGAAAACTTATAGTGACAACAAAAGTTTTTCAGATCACTTTTGAACAAATATTTAATGATCCTTATTTAAAAAATAACTTGCATGTATAATTTTGAGAATTAAAATAGCTTTTATACTTAAAACCAACCTATAAATATACACCAAGGGTTTGGTTAATACTTATACATTAAATAATTTAAACATTACAAGCATAAAGCTAAACTAGTCAATATAAAATCAAAACTACCCCAAATCCAAAATTAAACCAGACCAGCATAAAAATAATATAAAAACACAACCTAAGGTTTCACTGCTACAAGCAGACTTCTCAAGTGTAAAGAACTACAAAAACTATACAATATATATAATATTAAAAACTACCCACAAATCCATTCACTTCCCATCCACCCTTAATATTAAAAGAACTCTTAAATAAGTTAATTGCTTCAGAATAATAAATTTTCAATAATAAAGACTCTTTAATTCTTCTTTTGATTTCATTTCTCTCAAAGAAGACAACCTTAGCTTCATCAAAATCAATAGTGTGGCCTGTATCTTTTTCATGGACATACAAAGCAGAACTAAGATATCTATTTTTAACTCTACTTTTATGAACCTTTATTTTTTCATTTAAACTCAAACTACTCTGACCTATGTAAACCTTCTTACGAAATAAACAAGGAATAAAATATACTACACCAGGAATAGTCTTTCTATCAAAAACTTCTTTTGTATTATTTAATAAATTATTCAATGTAACACCCCTTTTCCAAGCAATTTTCTTATTTCCAAACAATATACTATTTCTACACACAATTTTATAAGAAGACAATTTAAATGGCAAAGAAATAAAATCATATTTTTCTTTAACCTTTACATCCTTACAAATATTACTATTAAATAAAATACTTTTAACAAATTTATCAGAGTATCCAACACTCAAGTAATCTTTATAAAATTGATATTTCTGAAACAAAGCTATCCCACTAGAATTATTTAATTTAATATTCCTATGACAATAATTCCTTAAAGCAGCTACTTTATGAGATACAGACTGATAGCTATCAGGTTTAATTATAGATCTTAATTCTTTACTTTTAACTAAATGACTGCACAATAAACAATTAGTTTCTATATTTCTAATCACCAAAAGATCTAAAAATTTTAACTTACCAAAATCTAACCCATTTACAAATTCCTCCAATTTATCATTCTCAACTACAAATAAACAATCATCAACATATCTGACAAATAATTTTACATATAAACAATTCTTTTTAATAATAATTTCCTCTTCCATAAAACTAATATAAACTGAACATACTAAAGGAGAAATAATATAACCTATTATCCACTCTTCCTTAATCTTATAAAAATTACTTTATTAGTAAAATACATAGAATCTTCCAATAACAAAAGCAAATCTTTAATTACCTTAATTTTATTACTTATTTAAGAGTTCTTTTAATATTAAGGGTGGATGGGAAGTGAATGGATTTGTGGGTAGTTTTTAATATTATATATATATATTGTGTAGTTTTTGTAGTTCTTTACACTTGAGAAGTCTGCTTATAGCAGTGAAACCTTAGGTTGTGTTTTTATATTATTTTTATGCTGGTCTGGTTTAATTTTGGATTTGGGGTAGTTTTGATATTAAATAATTTAGTATTATCAAATCATCTATATGTATGGGATTTGTATGTATAATGATTAATACATGTTCTTACTATTAAAACCTGGGTTTAAATTTTGGCTGTATGAATCTTAAAAAGTGTAAGTTCCAAACAGGTTTATGATTTGTCTCTGGGGTAGAAATCCCAGTATGGAAGCAGTAAAAGATATATTAATAGATAAACTTTTATATAATAGTTTGTAGGTTATTTTTATATTATAATTTCTGCAGACTAAGTGCTTTCAGAGCCCTTGTTGCTCCAGACTATGATTGTGGGCAATAAGGGCTTTGAAAGCACTTAGTCTGCAGAAATAATATAAAAAAGCCTGCAAACTATTTTCACTGTGACACAGTAGCAGATTATTAATTTCAAAGTAAAGGTGAAATAAAATTTGTTATTATAATAAATAAAACAAAAATGAAAAACAAAATTTTCACCACTCACAAGTTAGTGAATCTGTTGAATATTCCCTCCCCCCATGTTATTCTTTTTCTAAGAACAAACTGCCAGGAAATTTTATTATTTCTACCAAAAGCACCCCTTTAATGTTTAATTCTATTATTAATTTCAACCATTACATTTTCATCTGTGTTAATAATTTCACCAAGATTTTTGTAATTCTTAACTTATTTATTATTTTCAAACTTTGTTTATTTTTCTGAAAATGTACTGAACATTACTTTAATTTTTTGAGTGTTTGTAATTAATCCTACTTTTTTTTTAAAGTGTCATAGCACCGGCGGGACGCGAACCCGCAACCCGGGCAACTGCCTGCAAGTGCAAGGCAGACATGCTGACCTCTTGACCACCAATGCAAGACAAATTAATCCTACTTTTATGCTTCATCTGATAATTTTTTGCAATGTTTTCTAAAGCTTTGAAACATTATATGCATTATCAAGATGTCTTAAATTATTATCGTTTATTTTTTACTCTCTTCATTTTAATCTGCAAAATACGTTTCATTAGACTGCTGTAAAACGTTTTGAAGAACTAATTCAGACTGCACTTCTATCATCATTAATCTTCATATTGTTACCATGTGATCCAATATACTGCTGTTACACTTTGATAAATATTTTCCAGACAAGATCATGGATTTGACTTGATATTTCAAGGCTCGAATAGCTGCAGGTATGCTTTCATGGAGTCAAGTACCATTTCATTATCCACAAATGCTATGCAAAAATGGTAAATTCTACCACTGATCTTATTTATATCTCTTTACATTTGGATATACTGTGTTGTAATCATTTTTAGATGAATCTTAGTAAAGACCTTATATTACCTGTTTTATACCAGCTTATTATTAAGATCATTACAACTCATCTATGATAGACCTGTAATGTCTAACATCTTTCTTTTATATCTCTTAAATGATATGCTTTTTTATCATTTAAATATTTGATATATAGCTCTGCCATCAATTTTCTTATTTCTTTATCCACTTTTTTAAGATATTGATAATAATTTCTTTATTTTTTTGTAGCTGTTTTAAAACTTCAAAGATTTAAAATTCTTACTTCTTCATTTAAAATACCTGGCATTTCAAAAGCATTATTCTTGAGACTTTTATTTTCTTTGGCTTTTCTTCACAATTGGCAATTATATTTTGTTACTTTCATACTATTTAACAGAATTTCAGATATTTAATTCTTCTAAATGGAATATTTTTAAAAATATTTTCATATTCTTTCTGTTCTTCATACATTGACATTTCTGAATTGAAAAATTATTGGTTTATTATAATTTTTTTGTACCAGCAATCTATATTATCTTTCCTTAGTAGAGTACCAGTTATCTTCATATTGAACTTATGTAAGATTATTTAAGCTTGTTAATATTTTTAAATGATATTTAAGTGCTAGCTTAAATTTATTAGGGTATTTCTGATGATTAAAAATATCAACTATTTATACTATTTTTAAAATAACTTTTCTCTTATTCTCAAGGATTACTCCTGTTCTGGATCTATCGAATATTTTATAATCTTGAAGTATCTATTTTCTGTTGATTAAAATTTAATTCATCTGCTATCCCTTCATTTGGATTTTTCCAGGATATATTTCTCATTTTAATTTTTCTCTCTCACAAAACAAAAATCATATATTTTTTAATCTTCAAATTCCAGACAATCTATTTTGTTTATGATTCCTGTCTCCACATCCAAATTTATCCACAGCCCTTTCATCTTTCAAACATCAAAATCTTTAATATTGAATTTCAAAAATTGTACACTTTTCACTTTTCAGCAAAAAAAACTTTTATTATTAATTACAGTTTCTACTGTACCATGCAGTCTTCGTCAGATCTTATTCTATTCTTTTAACCTTCTCTATCCTCCATTTTACTCTAGTAAAATCTTTCACAACAATTTTAAAACATTTAATCTGATCAAAAAAGCATTTCAAAGCTCTGTCTAAAATTACCCCTATCATCAAACCAGTTTCGAATCAGTGGCTCTCACCCTGTGGCATTCAGACACTAATCTAAAATATACATTCAAGCCCAGAGTTTATCGAATACTTAACTATTAAGTAGAAAATCAGAATTTTTTAGACATCTATATGTTTTCAAATCCAGTTATCTAACTTAAATAGCCATATGGGACTGAACTAAATTCAGATACACCATATATTAATAGCTTTAGCAATATAACATCACCAAAGCCTTAAAAGGCAAATTATAATCGTATGGAAACCAAGTCATGCAGCATATGACTTAATTAGGTTGTATTTACGAATGTAAAAGAAAAATAAAAGAAGAGTATTTCATTGTGAACGATCCAAACGCCATCAATCGAAGGGGTGCCTGCTTTACAATAGCGAAAAAATGGACAGGATAATGATTTGCATAAATTTGCATTCATTACATTTACACATAATAATGGCTATGAATGTGGTGTGATTTGCATAAATTTGCATTCATTACATTTACACATAATAATGGCTATGAATGTGGTGTAAACATACTCCAAAAGCGCTAAACTAAATGTTGTTATATGTGAAAATTTTTATTAACTTCACCTATATACATAAATGCAATGGTGTATGACTTTGTTTCCTTACAAGTAAATAAAATTTATGTATTTTTTTTATTAGAATGAGAACTTGATAAGACATAACCATGAAAAACATGAATTATCTGCACTTGACATTTTTTATTGAGCCGAATAACTAATTATTAATCTATCATCAAACTGCATAAAGTTGTTTTTTATTTCTAATGAATCTCATTCTGTTTGTGCTTCCGATTTTTGCGTATAGTAAAGAACATATCTCATTTTTCAATCAATTGTCTCTTCATTATTTTAATCTCATGTATTCTATTTAATATTAACTAGTTTTTATTCCAATTCATGCTTATAATTATAAAAGAAAACAAGTTCTTCATACATATATATATATTCTGGTTTCAAGAAAACCTACTTGATAAACAATGAGGATTGCCAATTCCTCAACAAGCTTTGTGATAAATGCTTAGCCAGAGAAAGCATTTAAAATATCTCTGTCAGGACCCCCCCCCAAACCTCTGACCATGGTTTCGTGCTTTGGCACTCCTCAGAGAGGTGCCAGGGTAGCTTCAGACACTAGATCTAAAAATACTAACCCAAAGCCAGCACTTATCTAAAAGTTATCTATTGAGTGGAAAATCTGAAATTTTCAGACACTTACATGTCTTCAAACCCAGCTATCCAACACAAATAGCTATATGGGGCTGATAGATCTTCAGCTATACCATATATTAGTAGTCTTAGCAATATAACATCGCATAAGACTTAAGACAGAGACTATAAATAGTCAAAATAAGAGTCATAGATCACATGACCCTATTCTCTTAAACTTGTAAGTTATAAACAATGAGGATTTCCAATTCCTCAACTAGCTTTGTGATAAATGCTTAGCCAGAGAAAGCATTTAAAATATCTCTATCAGGAACCCCCCCCCCCAAACCCCTGACTATGGTTTCCTGCTTTGGCACTCCTCAGAAAGATGCTAGGGTATTAGATCTAAAAATATCAACCCAAAGCCACCATTTATCTAAAAGTTATCTATTGAGTGGAAAATCTGAAATTTTCAGACACCTAAATATCTTCAAACCCAGCTGTCCAACTCAAATAGCTATATGGGGCTGATAGATCTTCAGCCATACCATATATCAGTAGTTTTAGCAATATGATACCACATAAGACTTAAGGCAGAGAAAACCACAGGCACTAGATAGCAATTTTATGCACAAACCTTCCTGCATTCATTGATTATTCTGGCTTGCACTGACTGGTGCTACTATATGGAGAGTTTAGCCTCTGTGTAAACAGCTTGTGTAAGCATAAAGAATGGTGATCATGTGATGTTTAGTAGTTTAACTTAAAATCTTTTATCCATTAATCAATGAATATATTTATTAAGTCTTTCCAAAAAAATTTTTTTTTAAAGTAATGGGTATTATTATATCATCTACATATAAAGCATTTCTTAATCTATTAGTATTTGATTTTTTTTCTAAAACTAAGTTAATGCAATTGATATTTTTCTAGGAACTCAAAAATGAGCTATGAGAATCTCTAATGTCTTATGAGAATTGTGTCATGAAATAATGAAATGACTGTCATTTTTAAATATAGTATTTTATAGATGATTTCTTGTATGTTTTGTCAACTTTTTAGCCCCTTCCTTATATCCTTGGGTGAGACAATTACTCTATGATTTGGAACATTTAAATTTTATCATTCTGAAGCCAAGCAGTATTGACTTTTTTAAGTTTGGAATGTATTCTGATTCACAAAGTGCTTTGTTTCTACGAGTCATATAATGGTCATGTGATTTACAGGGGTTAATACTTGTTTTTTTTCTTTTTTTATTAATTGAATTATTATTTTATAATTTATAGAATAAAGTTAGTAACTTTATCATACTTATATTAAGTAGTTACTATTTTGCTCTTAATTGTCTAATGAATTGATACTAATGTTATTTGTTTATCTTTTGATTATAAAGAACTCATTACAGTTTATGGTGTAGCTCAGGGGTCCCCAACCTTTTTGCACTTAAGAGCACATTCTATAATACCGGCCAGGTGGCGGGCTCCATTTATTTTTTCAACCAGGTGGTGGGCACCATTTATTTTTTCAATGTAAATTTATAGTTGGATATTGTTAATAATACACATAATGTACAAAAAAATATTTATTTCAAAAATAAAATTTTAACATATAATTAACGTTTATATTTTTACGCTGTAAAAGTTTAGTATGCCCTACAATTTGATTACAATATAATACAATAATTTATAAGAAATTTTAAAAATTAAATTATTTGTATCAGATAAATAATTGTGTATCGTGTTTGGATAGCGGTGGGCACACGTAAAATGGTCTGCGGGCATCATGTTGCCTGCAGGCATAGGGTTGGGGACCCCTGATGTGTTGCCCACAGGCATAGGGTTGGGGACCCCTGATGTAGCTCTACATATTAAGATGCCGATATAAATTGTGTTAAGATGTGGCTGTCATTATTGACAGTAAAATGCTATTGACCATTATTGTACTCTACTGCTTTTATATAAGTATATTAGACCATTAACAAAGGTGGGATTCCACTTTCATTGTTAAAAGGAGGTTGCCTTGGCAACAGTTTGAAATTTTGATTCCTTCTTGATATTGGGATTGTCTAAGTGTTGACTAGTTTTAATGATATATATATAAAATTAATCTACAAAACTAATGTTGTTGGTATTGAATACTATCTATTGTATCTTATATCTAAAAAGATCTCACTTTGTGCTGATTTCCTATCTATCTGCCATGATTATAACTTGAATGCAAGTATAAGTTTGAATAAAAAATAGAAATATATAGCTATAGGGTGTTTCAAATATAAGTTTGAATAAAGATGTTTTTTTTTTCCAACAAATTTAGGATTTTTTTTCAAGCATCAAGTCCACAAACAATTCAACTAATGTTAGGCAATAAATGGGTATCTAATATTATTTAGCTAGAGGTTAAAACCAGAATTTAAAAAAAATACTCTAATTCTTCTCATCTGGCAATAGATAATATTAATGAATGCTGCTTTCTGCTTCGCTCAAAATCTTTGCCAGATAGTGGGCTACTCAATTATATATACCTAAGTAACTTCATCAACTACCTTTTTAATAAAGTTCTTGTCACTTGGGTCATATTTGTTTATCTCATCATCATCATCAGTATGAAAATCTCTCCAAGTTCAGTCCATCTTCTCCGATCTCTACCCTCTCTGTATTGTGTTTTATAATTGCATATATTATTAAACTTTGTTTTAGAAAAAAAATTATTCTCATAATAAGGAGGATATTTCAGATTCAAGAAATGACATTTCATTTAGTAATTATGGATTTAAATCACAGTAAAATTATCTATCAAGAAATTGTATACTGCATCTCTATTTTTTTTAAATGTTATATGCTGATATATTATGTAGCAGAACTTTTTTTTTAATTGTTCGATTATATTAAGTCTTTATTTTTGAAATTGAAAAGTTATAAAAAAAAATTTTTAATTTAAAATACAAATTGGGAAAAAGTAATCATTAATTAGTTAGATTATTGTTATCTGAAAATTGAACTCGCTAAATTAGTTCCTGAATTGTATATCTTGTTAAGCAAGTAATGAATACACCTTGCAGTATATACATTTAAATATTGATTAATGATGAAATTGACTAATAATTACTGTTTACAGTTTACATTTAAATTAGTTTGTTGGGTATTGCTACTTAGATTTGTCAAGCATTGGTGGTCGAGAGGTCAGCGACAGCTGCTTTACAAGCAGTTGTCCCGGGTTAGCGAGTTCGCTTCCCAGCTGATGCTATGACACATGAGAGAAAAAAAAAAGGAGAGAGAGAAAGAAATTATTACATTTTTAATGTTACAAGTTTTTAAAATTAACGTTTCAAAAATAAATACAGTAATTATGATAAAAAGTATTGTTGATACTATATACAAATTTATTAGTTTATTAATTAAAATTGTTTTTTTTTAAAAAAACGTGATCTTTGACATTCAGCGGAAAAATTAATTATCTCATAATTATCTTTTTTTCTTTTTTTTTTTGCATTACGTGACTTACATTAAATAATTATGTGCCTACACCATCAGTTATGTCATTATAAAGTATTATGACATTATCTTTTTTATTGCATTGCCAAATCCATATAATATTAATATCATTTACGTTCTTTATTACTTTTACAATGCTTCATATAATTACAACCCACTATTGACGGTTTCGATTACCCCAGTAATCTTCTTCAGAACTTCTTTATATTTTCAGATCTTAACTGCTAACTATTCAGACGTATATGTAACATTGTATAAGAAATGAAGAACGTAAATGGTATTAATATTATGTCATTATACTCATTACATGCGCGCACAGACATACACGCACAATTCTAAAGTTATAAATTTTATAAATCAAAATGTGCATATTCTAATATCAATTATATTGCCATACATACATACAAGAACGTGTACCCCTGATCCATAATGAAAATTCTAATGTTCCAAAGTCTGAAAATCAAAATAGTTATTTTTACTATTATTTATGGTATTATACTACCTATCTGTTCATTTTTGAGATTCTGCTAATGAGTGAATGAATAACCCTTTTAATTATCAACTGTAAACATTTTTAAATCTTTATTTAAACTTAATATTTTAAATATTTTAGTTTCTTATATATTAAAATTATCAGGGAAATATGCCTATAGGTTTGAAAAGGAAGGTTTTTAATAAATGTGTTTTACCAGTTTTTACTTATGGATCTGAGACTTGGATACTTAATAGAAGAGCAATACAGAGACTTCAGACCACTCAAAAAAGTATGAAGAGATGCATGTTAGGAGTAACAAGAAGAGATTGAAAGCACAATATATGGATAAGAGAACAAACAGGTGTTACTGATCTCATTGAAAAAATTAAAAGACTGAAGTGGAGTTGGGCTGGATATATTGCTAGAAGAGATGATAAGGGATGGACAATTGAAATCTTAAACTGAATTCCAAAAAATTGTAAAAGACCCATAAAGAGACCACATGTGAGATGGATGGATAAAATAAAGTGTGCAGGGGTGATGTGGAGAAGAGAAGCTAAAGATCAGAAAAGATGGATTGAACTTAGAGAGACCTTCATCCTGCAGTGGATTGATAATAGTTGATGATGATGTTAAAATTGTTAATAGTTCTCTTTCCAATTTTTTTCATTCTATTTTACTTCCACATCTAATCAAGTGACTCATCTTTTTAGTGCTTCTTTTCTAATCTGATTTGTAATTTTCTTGAAGCTATATTATAATTTCTTTAAAAAATCTAGGCTTAATGCAGGCTGTAAAATATTATAGTTACAACACAAATTATTATTGGTTGAATGACTATAGTACGTCCTTTTCATTTCACCATACCCATTTTTTAGGTGGACTTTATCTGATCGTGATGATATTTAAAAAATATACACACTACCTTAAAAATTACCCAATATTTGGTTTTATTGATGTAATCAAAACAAGGATATTATTGTTTTTATATTTTTCAGTCATGTGTCATTATTTCTTTGATATTAATTTAAATGGCAGTTGCGCAAACATTGTCTAAGTATTATTGTTGATATAAGTATTACATTACTGTATATACTACACAATGTCCTAGTCAGAATAAATGTAATAACTTTTTTCAGTCCCCAACCCTATTGCCGTGGGCACCATGGCGCCTGCAGACCATTTTACGTGTGCCTGCCGCTATCCGAACACAATAAAAAATTATTTATCTGATACAAATAAATTTAATTTTTAAATTTTTTTATAAATTATTGTATTATATTGTAATCAAATTGTAAGGCATAGTATACTTTTACAGCGTAAAAATATAAACGTTAATTACATGTTAAAATTTTATTTTTGAAATAAATATTTTTTTGTACATTATGTGTATTATTAACAATATGCAACTATAAATTTACATTGAAAAAATAAATGGTGCCTGCCACCTGGTTGAGAAAATAAATGGTGCCCGCCACCTGGTTGAGAAAATAAATGGTGCCCACCACCTGGTTGAAAAAATAAATGGTGCCCGCCACCTGGTTGAGAAAATAAATGGTGCCCGCCACCTGGCCGGTATTATAGAAAGTGCTCTGAAGTGCAAAAAGGTTAGGGATCTCTGATTTACACTAAACTTGAGTAATAAATAGACATTAAATAATAGTGTTATCATCTTGAGACCAAATTTTCTTGAGTAGTAATTTATATGGATATGATTTCAGGTCAGCACTATACATTTTATAGACTTCAGTTTTATTTATGCTAACCGTAGATTTTTGACAAAAGTCATAGATCAGAAACTAATACCACTAACATTTAGTAAACTTTTTATTATCCCAACTTAACGTTAGATGTTCAGGAGTAAATGAAGAAGAATTTCCTTAAATTTATGTTAAGAGACAGCAAGCAGAGAAAGTCGTATATTTTCTTGGTACTTTTTTCAATAAAAAAAAAGAAAAAGAATATATATATTGGTATATAGAGAATAAAAATGAATAGATTTGATGTATTCCAAAAAAGCCTGCATTTATTGATTCTCTTTGGTTATAGTACTTCAGATGTTTTAAAGACAATTACCAAGAATATGTCGGCTTTGGAAAACAAATTAGTATTTACAATTATTAAAGCAGGCAAAACTCACTATACGTATTGCCACACACAGCAAGCTAGAGTAATCAATGGATGCCAGAAGGCTTGTGCATAAAATCCCCATCTAGTGCCTCCTCATCCAATATCCCCAGACTAGTTTCTGGCTTATGGCCTTCATCAGTAAGGAGCCTTGGATCTGAGAGCACTGCACCTTGATCTTAGGATCCAATGCACAAGCCTTCTGGCATCCATTGATTACTCTAGTTTGCTGTGTGTGGCAATACGTATAGTGAGTTTTGCCTGTTTTAACAACAGTTATACACAAGCATAAGAGGTGGTGGTCATGTGATATTTACAGCTATTAAGGAAATACTAAAGAGTTTGCAGTAATTTTGTATACCTTTCAAATAAAAACGTTTATGTAATATATTTAAGAAATTTCTTAAAGCTAAAAAATATATAGAATATATATTAGTTTATGTATGTATTATCCCTATTATTTCCAAATTTGTATTATGTTATGACAATTAGAGAAACTTTAGTTTAGCTTTTTTTTTAAAAAAAAATCGTTTTTTAAATATAATTTTAATATATTTATAAGTGTTTAATGGCATCAGATATTAATAGGGACATTTGTCTAGTAGAAAAGAAATTAATTGATCTCTTTCAACAAATACTGCCATTTGAAACCTCATAAAATTTCTATAGATGATGAAAGTTAAATTAACATCATTTAAAGTTCTTACAGACTTATATTAATGCACACATGTTTTTAAAACTTTTTAAAAGCTAAAGCTTTTAAAACTTTCTTTTCTGCTGCAAATATCAAAAATCATTTTGTGTATATGTAAGTGCAAATAAATGGGGGCATCTTAAAAAAGCTTTTTTAAAAAAAAAAAAATCGTGTTTTGTAACAATTATTAGGGAATCACCTCTCTACATATCCACTGTTATAAATTTAAATACATGATGAATATTCTTCTTTATAAACACAAGATAAAGCCCTTTGAAAAGATAAGATGAATCCATCGTATCTTTTTTACCTAAACATAGATGTATAGGCAAATCTTAAGCATTTAGAAATGAGAATATGAAGATCTCAATTAATCATTTTTAATTTTATTTATTACGTCTTAGTATATATAGTTGACGTTTATTACATTTTTATAATTTACTGCATATCAGTATTAGATGTAATATTAAAGATATATAATAAGTTATTTATTTATCTAGTGTTGTGTTTTTAATTTGTAATAGTCATTAGGGAATGAGATGACTCCCTAATGTCTGTTACAAATTAAAAGCGCAGCGCTGGATAAGTAAATAACTTATTAATAAGTATTTTAAAATTATGTTATTGTTTCACTATTTTAAATAATAAATATATGCCAAATTAAAATATTACTATTTTTAAAAATTAAATTTTTATTTATTTATTTTAAATTTTTTCATTGAAAACAATGTAAAAATATTTTTTTCTAAAGATCATTTTGACTTGTGAACATAATTGTGCTCACATATATGGATAAAGCTTTGTAGAAGTTCATAGTAGCATCAAGCTAGAGAATAAATCCCCATCATTAAGCTAATATAGCTTCTAAATGAATTTAAGTTTGTTTTTTCTCATGTGTCATAGCATCGTCCAGGAAGTGAACCTGCGAACCCGGGCAACTGCTTGCAAGGCAGCTGTGCTGACTACTCGACCACCAACGCTTGATGTGTTGTTTTTTTTTACTCTCAAATGCATAAGATAATAGATATGTTAATAATTTTGTATATTAAATGCATATTAACATTTTACCTATAAAGCAGAGATGCAAAGGTAAAATATTAGCCTTAAATTTATATATTTACTTATAGTGACAAACAACACAAATTTAAAAATAAAATATATGATTTAAATAATAAATATTTTAAAATTTATCTATCGTTCTACGATTTTAATTAATAAAGATATATTAAAATAACATCATTTTTATAAAATATACGATTTAAATTATTAACATGCTTTTTCAATTGCTATATATATATATTAATTAAATAATAGTTATTTCGAAGTTTGGTTTTTGCTTTACTATTTTACTTAATAAATATATATTAAATTAAAATAATAGTATTTTTAAAACGTTTTCATTTTATTCTATTAAATCCTGTTAGTTGTTATTATAATTGCTAATTTCTGAAACATAAAAGATGATTTAATATTCTTCCGCTCTGAAATGAGAAAATATAAATATTATTTAAAAGGATTTGTCATGCTCAAAGATATAATTTAAATATTAGCTAAATATAAAATACAATAATGTTTCAAATTATGACTTATAAGTTTAAAGACTAATTATTACATAAAAGTATTTTAATTAGATTTTAAAAATAAATACGTCTTGCATTGGTGGTCGAGAGGTCAGTGCGACTGCCTTGCACTTGGAGGCAATTGCCCTGGTTGCGGGTTCACGTCCCAGCCGATGCTATGACACTTAAAAAAAATACATTTATAACATGTATAACAAAGAATTTAACTGATTTTCATCATTTAAAGCAGAGATGGGAAAACTTTTTTCTGCCATGGGCCATTTGGATACTTATAAAATCATTTACAGGCCGTACAAATTTATCAACTTAACATTTAGTCTGCTAAATTTAATCAAAATTTAATTAAAGTATCCATAATCATTAGGGATAGATAACCTTTTTGAACTGGCAAGTCAATTTCAGTTTTTAAATGAGGGCCATAACTTTTTTGTGAATTAAAAATAAAATATTATTATTATTAATGACTGTCCACACTTAATGACAATTTTTCTAATTTGTCTCATAATTTCTCTTTATGACATATTTATATTCTCAAATTTCTTTTTATTTTGGACAGGTTAATTCTACAGTAGCTAGGATGCAGTCTTTTATAAACTCCCCTTCAGAAAATGGCTTTAAATTTTCTATTGCTTTTTTTTAAAAAATATAATATAATTTGCTTTCATGGAATTATCTGACATGTTTGTACTTTTTATGAAACATGTCAGCCGTTTAATGAAGCTTCTTTTAAAGTTTTTTATTTTAATATTTCTTTCTTCCCTAATAATTTTGTTGTAATCAGAATGTTTTGATAAATAGTGCATTTTAAGATATTTTTTATTAAGTGAAATATTTTCCAACATATCAGATACATCAATTTACTATTTCTTTTTATAAAGAAAAATATGCATTGGTCCATTTCTTTTGAAATGCACAGTTTTCTGTGATGTAAAATAATAATAATAATAATAATAATAATAATAATTAATTTCTGCATTTAGAGAGGGATTAATACCAAGTGTCGAGGCAGCAACCTTTGTGCTATATGCATACTGGTGTACTAGATGTACCTTCCTAATTGGTAACAATTCTAGGAGGCATCCAGCTACTTTTTCAAATAAACTTGCAATGATACAGAAAAGGCATAAGAAGACACTGTCCAGACCTGACATTTATGCAGCAACATGGTCATTACTTAAGATTAGATCAATGTTATAATGACAAAAATGATAAAACTCTTAGGAATCGGTATAGTGTGTTTTTTTAGAACACATTTAAAAGAAACATAGGACCAAAACTTGGGAGTTAGATCTAAGAAGATTTTTGAACACCAGTTTGAACATTGTAAGTTGGGAAAATTAAACCTTATAAAAAAACTTAGAAGGATATGCATGTCAAATTAGCAACAAGGACAATTTGGCAACAATTTTTCCCATTTTGTTATAAGTGATTGATTTGGTAATGGGGTTCAAATGATAAATTATATTTGACCCATTTGGGACATAAAATAAAATGAAAATTGTGTTATAACTTTTGGACTGTTGACCTAGGCAGAATGGACAGTCCAGGATGTTTTAAGCTCATGTAAATCCAGAAAGAACTCTATCAAAAATGACAATGTAAATGTTAAAATTTGTAATCAACTTGTAGCAGTTAATTTACTATGTAACCACTAATGTTGTGTTCTTTTGAGAGAATAAAGGCCTTTTGAAACATAATAATAATAATGATGATGATGATGATGATGATGAAGTAAAATTTAAGTTTTATTTTTGCTAATATTCATTTCTTAATTTATGAAAATCACTATAAAAATAGCCAAAATGCTCTCGGCATCATCGATTAAGTCCATAGCCAGATAGATCATACAATATGGATAATTTGTTGAAATATTGTACTTCTGATATAATTAACCACAACTATTATAAAAGTTGGGGAGAGAAAAATATGTAGTTGAAAAGGTAAATATTTTATTTTTTAACTCTTAATTTAATATTTGCACTATGCTTGTTTCAATAGAGGTTTTATAGAAGGCCATTTTATATAGGTTTTTGAACATATAAATATAATTTATCCAAACTTCAAACACTTTTAGCAAACTTTATTTGTACATACACCTACGTTTCGACTGACCTGCAGTCTTCTTCAGAGTAAGGCTATTCTGATCTTCAAAATAAAAGCCTTACTCTGAAGAAGACTGCAGGTCAGTCGAAACGTAGGTGTATGTACAAATAAAGTTTGCTAAAAGTGTTTGAAGTTTGGATAAATTATATTTATATGATATTACGGCAAACATAAAGAAAAGTGTGATTTTGGTAATGTTTTTGAACATGTTCATAGATCACATTGAGAGCTTTCAAGAGCCAGAATTGGATCATGAACAGGAGGTTTACCACCCCTAATTTCAAGATTTTTGGGACTTTTCACCAACCAACATGTCGTTAACATTTAACTAGCACAGAAATACATGTGCAGCACAAAATATATGCAATGAAGTCTAGTACAATGAAGATTTTTACTGCAAAAAACTTTACGATTAATTCTTTCTCACTAAATTAAGATTTGTACAATGACAACATTTTTATCACATTACTTAAGGCTTAAGTTACCATTTAGTCCACATACCTAGTTATAGCAAATAAAATCATGTCATATAGTATGTGATTTACTAAAATAAAGAGCAGCTAATAGCTCTAACAATCTTTATCGATAAATGCTGCAAGAGAGCATTTAAAATCTCTATCTTGAAATTATTCCTTTTCCCAGGCCAGTTTCAAGCTATTGGTTTTCCTCAGTGAAGTGCTAGAATATTTCAGACAGCAGATCTAAAATACCAACTCAATGCCAGCACTTATCTGAAATTTTCAGACACCTATATGTCTTCAAATCCAGCTATCTAACTTAAATAGCTATATAGGGCTGAATAATTTTCAGCTACACCATATATATATTAATATCTTTAGCACTTGGATAAACTATAATAGCAAATAAAAGTAAGTCATATAACATGGGACTTAACATGATAAGCTTGTAATAAAGCTTTATCGATAAATGCTGCAAGAGAAATACCTATTTATTTATATCTTTTTTATGAACAGACTTTTTTCAATAAATAAAAAATAATTAAACAGTTTATTGCTTGGAAGTTTATAAGAAATGTGAGGATTAATGAATTGTGGGATATTTAAATCGACATGTGTTTCCGGTTGGTAATAGATGATTCCATTTTGAAAGTTGAGTTGAAAATGATTATGAATATAATCGAAAATATTTTTTTATGAGTTTTTATTGAGTTTTTATTTATATTGTATTATAAATTGTTTACCGTTATTTAGAATATATTTAAGTTTCGTTATTGTATTATTGATATTAGTGGACATTTATTTTGTTATATATATATTAAGGCTATCACCTTAAGACTATGCACCTAAACTTTGACAGTAGGGACCTTCACAAATCTTTAACATAAGATTAATGACTTTAAAAAACAAGAGTGGTGACTCTTATCTTCAACCTACTTTTTTTTTCTTGTTGAAGTTCAGACACATAGTCTTAAGGTGATAGCTTTAATATATATATATATTACTTATATAATGAGTATGCATTTAACAAGTTAATAATAATTACAACTTTAAATTGTCTTAAAAGATTTCTAACTATAAGATCATAACACTAACTCATTGTAAATCAAAAGACTTGATGAACATTAGAGTGAAATAGAAACTGTGGGCTTAATCAGTGAAGTATTTAATAGCTTCATGCTCTCAAATCAAAATGCTTTAGATTTGCCTATATATTTTTTTAAAAAGTAGGTTGAAGATAAGAGTGGCCACTTGTCTTTTAAAGTCGTTAATCTTGTTTTAAAGATTTGTAGAGGGTCCCTACTGTCAATGTCCAGCTGCATAGTCTTAAGGTGATAGCCTTAATATATATATTAATAACTATTATCATTTTTATTAAACAGTGAAAAATAATTATTTTTAAAATTTAATGAATCACTTCATTGAAAAAATCCCAATAGGATAAATGTGTCTTTTTTTTTTTATTAAAACTCATAAGAAAAGGTAACAAATTTAAAGCTCTATGAATATAATTTTGTTTTAAAACCAGTAAAGTTTTAATGGCCTGTAATTCTAGATGCTATTTATTAAAATATGTGAACTAGAATTAGAATTAATTATTAAGCTCTCACAAAAATAGGTAGCGTAACAAATATAATCAAAAAAAGCTCTAATAGTGGAGTGGAAGGAACTCAAAAAATATATGGAAGGGTTAATATTATAAAAAATAATATCTAAATGATTAAGCAGAAATAAAATGATTATTTGTTAGCATGAATTTGTTTTTGCTTTTACAAGATCAATTTTAATTTTTATTATGAGACAAAATCAAAGTTAAAATATATCATAAAGAAAAAAAAAGTCCAAATTTTGATGCTGCAAAACTTTTAATGAATGAAAATGTTACGATGAATGTCATTGGCTAATTCAAGATACACATGCACAAAATGTTACAGGACATGTCATTGGTTAATGCAAGATGCACATGCACAAAATGTTACAGGGCATGTCATTGGTTAATGCAAGATACACATGCACAAAATGTTACAGGACCTTTCTTAAAAATTAGACTTAGAAAGTTAACTAATGCCCTCAAAAAAAAAATATTTCAATTGAAAAAGTTGAAGTGAAATTTTTTTTTTTGTTTTTACAAGATTGATTTAAGGTCCAATATGTGAAGGATCAGAGTGACTTAAAGTCAACATGGGTATGACAACAATATTGATATTAACAAGGGTTTTGAGCATTCCATCACCAGATTTTCAATAATATTAATGGCTGAAGAGTTGGAAAGTGGAGAAGATTGAAGCCTGTCCATTAAAATTTGAAGATTTGCTATTTTAATATAATATGAGCACTGATTACATATGTGTGTGGGAAATGATGATCTGGACCATGATGAATTTTGGTTCAGCACAAAATATGCATATTGGAGATTTATTTTTTTTGCATGTATGTGATCATGTGTTTTGGTTATATAAGATGGAGTGGATAGCCGAAAGGAGCTTAAAAGTCTAGTTAAAGATTCATTTTCATTTTCACTATGGGGCAGCAAACAGAGTTAGACTATATATAGGGTGACATCAAAATAAAAAATCCAAATGAGAAGGCTGTAGAACTGTAGATGAAATAAAATGTGTTTGGCATATGCTCATGTTTTTTTTAAAAAAAAAAACAATTAAAAAAATTGATTACTATCAAAAAAAAAAAATCCAACTGAGAAAACAGAGTAAACTGACTTACATTAACGTAAGTTTGGTTTTATTTCTAGAAGATCAGTCTTAATTTTCACTAAGAAGCAGAAAACAGAGAACATAGTATGAAAAAATAAATATTTTCAAAACAAGAAAATGAAAGTCGGGACCTGATGTGGTTAAATCATCATCTGTAAATTTGATTGTAGATTTTTCTAAAAAATGAACTGTATAATATGTATAGCTATTAATTTCACATTTTTAATTTTGATTTTGTATTATATAAAATAGAAAATCCTATAATACTACCCCCTCCCCACCCAATTTTTTTTTGCTAAATTTCTTCCATGACCATAAGTTTTATCTATTAACAAATAGATCTTTTCAAGTGAAATTCAACAAGGTACAAACAATATATATATACATACAAAATAAAACATTTTTCCCATCATTCATTTCAAACAGCAACTTCCTTTAATATCAAAGAATGTCTTCATGAGATTGATGGCCTCAGTTTCAAAAAAAGTTATTATCCGTCTTTTTCGTCTTCTTTTTCCTTCATTTCTTTCATAAAAGATAACTTCTGCATTGTCAAATAATATTTTATAACCTCTATTCAGTTCATAAATATACAAAACAGAGTTATTATATCTACAATTATATACACAAACTTTCACTTCTTTTTCTTTTTAAATTATAGCTCCATGATAATAAATATATAAATTCAACATTCTTTTTCTTTTTAAAACTTGTTTTATTCCAAACTATAATTTTCTTTCTCTTCCATACAACGTTTCAACTACATTCTGTAGTCATTATCAAGTTTCCTTAAAAAAATTAATAATAATAATAAAATAAAAAACAAAAATAATAACACAAATAAATAAAATATTAATACATTCCAAATATATAATATTCACATAAAACCATAATATTATTATAATCTACAAATACAATTATTTACCTCCTTCCCTATCTTTAATTATTTCTTTTAAAATACCTTTATAATTTAATACTCTTCTTATATAAATTTATTATCTATTCTCTAAAAAAGAATGTTAATGGGTAAAGATTTAGAGAATAGATAATAAATTTATATAAGAAGAATATTAAATTATAAAGGTATTTTAAAAGAAATAATTAAAGATAGGGAAGGAGGTAAATAATTGTATTTGTAGATTATAATAATATTATGGTTTTATGTGAATATTATATATTTGGAATGTATTAATATTTTATTTATTTGTGTTATTATTTTTGTTTTTTATTTTATTATTATTATTAATTTTTTTAAGGAAACTTGATAATGACTACAGAATGTAATTTAAACGTTGTATGGAAGAGAAAGAAAATTATAGTTTGGAATAAAACAAGTTTTTTAAAAAAAAAGGAATGTTGAATTTATATATTTATTATCATATCTATTTTAAACTCTGTTTTTATTAATTTTAACTTTTTCATTACGACTTAATTTACTTTGAAAGTGAATGATGGGACGGTTATTTTGTTTTGCATATATATGTTGTTGAATTTCATTTGAAAAGGTCTACTTGTTAATAAATGAAACCATGGTCATGAAAGAATTTTATTAAAAGTTTCTTGTAGTTCGTCTAATATTATGTTATATGTTCTATTTTATTTATCATTACTAGTGTAGCAGTAAGCAGTATTCAATTATATTTAAATAGATGTTTTGGAAGATAAATATGGTCTAAGTTATAGGCCTAAAACAGATTACTTGAAATATATGTATTTCTATGTAAATTGCAGTGAATGGATATGATAAGTGATATTTTGACAAGTTTAGTTAATAGATCCTAGTATAATAACTTAAAGTTTGAAAATTGTTTAGAGATACCAAACTCACAAAATGCCAAAAACAAACTGACTAATGCAGCAAAATAAATATGATGCTTAGTGTTTGATCCAGGTGTTGAATGTGTATTGCTAAAAAAAATCCATAATAGTAAGGGTGCATAATTTAAATTGTTTTAAGCCAATAAACATCACATGACCACTATCTCTTATGCTTGTGTATAACTGTTGTTAAAATAGGCAGAACTCGCTATATGTATTGCCACACACAGCAAGCTAGAGTAATCAATGGATGCCAGAAGGCTTGTGCATAAAATCCCCATCTAGTGCCTACTCATCCAATATCTCCAGACTAGTTTCAGGCCTGTGGCCTTCATCAGTGAGGAGCCTTGGATCTGAGAGCACTGCACCTAGATCTTAGGATCTAATGCCACCTTCCATTAGCCACCTTTTATCTCTATTTAACTACAAAACTATGAGAAGGAAATTGAAAACACAATAATATTTTCAATCTGGCATCCATTGATTACTCTGGTTGGTACAGGGTGGCACTACTGTATGAAGAGTTTTGCCTGTTTAATCTTAAATGTTCATATGAAATGGAACTTAATAGTTAGCTACTAAAAAAAAGTAAAAAATAAATGACAAACTAACTGACAGTTAGATATCATTACTTGGTAAAAAATTAAATAAATGATCAATTAATTAATCCATCTGCAGTTCAGATGACATTCAAGCATAGAAATGACAGATTGATCTACAATTTGTTGACCTTTAGCATCAGAATCTGTACAGCTGTGCCATGTCTTGCAGAGCATTGTTTGAAGACAGGACTTTTGTCAAGTTTTAATTAAACAGTAAATCTGTTTTGTGCTAATAATCTATATCCATAAATACGAACTATTTATGCACATTAAATATAAAAATTCATTAAAATAAATAATAGTTGGATATTTCTATTTGTTGCTTCTGTTAGCAAACTACAGGGACATTAGAAAACATAATTAACACATGCATATATATTGTTCTTTATTTTTTTAAGTAATAATGTACCATTTTAAATGCTATATCTTCAAATGGAAATTGAAATTTTCATTTTTTTAGGCATTAGATTTTTAAGGCATCTTACCACAACTGGGGAGTTTGAATCCAGATGAAACAGATTTTTTAAATTTCAAGCCAGCTTATTTTTTTGTTTGACATAGCTTTTCCATAGTAAAAACTATTTATTCAATTATGGGAAAGCAAATAGTTATTAAGTCATATTTAACTAGAAAGAAAAACAAAAGAAAAAAAACACAAACCAACACCATTTATCACCCAGATTCATTGATATCAGATAATATGTGACTTTCAGATATGAATGTTAACTGTGAATAAACTAAGAAGAATCTTTTCTGCTGTTGGTAAGATAAGATGAAAGTTAATCAAAGATGAGATATTGTGACTGCTAAAAAACATCACATGATCACCATTTCTTATGCTCGCTCATAACTGTTATTAAAACAGGCAAAACTCTCCATACAGTAGTGCCACTCAGTGCAAGTCAGAGCAATCAATGGATGCTAGAAGGTATGTGCATAAAATTCCTATCTAGTGCCTACTCATCCAATATCCTGACTAGTTTTTGGCTTGTGGCCTTCATCAGTGGGGATCCTAAAATCTAGGTGCTGCTCTCAGATTCAAGGCTCCTCACTGATGAAGGCCACAAGCCATAAACTAGTCAGGATATTGGATAGTAGGCACTAGATAGGGATTTTATGCACAAACCTCTGGAATCCATTGATTGCTCTGGCTTGCAGTGAGTGGCACTATTGTATGGGGAGTTTTGCCTGTTTTAATGACTGTTAAAAAAGTTATTTTTTGGGGTCTGTTTTTTTTATCATTTTCTCTCTCTCTATCTATCTCTCTTTATCTCTATCTATCTATCTATCTATCTATCTGTCTATCTATCTAACCAACTCATCTATCACCCACATTTATAGATGTCAGATAATGTAGTGACTTTCCAATATGAGGGTTAGCTGTGAATAACTAATAAAAGATTAAGGTTAATCAAAGACATGATACTATGACTGTTAAAAAAAGTTTTTTCTTTGGTCTGTGGTTTTTTTCCATTCTCTCTCTCTTTTGTTTTTTAACTTCTCTGTCTTTAATCATGTAGGAGTCAGTTATTATGAACCTCTCATGTTATTAATCATTTTCTGTATTAACTGTGGCAATGAGGTTGTGTGTATGTACGTCCATATGACCATTTTTTTATTACACTTACTAAAAATCTAACTCTATTTTTTTTATTATTAACAATATAAGTATGCAAATTAATAGTTGTGATTTTGTACAAAGTTTGCAATTAAAGATAATACATGTTGCAACTGGATTTAGGAGATGAGTTTTACCAGCAAACGATTATATGTTTAATTTGTGGGAATTCCTTGCCCTATACAAATGCTACTGTTTCTATAGAAATAATAATAATTTTAGTAGTAATGAGAATCGCAATGTATGAGGAAATAATAATTATTATTATTTCATTTTTTTAAACATAGGTTATTTGGAATATAAGAACTTTGCTTTAAATGTGTTTTTTTTTTCAAATTCTGAGCATAAAACAATATTGATAGCTAAACAATTCTCAAAATATATAGAGTATATGAGCACAGACTTTCACATGACCCATCATTCTCCATTCTATCTCATAACACTGATACACTTGAATACACATATGTCGAAAAGATAAATAATCACCAATATACGTATTTCATGCTAAACCAGCAATCATCAGTCGGTCCACTTATTGCATATATGTATAGAGTGATAATCTGGACTAACTGATGATTGCTGGTTTAGCATGAAATACTTATATTGGTAGTTATTTATCTTTTTGACATATATGTGTTTAAGTGTATTAGTGTTATGAGATCGAGTGGAGAGTAGTGGATTGTGTGAAAGTGTGACAGGCTTGTATTTCAATTCTCAAAATAGAAAATTGATGTTCCTAAACAGATTGGGAACAGTTTGATGTTGAATTTCAATAGCTGCTAATTAAATATTTCTTCAAAAAAATTCTGTACATAGAAATGTCTTAAAGAGTGTTTTATGGATAAGTTTAAATTTGTTATTGGGGTTCATCAAAAATAAAAGTTCTGACTGACAGTATTATTAGTGACTTGATTAAAAACATACATATGACATTCTTTGCTGACAAAATAATACTTCATATGCAATATAAGGATTCAACAATCAAAGTTCAATAATCAATGATTCTTAAGAGTGATGATGGATTAAAACTAAAAAAAAAAGATATAAAATTATTTTGAAAAATGATGCTTGACATAGTTGGAGGAAAGATTTTGATATAAGAATTTAGATTACTGCTTTTAACAATATCATGCTATTGACAAATTTGGATTTGGACAGAGTTGCCTAGCTTGAAAAAGTTAATTTTGAAAACAAAATGGCTGAAGGTTGTGATCAAATATTTTGAAAAGTTTTAAAGTAAGACAAAAGATAACAGTAGCAAACTCTCAATACCATAGTGCCATCTAGTGCAAGCCTTAGTAATCAATGGATGCAAGGTTGTGCATAAAATCCTTATCTAGTGCGTACTCATACAACATCCCCAGATTAATTTCCATTGATTACTAAGGTTTGCACTGGGTGGCACTAGTGTATGAAGAGTTTGCTACGATTATTAATGGCTTATGTAAGTATAGGTAATGGTGATCATGTAATAAGATGAAGATGTGTTAACCTCAAAACATTGATAATCTTCTTTAGGAATGTATGGATCCATGGATTTAATTCACATTATCTTAAAGATATTTCTATTACTGGAAAAGATTACAATAATTATACATTGTATTGTTTGGTGAAATTGGTAGATGATCTGACTTGAGATTGGGAAGATCTCAGGATTGGTTCTGGCATTCGCAGTTCTGGTGTTCAAACTCCTTATGACCTCTCACACAATAAAGTCAACTGCCAAATTTCTGCATTCATAATTCCACTATGCTAAACTAGATCACATTCACTGACTTTGTTGAATAAGTTGTTTCTGGTCATAAACAAATGTTTTTTCATGTGTCATAGCATCGGCCGGGAAGCGAACTCGCTAACCCGGGACAACTGCTTGTAAGGCAACTGTGCTGACCTCTTGACTAGCAATGCTTGACATAAATAAATGGTTTAGAGGCTCAGTGTTGTTTATAACAACAATATAGTTTTGCTTGCTAAGTATAATGGAATATTTTTATTGCCTTTATTGATTTAGTCCAAACTACAAAGAAATCAAGTCGTGTCACATGACCTAATTTGCTAACTCTGTATATAACATTAGTCAAAACATTTGTTTCACTGGATTGAAAAAGATTTATGTCAATGTTTGAAACTAATTGAATGTCCAGCATAGATTTTTTTTATTATATAGCTTCTATATGTTTGCACAATGAGGAATATTATTGATATTTAAAAAAATTGAGGTATTTGAAATGCAAACTGATGTTAAATTGAGGTATGTATTAGCCATGACTTATTTTTAAATTTTTATTACAATATTCGTTGGAAGCTTCAGGGAGCAGACATTAAGATTGAATATAGATTTCATAATGATTTTTTTTTCCATATGTCATCGCATCGGCCAGGAGGCGAACCCGCAACAACCGTCTGCAACCAACTACTTGCTTGCAAGGCGGCTGTGCTGACCTCTTGGATAACAACTCTTGACAAAAGATTTCATAATGACTTTTTAATATAATCAAGGTAACAAACCTCCAATCACGTGCTTTTTACTAATTTATGTGCACTTACCCATCACCATCAGTTTAAAAAGCATAAGTAGACCACTTAGAGTTTATTGATATATAAGCCTATCTTTGCTCATCATACAAATATCAGGGCTTTAACCAATTATGTGCCTGAATTATAACTTTATAAATAAATTGCTCATGGGTGAGTGTGAGTAAATTAGTAAAAAGCGCATGACCAGAAGTTTGTTACATAAATTGCCTATTTATAATGACTTTTAATATAAACATCTTGGTTTTTGTTAATTACTGCTAATTGTGCTAATTTTGGGAATTCAGATATTGATCTATAACATTTTAAAAATATAATCTATAGTTAAATAATAAAAACTAAAATTGCTTTATCTATCAGCAATGGAAGAAAATCTCAGTTTGAAAATACTAATTAATTTAAATATCTTTATTGCGTTTTAGATTTAAAAAAAAAAAAAAGTTGATTTGAATGAAGTGCTGCATTTAATATATTGAAAAATAGGGAATGTTATTATAATAATATGTTCCTACAGCTGTTTTCAGCCAAAATTTATAGTATGTAAGTTTGATTTGGATAACCTATCACATGCAACCTAAAGGCATCAAAAAAACATTATTTAAGTATACTTTATTATTATTTTTAAAATGTGAAGCAATGTTATAGGACCAATTGGTATGTTTGTCAGCATAGTGGACATGATTTAAACAAGGCAAAACTCTCTCCATACAGTAGTATCACCCTGTGCCAACCAGAGTAATCAATGGGTGCCAGAAGGCTTTGTGCATAAAATCCCTATCTAGTGCCTACTCATCCAATATCCCCAGACTAGTTTCTGGCTTGTGACATTCATCAGTGAGGAGCCTTGGATCTGAGAGCACTGCACGTAGATCATGGTTATATTGAATATATTATTTTAACAAAACATTTTAATTTGATTGAGCATGTGAAATGAATGAATAATAATCATTTCCTACAAGCAGTTCCTTTTATCTTATAAAAACTAAGGCAAAGGCATTCTAGGATGTGTCATATTGATTGATTGAAGAGCTATAATTAGATAAGAGTATTGAAGTTTTTTAGGAAAAAATAAGTTTCTTACAGAAGATCTTTACAGATAGAATCACAAGATGTCAAAATAACAGTAAAAAGATCAGTATGCAAGTCCACTTCCTGTTGCCAGCTGGAGCAGTTGACTGTTCACTGGCACCAGAAGAATGAGACTCATTATGCTTTCAAGTTTGAGTTTATGGAGAAAAAAGTTTGCCAAGATGTAGGTGAGTACTTGTTTTATCATTTCATCACCTTTACAAGAAATTTTAAATCAGTTTTCACTCTAAAGTATTTGAAATTATCAATCATATCATTCTATGCAAATGGCTTCCATTAAAAAAGGCAAAAGCCAGTACAAGGAAATCTTAGAATCATTTGAGCAAGAATAAAACTAAGGAAAAAGATTTTAAAACGAAACCAAATAAATAAAAAAGTTACTAGAAATCCCAAGCTTAATGATAGGATTAATTGAGATATAGTTGGCGGGTCAAATTTTATTGAAAATGTTGGGGAAAAAAGAAAAAGCTTAATAAAGATAGTCTCACGAATTTCACAATAGCATCAGATATAGCAAGATTCTGCGGTTGCAAACAAATCAGGAAAAACAGGAAATAGACCAAGAAACAAACTAGACACAAAAGTAATCATAAACCTATGGAAATTAAAAAAAAAAAAAAGAAATCCCAGCGTTAATTCATTCATAAGAAAAAAGTTACGATATCATCGTGGATGAATGCGGTAAAACAGTGCAGGAGGAGGAAATTATTTTAAATATGAATTCGATCTCAATTTTAGAATCAAACATTATAGATTATGTTTTAAGCCATCTCACTGCACAAGAATTAATTTTTTCTGATGATTAAATCGAAGTTACTGGGCCACTTCCAGTGTGATTGGGGTACCACAAAAAGAATAGAAAACTTTCAAATTGACACAGAATTAGAACGAAGTGTTTCCTGAGCCAAAAAACAATGATTTAAAGATAAAAACAAGTTCAAATGATGGTATAGATCCAAACAAAGATATTGAAGCTGCAATTCACTCAACTCCTTTAATCCAACAAAGATTAGGAATAATCCAAAGATTACAAACTTTTACACTACACAGTTGAAACCTTGATTACTAATCAAGACCTAGCTTTCAATTAAGATAAGCAGAATTCAAATAGGATCAATACAAGAGTCCCAGTTGAAATCCTACTACAATCAAGTCCACAACATGGTTACAGAAACTAGTTACTATAACAGGTTGGTTGCCATTCAGCTCTACTGTACAACCAAACAATAAGCAAGAATCCTACAATGCTAATCACTCTGTTCATAATTGGAATAACCAAATGGAAATATATAAGCTAGATTATAATCCCTGGAGAACCTTGCAGTCGGATGAGTTGAACTAGTATTTAGAATATATGGCATGTATCAAGAGTTAACAACAATGAAGCAGACTATGGAGGCTGTTTCAACCCCCTGGCGGCTTGTTTATTATGGCAGTGTTGATTTGAGCTAATCATTTTTTTTCTTTGGTTGACTTTAAAATTAGAGAGTTTGTAAGGTGGTTGGTCTGATTTGGGCCACCTCCAAATTTTGTAACTTTGATGGAGGCTTTGCTGCAATAATTTTCCAGGCATGGGTCTGCACTCCTCTTTTCTTCCTCGGGGGTGGTGGCGGTCATTAGGAGGCTGGTTCTTTGGTGCAGGCTGTTGACAATTATTGCTGCTACCTGGAAAACCTGCTTGGAGGGTCCCTGGTCAAAGTCTCAGCACCATTCCTGCTCTGTTTGGCTGCTGTGCCCCCTTGATAGGTTGGTTTCAGGCAGTGCAGATCTGTGCTCACTATGTGTTAGTTTTTCTTAGTTGGCTTTCCAATTCTGGGCAGGTAGACCGAATGCAGTCCCTGCACATTTGGACTGTTGATTGGGAGACAGAGGTATCTGGAATGGTCTTGACATGGCTCGGCTGCAGGTCGAGAATTTATTATTCAATAGACTTGAGCCTTGGACCTCACTGCCTGTTGTGATGGTTGGCGCAATGCTGGACTGGTCCACCTATTCAGCTGAAGCATTTGGATCTTCGTTTCAGGGCCCCAGGGGTGGAATCATTGGGTGATGGATGGCTTCTCAGTAGCTGGGCCATCATGTTCAGATACACATTAATATCAACATTATAGCAACTCTTTAATGGACATAATTGTTATCAAACATATTTACTTTATATAATCAATAATTGTTACCTTGTTTGTCACATTGAACACTTTGTAATTCTCAATGGGTAAGTGTACCCAAAATTTTTGTAATCCTTTTACTAATAAAGGTTACTTTTGAAAGATCAGTATGTGATAAAAACGTAGCTATTTATGTCATGAATTGGCTTATATAATTATTGTAAAATTCATCGTCCCAACTGTTTATTCACTATTTCTTAATCTTTTTTTTTCTGGAAGTAATTATAAGTAGCTGTTGTTTACTGATTAATAATTGGATAGTTAGCTTGTTTAACTATGGCTAACAATGTGAGAAAAAAAACCCTAATCGTTTTTTTTTCTCATGTGTCATAGCATCAGCCGGGAAGCCGAACCCACCAATCCAGGACAACCGCCTGTAAAGCAGCTGTCGCTGATCTTTCGACCACCAATGCTTGATCCTAATCGTTATGTTTTTCATATCAAATGCATGACAATTATTAAAAAGCAACGCCTCTATTTTTTTTTTTAAGTGTCATAGCCTCGGCCGGGACGCGAACCCGGGCAACTGCCTGCAAGTGCAAGGCAGTCGCGCTGACCTCTCGACCACCAATGCATTTTTTTCTTTCTAAATTACCAGTATTACAACCTTAAATTCAATTGTTTATTGTGAATTTTTCTTCTGATTTCTTAGAAACAATTACCATTAATAACTCAGTAATCAAATTATCATATTCTTTCCCTTTTTTTTTTTTTTTTTTGGCTCTTTAACACTATGTTATTATAACACAGCCTAAAGCGTCTAACAAAATTGATGATATAAGTAATTGTTCTTCCCTTGAATGAACAAAATAACTTTTGAAATGTGGAAAGAAATACTCAGTATTTGGTTTCATTTGAATAATGTAAATATGGTTTGCTATCTGAGCATTTAAATATTTATATATTAACTTAATGTCTAAGTAAATATAAAGTTTTATATTTATATATTCAGCCGTAAGTAAAAATAAAAAGCATATTGAGAGTTAGTAAAGATTGATAAATAGAGTTTAGATAATAATCCGCCTAGTTCGGTGCAATCGTGCGGTAAAGATAAAGATCCATAGCGTGAAACTCTTATCAATTCCAGAACAATAAAACATTCGATTATTTTTATTTTTTATTTTGTTTTGGTTTTTTTTTTAAAAAGAAATCCTAAAAAGAGTAGCTAAATATTGTAATTTTACTGCGGGCAACAGTATTTCTTTTTCAATTCAATAAATAGGAATAGTTCGCTATGAAGAAAAGATTAACAATATTACAAATTGCTTTCGACCGGGGTAGATCATATTCATAGCACTAGATAAAGTCACATTTGTGAGAGAGTGGAATCTGAGAGCAAACATATATAATATGTAAATTGATAAATTTACATATTCCACTTGTGGGATAATGCAACACAAGAATCCTTTTTATTTATTGTATTGGTGTTGTTGGCGATAAATCACACTTCTTTGCATTTTCTCTTTGTGCTGTGCTCAGCGCAAACTACATTGATGTTAAATGGATCAAAGTTGTGACCAGAATTAATCTCTTCCTCCAGGAATATTGATTTTACGTTAGGGTCTAGTGGGCTAGGTTAGCACAGCATAAGTATATAGGTAGTCACTTTAAAACAGTCTCTAACATAAAATTGGTATTCCTGGAGCATCAGATTGCTTTATCAATTTACATATTAGTAACTTAATATGTTTGTTCTCTGCTTCCTCTCCCTCACTTATAAATCTGACTTGTTTTAGTGCTGTGAATATAAGAAATCACCAACAAACACATGATAAATAAAAAGGATCCTTATGTTGCTGTATCATGCAAATGAAATATGTAAATTGATAAATTTACATATTAATTACTTTATATGTTTGTTCTCTGCTACCTCTCCCTCACTTACAAATCTGAGTTTATCCAGTACTATGAATGTCATCTGCCCTTATCAAAAGCAATGCTAAGCTGTAGTTATTTTGTAATATTGTTAATCTGTCCTTTATATTGTATTTATTTTTATTTATTATCTAAAATTCACAAATATTTTACTGTTAGAATAATATATGATAACTAAGTAATTGTTTGCTTTAATCTCTAGAGATCTTAAAACTTGTGCTTATAAATTTGGCAAAGTATATATATATCTGTGGTTTACCTTAGCTCATCTAACAGTTCTGTATAAGATAGTCTATTCTTTTTTTTTTACTTTTTATTAAAATAAGCTTTAATGCCAGCATTCAAAGGAATAAGATATTTATTTTGATAATGGTGAAAACTGCATCATAATGTAGATTTGTTTTTACAGTCAGCATGTTCATGTTCCATCTGGTGAACACAATTTAATCTGTAACCTGATCCTTCCACTAATAATAGTTAGATATTCATTTGATAAAGAACTCACAATAGCTAGCTCATTGACTAAGGACTGGCTATTTACAAGAAAAATCTTGAAATTTGATGCACATGACGGAATAATGTACTAGTCTCTATATTTGAATGCAAGTAAAATGTATATATCAGGGGTAGCATACATGAAGTGAATGGGAGCCACATATTGGTTTTTTATATACTGTAAAGAGCCACATCGTATTATTTAAATATACAAAAATAAATACATATAGTCAAATTTTATTTAAGTGCTGTATAATAAAAAGTATAATTTTAACGAAGATCTTTGGTCAAACCTTTAAGATTTGGCATATAATTTGTTAAAGCTGTTCACAGCAATTCTATGAGATGCTGATTGGTTAACTATGACTGATATTTCAACTTCATGAATTTTATTGTGAAGTACAGTGATTCACAGCAACATGTTGTAACAATAAGTGAAATTGATGGCAAATAACTTTCTTTAACTGTGGATATTTTGATTCTGGCATGAGTTTCCAAAATTTTTAATGCCCAATCTTTTTTCATCTCTAATAACTTTCCCAGCCACATTTTTGACAAGTATCATTTCAGAAATTGGAAATTCATCTTCAATAATATCAAAAATAAATGGATTCTTTAAAATATGCAAATATAGATTTAAAAATCTTCAAATCTACATTTGAAATCCACTTGCAATCCTTCCAAATTTTTTTTTATATTCATCTAATTTTTCTTCTTTGATATTAATTATATTTGTTTTTACTCATGGAAAATGATTAAATATTCTGGACTTAAGATTGTGCATAAAAAGCTAAAGTTTAGCTTCAAAACTAAATACAGTTTGTGACAAATCACTAATCATTTCCCCTTTTCTTGTAAAGCCTTATTAAGTTAGAAAGTTAACTTTCAGTTTCTATTTCTGATTTTTTTTTTTAAAAAAAAAAGTGTGATAGGATTTAGGAGTTTGACAAAATGACTGCCTTGACAGGCCATAAGGAAAGATCACTGGCAATTCATTGGTTTCGTCCTTTAACTCTTCTAAAAAGTTCTTAAATTGATGGTGTGTTTTGGCATTTAATTCACAATCTACAAAACATTTTCCTGTTTTAAGTACTTCACTATCAGATGTTCATGGTCAATTATGCAGTGAAGAGGTACAAAATGTGGAATTTTAAGATCATTGTTTAAAAGACCTATAAGATCTAGGTTTTTACCTATCATTGCAGGGGCTTCATCAGTCACACCACTTACAAGTTTATTACATCAATTCAAACCTGTTCATTACCTCATCAAGTGCATTTTTGACATTGATACTACAAGTTGTTTCAGTAAGAACTAGTAGGTCTAACATTTCTTTTCTTCACATTCGCATTTGCAAATACACAGCAGATAAAAACAATCAATTGTGGAACATCCTGAATGTCTGTAGATTCATTGAAAGCTAAACTGAATGTTGTACAATTTTTTAAATTGCACATCAAATTATTTTGAACATTTTTACTAATTTCACTAATGGACACTCAATTGTATGGAGGAATTTGTGCATCAGTTTATGCAGTTTTGTATTATCTGGATTCAAAACTTTAATCACTTCTTCCAAATATCTTTTAATAAATTCTCCCCCATATGAACATTTTGCAGAACGATATTCCAAACTACCAAAAAATTAGTTTCACTGGTTCTGGCATCTTTATGACTAAAAGAAGACAAGAATTCTTGTTGCTTATGAAAACCTGATTGCAGTGTCTCAAGTTTCTCTATTCGCAATTTTGAATTGTGTGGATATTCAGTTAAAAGTGGAGATGACTTACTTAGTAATGTCACATAAATTGTTTACTTTGTAGTTTACAATTGTAACTTTACAATTGTCAATAAAAGCAAATTTTTTTATCAATTTTTTGTGAAAGCTTCTATTTTCTTGTTCATAGTTTTGTTTTTTGATGTTTTCTGAAGTCATGTTAACAAAAAATTTAAATAAATTTATTTCCAAAGTCTGAAATGTACATAAATAAATAAATATTTAAAATAAAAATGCCTAAATATTAACTTTTGTTTTAAAAGATTCATAAATGGTTCTGCAAATTGTTGAAGAAACAAGGCTTCTTAAAATAATGTGGGCTTTGAATGTTCCATCATCAGATTTTCAATGAAATAGATGGCTGAAGAGTTGTGGGTTGGAGTAATTTGAAGCCTGTCCATTAAAGTATGAAGATTGACTATCTTAATATAAAGCTGAGCACTGATTGTATATATGTATGGAGATAGTAATCTGGACCAATTGATGATTGCTGGTTTAGCATGATTGGTGATTATTTATCTTTTCAATATGTGTGTGATCAGGTGGGTCAGTAATATGAGATAGCATGGAGAGTTGAAGGTCATGTGAAAGTCTGAGTTTGAATCCTTTATATATTACATTATATATGTACAGGTGTGTGTAAGCCTGTACAGTGTATTAAATTACGTATTAAAATGAAAATAAAAACAATTTAGAATAATTAAAAGCATTTTTGGAATAATTGTTTTAAAAAAAACATGAAACTCTCCTAAGTGTATTAATTATAAACAATTAAAATAACTTTCTTAACCTGTTACTTACCAGATTTTTTGGAAAAAATATAAAATAGGACATTTAGCTTATAGGAAAACTATCACTAAAATATACAACTACACAATTGCCCAAATCATAAATATACTTATGAATACTCCATACGCACATGTAATTTTTATACGATTCAAGGGATGGCGTTAACATAGTTTGCCAATATATTTGAAAATAGTATATACATACGTACATGATATAATTTATAATAAAATAAGTAATAAAAATTTTATCAAAAATTTTCTATCATATTACAAGTTTTTGTGCATTTAAAAAAAAACTGAAATAAAAGTAATATCGGATTAGAATGGGCGTCACACTTAACTCATCTAAGAGCCGCATTTGCCCACCGATGATATATACTGAATTTTAGATGTAATTAGAGAGTGGAGAAGATTGAAACCTGTTCATTAAAGTTTGAAGATTTGCTATCTTAATATAAACTGAGCACTGATTATATGTATGCATGAGAGATGATGATCTGGACCAACTGATCAGTAGTGGTTCAGCGTGAAATACATATATAGAAGATGATTTATTTATCTTTTGACATGTATGTGGTCATGTGTATCAGTTATATGATGGAATGGATAGATGAAGAGAGCTTGAAAGTATGTGCTCAAATCCACTCTAACTACATCTAAAGTTCAGTATATGTATTCAAATATTACAGAATTACGATGAATTCTGCCCTCCCCTATTCTATGCATTTAAATGGACATATTAAGGTTTTACATATGAGTGGTCAGACTGGCTTAAAGTCAACATAGATATGACAATATTGGCATCAACAAGGGCTTTGAGCATTCTATCATCAGGTTTTCCATAAATATGAATGGCTGAAGAGTTGAATGAAGAAGATTAAAGCCTGTCTATTAAAGTTTGAGAATTTGCTCTTTTAATATAAACTTAACACTGATTATATATGTGTGGAAGATGATAATCTGGACCAACTGATGAGAGCTGGTTCAGTATGGAATATATACATTGTAGATTATTTATCTTTTTCACATGTTACTGGATATGTGTATCGGTTATATAAGATGGGAGTTTGAAAGTCTGTATTCAAACCCCCTCCAATCTCTATATTATAAGCTCATTGTTATCTTTATTATGTTCTTTCTATTTTGCTTTACATTATTTTAGTTCTTTTTAAGGATATCTACATTCAACAACAGTTTATCACATGAAGTTAACATTTGATTACAGTAATGTTAGCAGAAACACCTTTTAAACGATGTATGAAAAATAAATCGTATGTAAACAATTTTTGTAATTATAAATTTATTTAATGCACATTCATTATGTAAGTAATATTTACTAAGGCAATAAATCTCAAGAGTGTGTGCTTGAAAATGCGAAGCTAGGGATCTCTACCAGTCTTAAGCACAAGCTTACGCTTGGGAAGAAAAAAGGGGAACCTTCTTTACTTCAACCTACTCTTTTCTTCCAAAGCGTAAGCTTGTGGTTAAGACTTGTAGAGGTCCCTACTGTTGCATTTTCAAGTGCACACTCTTGAGGTTTATTGCCTTAGTAAATATTACTTATGTAATCAATGTGCGTTAAATAAATATCTTAATAGATTTCTAACTATAAGATCGTTCCATTGACTCATTGTAAATAGAAAGATTTGCGAGTACTGATTTGTAATAGGAATTATTGAATAGCTTCACGCTCTTGGATCTAACCATTTTAGCTTCACCTATTTATATAGAAAGTAGGTTGAAGTAAAGAAGGTCCCCTCTTTTTTTTCCAAAGTGTAGGTTTGTGGTTAAGACCTGTAGAGGTCCCTACCTTCACATTTTTAAGCCCACACTCTTGAGGTTTATTGCCTTAGTAAATATTACTTACGTAAACAATTTTTGTATATCCCTTTTGGAGAAATGAATGAATAACAACTTTCTTATGGCTCACCCTAGTATATTAATATGTGTTAGTAATGAAACTGATATCTACACCTGGAAACCAAACTTAATTCAACCCTATGATCACACATCAAAGTTATACTATTTTGAAAATTTGATGACTAGGCAGGATTCAATCATGTGATTATTGTAAATTGTCAATTTGAAGCCCCTGCCATTATTTAAAGTATTAAGCTCTTACTCTTAATATGCCTTCATATACAATGCAAGTAGTAAGTAAAAAAAAAAAGTGTATTCAAATTACCTGTAGTATTTTGTTTTATTATAAGTACAGTAGTGCCACCCAGTGCAAACCAAAGTAATCAGTGAATGCAAGATGTGTGTATAAAATCTCGATCTAGTGCCTACTTATCCAACATCTCTAGAGGAGCCTTGAATCTGAGAGCACTGCACATAGATCTTAGGATCTAATGCAACTTTCTAGCAGCTATCTTTTATCTTTTTAGTTAACTATAAAGCTATGAGATTTTATGTGCAAACCTTCTTGCAACCATTGACTACTCTGGCCTGGACTGGGTGGAACTACTGTGTGGAAAGTTTTGCCTTTTGTATAACAGCTTGTGTAAGCATAGGGAATATTGATTATGTGATGTTTATTATAAATGTTTGATGAATACATAAATATGAAAAGAATGTATACTTACAGATGAAATTAAATACTAAAGTATTAAAACCAAAGTAGGAATTAAAATAATTATCTAAAAACAGTAGAGATTAGCATATTCCATTAAGACCTTATAGGCAAAGAAGTATTGGGAAATTCCGGAGATAGTAAAAGATAAAAATATTAATTTTAAAAATTATTTGTGATGTCTTGAAATAATGAATTTATAAAAAATATTAATTTCATATTTAAACTGTCTGGTATGTATATTCGTTAATTTTGTTTCGTTACAAAATTTAAAAAATACAAATTATTCATCACTAATTATTATTAATCCTTCATTTAGACTGTTAACAACTGGACACTTTTTTGAGCCACCAAACCTAAAATTCTGTCTTTGTGTATGTGTGCCTTGTACGTGCATGTATGTTACATGTACAGATATATATATATGTAATCATTGCTTACGAAAATTATATTCAAGTTAAAGTTTTCTGCCCAATAGACTAGGATCAGTAATCACTAGGGTAGACTATCGTATACTTATAATTAATCTTCTTATGCTGGTAATTTGCCATTTGCTTATTTTTTATCTAATTTATTGATAATTATACTTTTACAAAATGTCAATTATATACATATACACCACTCAGAAAATGACTAGTTTGGATAATCAGCTGCAATACTCAGCTTTTCTAACTTTTCGTATGGAATTGTAAATGTTTCTGAATATGATAGTTGTTTTTAACTTTGGATTATTGTGCATTCCATGTTGACAAATTATTACTCCATTGATCATTCCAATAATCTTTACAACATTACTTTAATTTTTATAATTTTTTTTAAAAAAACATAGTATTTATACTTTCTTATAAATCGTTTTGTAGTTGTCAGAAGACATCTCCCAAGTTATTATTCTGACAGATAAAAAAAAAAGACAAAATTTTAATATATATTTTTTACAGTATTATATAATTAATTTGGAATAAAATATCATTTATGCTAATATCATTTGATTGAAATATAAATGTACATAACCATTAGAAACCAGTCAACACTTAGAGAATCCCAATATAGATAACAATCAACAATCTCATACTGTTGTCAAGGCAACCTCTTTTTAACAATGAATGTATATGTATGTCAAATGGTCTGCTGAAAAGCAGGTTTTATAATTTTTTTTGTAAAAAGGTAATGTAATCATGCAATAAACAAAATGATCATCAATATGAGTAGTTTACTGTGGCATCATTCTACTAATTCATATCAAAAGAATGATTTATATAAATATTCTAATATAATTTTTTTTTCTATTTAGCACTGCATGATCTGATATGACTTTTACAAATGCAACACACTAATAATTTAATAATTTTTGTTTCATTTATCTAATAATCATTTTCAGAACTATAAATGTAATAACTTAACCTCTTTTTTGTTGATTATTTTATTGGCCGAGTGAGGTAAAAGTCTAAAATTTTAATTGGTCAATTCACAAACTCAACTGTCAATTCACAAACTCAAGCATCAAAATATATTCATCTTTTAATATTATATTCACTTTAGTTTCATTTGTAAAAAGTATATTAATAATTTTTCAGGTTATGAAAGTGAACGAAAGTTTTTTCAAAAATAAATTTTTATTTATAATTATAAAAATATTCGATAGTGGCAAATCTACAATGAAATGTTACTCACCAACCAAAAAGTTTTGCTGATGTGGGTGATTTTTAAGTTGCGGAAAAGTAAATAATTTTTGATAAAGTCTTAACTATTTTTCTAAAATAATTTTATTTTTAGCTTATTTTATCAAAATAATTTATAATTTGTCAAAAAATACTTTTAAAATGGTCTAAAACATTTGTTAATCATTTTCGAAATGAAAGAAAAGAAATCATAACTCTTTAGTTTTTGACAGCCATTTTCTTTGTTGTTGAAATTTAACAGCCAATCAGATTCAAGAAAGGGTGGTATTTTTCCTTTGTTAGACATATAATGTCAGTTTTATTGATTTTTTTATTTGTAAAATAATTCAAGAGAGGGCAGCATCTTTCGGAATTTATTTTAACCTTTAAAAAGAGTGCAAAATCTTAACTGTAGTATTAAAAATGACTGAATTAGAGTGACTTGAAGCTGCCTCGGTTTTAAACGAAGTGATCCATCAAAAGGTTAATGTTCTAAAAAAAACAATAGAATCTTTTAAATACATATATTTACTTTTAAAAAAAATTAACATATAAATAATCTCATATTTATATATGTGTATGTTTATACATGCATACCAATTTGGATTTTTTACTCATGCTGTATTTAATTTTATATTTTAAAATTCTGAAGTTGAATGTAAATTATAAACAGTTTTAAGAATGTAATATGTTTATATAAACTCACATTTATTAATTATCATATACAAATGTATATATATAAAAGATATCTAATTCTTGTTATTTACCTTATATTCAAATGTTAAGATCACAGAATTGTGGGAAGATTAGCCTTTCAAAGTGTTAGTTGACAAAGATTATGAGGATAGTCGAAAGCACTTCTAAGTGGATAAAAATTTTAAAATATATCTGATTACATATAATTACGTATATTGCTTTGAAGAAATACAGACATTGAATTATAATATTATTACATATACTTATTCATATATATCTTATTATAGATTAATTTTTATTTATATTTATTTATGAAAGTTTATATATATGAATACTCGATACACATAACTTTAAACATTCATATATTTATATGCAACATATTTATTTATATAAGAGAGTTATATATGAGAGGTAGTGACATAGGCCAACTAATGAGTCAGTAGAAAATATATCTTGGGGGTCAATTGTCTTTTATTATATCTTTATATGATTTTAAAAGAATGTATGGAAGTGTTGAGGTTGTTTAATATATTTATAAAGATAATACATATGGGAAAGAGAAATGTGAATAACACTGTGTGTGCATGTGTAATTAAAGAAAAATCAGATATATTAATCTTTAACAGGTTTAAAGTTTATATCTGTGCTGATGACAATTTCTAGTTTAGTAAATAATTAGTAATAATCATTACCTTATTTCTCTGAAATGGGTGGTGGCAAAGTTTTAGGTGAAGTAAGTTTGACACTTATAAATCAAAATATAGCATAATTATTTACTATTAGCATTATTATTAATGGCATTGGGTGATATCCTGTAGAATTCCAAAGTTTTATGGACTGTAGCTTTCTATTACTTTTGGTTGTTGAACTTTATATAAAACTTGTGAGCAACAATTATTTATTTATATAAATAACTTTATTTAAATACAATATTACCTTATAATAATGATGCAATAAGATACGGAATCTTCATCATTAAATTATTCATTTTTTTGATCTTAGGAATGTATATAGTTATGAATTGATATTTTATCACTATTATACAGATTAAGCATTGATGAGTGACAAAAATGGTAATTCACTTTTTATTAGACATGTATGTATATATTTAAATTTATGTGTAATATATATTTATGTAATCATTAAAATCAGTCACCACTTAGACAATCCCAATATCAATAACAATCTCAACCTGTTGTCAAGGCAACCTACATATTGGAGTGCAGGTATGAAAAAGCCTGTAGTGTAGAAAAAAAAATCATATATTAAATTATAGTGTTGTAAGGTCTGCCCAGCTCTCATATATATATGTAAATGGATTATGTTCTGTACATGAGGGATCAGAGTGGCTTATGGTCAACATGGATAGGATGAGAAGATTGGCATGAGTGTGGGCTTTGAGCATTCCATCATCAGATTTTTGATAAAATAGATGACTGAAGAGTTGTGGGGTGGAGTGGATTGAAGCCTGTCAATTAAAGTATGAAGATTGGCTATCTTAATATAAGCTAAACATTGATCGTATATATGTGTGGCGATGATAATCTGGTCCAACTGATGAGTGCTGGTGTAGCACGAAATACTTATATTAGTGATTACTTATCTTTTCAACATGAATGTGAGCAAGTGTATCAGCTGTATGAGATAGCATGGATAATTGAAGGTCATATGAAAATCTGAATTCAAACCCCCTATATATTACATATTGGAGTGCAGATATGAAAAAGCCTGTACTGTAGGAAAAAATTCATATATTTAAACAATAAGGTGGAATACCATCTTCATTTTTGGATCACTATATTTACATAAACATTAAAGGATGCAACTTGACCACAGAGATTGAAATTATTGATACAAAGAAATTTAAACAAATCTCCTTAAATAGATAAATATAATCTGTTCTGAATGCAGAGTAATAATTAGTCAATTATAACATTACAAACTGCAATTATGAATTTCAAATTGCACTCCCAGTATTACTTATATGTAAATACATTGATGTTTATGGATATATTAAATTAAGTAATTTCTTGGATTGATTAATTATGATATACATAAAGAAATGAATAGGAATATTTATATGTAATTACTAGAGAAATATGTTAGCAGTAATGTAGCCAGTTAATTATTAAATACTGTTAATATCCTTTACATAAACTATTTGTTATAATAGTACATAACAACCTTTTTGTCTTGGGTTTACTTAGAAATAAAATGCATTGATAAATTAAATTATATATTTATTATAATTTAATTATTATTGATGGATATTTAAAATTCATTAGGATGGCATATGCAATAGAATTGATGTTGATTAAGCTCTTATTAACAATGAATCTGTAGATAAACTCATCACCTTTATGTAAGAAAACCATAAACAATAGATCTGATCATGTATTATGTACATATTTTAATGGTAAGTCTAGTTTGCTGTGTTGAAATTTTAGCATGGAAATAATATTCAAACTAGATTTATGAGGAATTATTAATTACAAAATTATAATTAAATTTATGTATTTAAAAAATGTTATTACAAAATTATATCTCATAAAAACATTAATATATTATTATTATTAACCTTAATCAAGAATATTAGGGGTTAAAACATAAATCATTAATGATTTTTTAAAAAAAAACTCATAAATTGTTTGCCATTGAATTTTTAAAAAATACAAAATTATTTTAACATTTTATAGTAAAGTTTTATTATAATTTTGATATTTTTAAGGTTTATATTCTCAGCTTTAGATGTAATTCTTAAACATCAAAGCTTATTAAAAGTATGTAAAAGGAGTTGCATAAATTTTAAACAGAGGCAAAACTCTCCATACAGTAATGCGATTGTAATCAGTGGATGCAGAAAGGTTTGTGCATAAAATCTGTATCTAGTGCCTACTAGCCTAATATCCCCAGACTAGTTTCTAGCTTGTGGCTTTCATCAGTGAGAGCCTTGTAATTGAGAGTACTGCACTTAAATCTTAGAATTTAATGCAACCCTCCAGCAGCCTATAAAGCTTTGAGTCCAAAATGAAAACACAATAATGTTTTCAATTCAAGCCCATTAGCTTGAATAGTCTTATAGATATGAATTCACTTTAGCATCCATACTTTTTGGTGTCTTTGGTTTTTTAATAACCATAGTCACCATAATCCAATAGGGCAGGATTGGTATTAAAACACTAAACATTACATCATGTGATGTTTAGTGGTTTAATGCATAAAATTTTAGACGATAGTAAATTATCAACTAGTGATGAAGTATATCTTAATTAAAGTAATAGCTTCCTTTGTCTAAATTTCTATATCCTTTGAATAGATTTTGTGAGCAACATCTTAATTTACCATCATGTAATAATGTTTTTTTTTAAAATTACATATACTTTAATGACTCGATTTTAGGTCATTCTTGAAGCTATCTTTGTATTGCTTTAGTTATCTTATCTCTACTCAATTTCTGATAGTTTGATGTCTTTTTAAGTTGAGAAGAGTTATGTAATGGATTTTAAATAATCTCAACATAATTCCCCCAAAATCTAATTATGATTAGCAATAGCAAAAACTTCTATATTGAAACACTTGCAACTTCAATGAAAATAACATGATGTTGGTGATCCAAGTGTTATCTGAGTTTTGATTAAGCATTTTAATACTAGTTAACTTTTAATCTTTATATATCAATTTAAATAACATGTTAGTTTTTTAAATAAAAATATCCAGGGCTACATATTGATTCTCCAATGTTCTACTGCAGTTAATAATTTTAAAAATAAGGTATTCCATCATAATAATGTAACAACTAAATTAATTGTAGTCAAGCGTTGTTAGCCGAGAGGTCATCGCAACCACCTTGCAAGCAAGTAGTTGGTTGCAGACGGTTGTGGTTTCGCATCCCAGCCGATACTATGACATATGAATAAAAAATAAATAAATTAATTGTATACATGGCTGCTAATTTGTCATATCTATTTATAGAACTAAAACATGGAGTTATTCTCATTGTTACATAAGCTATTGAAAAATGGTTCATTAAAAAAAATTTTGTTAGTATTTAAAATATGATGGTAGGATGTGTTTTAAGGCCTGCTGGATGTGTGGATATTTAATCTACTTTTGAAAGGGAACATCTTCATTGTATTGGGTATGTGATGTTAATAAATAGTACTAGATTTTGTAAAGATTTTACAGAGATCTTGTGTGTAGACCATTTACATTAACTGTTTTACAAAAGTTGCCTGTGATAGTGGTATCATATTTAACAATTTAGGTTGTGTGGTGCTGCGATCACTACTTTTCTACATCATTTTAAAGCATTCTATGTGTTAAATTGCAATGTATGACAGGTTGCAGCAATTCTAAGAAGCTACTATTTTTAATGTATGAATTTTTAAAAAATTCCAAGATATCAGCAGTATACAAATCTTTACAGATCTTTGTCTGTGATTGACAGCAGGTTCTATTATTCTGACAAAGCTATGAAGTAGGTAGTGATTTGTGATTGGATGATGCTTTAGATTCATTTGCCCTGTAGCTAAATGCCATAAAAACATGACTTTCAGTAATTGTTAACGACTAGGATGCAATACTTTTGTAAATGACTTATTATTAACCAAAAAGTATATCACTAGAGGGGTTTGTATTTAAAAACATTTTATTTTTAAAAAGACAGCTCTTAGAAAGTTTACAAAGTATGTTATGAAAACAGGAAATTATTACAGAAATAGTCATTAGAGGCTAAAAAAATTTGTTTTTATAAAAACTGTAAAATATTTCAATTACATTTAATAATTTATTAACCTTTAAAATTTTTTTGTGTTTCTTTGATGATAACTAATTCTAACAATATCACTTTTTGATTTAATAACATAAAATTGTAATATCTAATATTTCATTCTTTTAACTTTTTTGAGTAGATATCATGAAGCTAATAGTGATGTTTTTCTTTGTTATTGGTAAGACCTTCAGTTAGATACTTATTTTCACAATTTTAAAATATTATTTTTTTCTGTTTTAATATTTTAATTATTAGAAGGTTTAAATATTTCTAATATAGTCTATAAATGAATGTTGTAATATATGTAAAAAAAGATTTAATTGCACAAAATAAATAAATCAAATATGGCATCATAGTACAAATATTTATCGCTACAGTCTATTCAAGAATCTGGGGGTCACATTGAAGATTATCTCAAAGATATTCTAAAGAAGCAATAATAATTGTTTTCATTGGGATATAGTTGTCAATTAAGCAAAGTGTTGAAATCTTTATTTAAAAAGTTTGATGAAAAAGTTGAAAAAAGGATGACAAATAAACATTTGTATTAAAGGATCAGTATAAAATACTTGTAAACATATTTGTAGCTTGAAGATTATTTTATCATAATAAAACTCATTTTTAACCTGTCATTATTTGCTTGTGTCTATTTCCTTTTCTACTCGAGTTAGAGTGGTCGTATTTGTTTACTACTGAATGATATTGATGATGATGGCTTCTAAGTATGACTGTGTGCGCTAAATATATATTTATAATCAGTGGTGGCCTGTGAAATTTTTGAGCAGAGTGTTTTATTACAATATCATGGCCAAAAAGCAAATAAGGAACATAAATCTGAGCATTTCTAATTTCGCAACCACATATTTTCTTATACCAATCATTGTCAATAATTGTTTTAAAACCATAGATAATCCATCCATAATTAGAGCTTTTTTTTTTACCCATTGACTGATAAATTTTCTTATTTGTCAGATCGAGTAAAAATTTGAGTATTTCTAATCGTCAATTACAGTTCTAGTACGTTTCTATTCATAAAAATATTAATGTGAAATAATCAGAATTGTTTTATTTTAGCTTCTAAAAATGGAATTATTTTGCATTCAAATTGTTTAAATATAACAAAAAAATTTAAAATAAAATTACTAACTAAAGAAAAATATAAGAAAAATAGCTTGAAGTAAAACAAAGGAATTACATTTCAATCAATTGTAATGTACAATCCCCATTGATTTCTCATGTCTTAGAAGCTACGAATGCTGATTATTAACTTCTGTTGTCTTTTCTTTGTCTAAAATTAAATATTTTAAATAAAAATCTCAATCTAGCCACATAATTCATCAATATAGTGTGAAAAATAATCGTATGTAAATATTTATGAAAAATAGTTATTGTTTGCTAGTTGTCCATCGAATATCATTGATATGCATATAACGGTTGAACGTTATTCACTTGTCTTGATTAATTTGTAAAGTTTAAAAATTTTGAATCAAAGTTTATAAGTAAAGTTTATATTTATGTACAGTATTGTAAAAAATTAATTATGAATGTAAAAAATTATGGAAAATATATTTATTTACATTCAAAATATGTTTCAAAAGCAAAAAACGTTTTGCATGTGATTTCTGATTGACAGTTAGCAATCCCTGGTCAACAATAGCCAAAATTGACAGAATTTTGAAGCACTATATAAGGTAAAAGGGGCAGACAATGAACTCTTTGTATGACCATATGTGGCAAGAAAAATTCAATTTTGCAAAAACACTGCTAAATATGGATTTTTTTGGAATTAAAAATTTTAAATATAGATTAAGCTAGGAATTTGCTATAAAATGAGCATAAAGTGAAGAAAATGTGACCAAAAATGTTCGAGAGGGCACAAAATGTAAAAATTAAGCTTCTTTCTTATAATAATCAGTTAAAAGATGTCAACAAGTATTGACCATGTTTAAATGCCTAAATTAGAATGTGAACTTATGAGCTTGATTTTTAAATCTGCCTATTACTTGCACATATTTTTTTAGACAAACACAGACTTGTAATACAATTGATTTTTTTAATAATATTTTTCTGATTACAGCATGTCTATGTTTGAGAAAGTTTTGAATATTTTAAATCATATTGTTTGACTTTTACATTTTGTAATATCTTATTGCATTAAGTAATAATTCCACAGATTATTTTTTTTACATATATGTTTTAAGTGATTTTTTTTAAATGTTTTAATTTTATCTTTTTTCCCCATTATCCAAACCCTCTTTTTAAATTTTTAAAATAGCATAAGTTTATTAAATTTTAAAGCTATTGGGATTAGATTTTCTGATGTTATCTAAACAGTTTTTATTATATTAAGAACTTTAAAATTTCGATAATTACAAAGTTTAATACAGAGCACTGCTTATATATATATATATATGTGCGACAGATGATGATCCAGCCCAACTGATGAGTGCTCGTTCAGCATGAAATACATATATTGGAGATCAGTTGTCTTTTTCACATGTGTTTGGTCATTGTGTTGGTTGTATAAGATGGAGTGGGTGACTTAAAAGAGCTTGAAATACTGGGTTTAAATCCCCTCTAATTACATCTAGCTTAAAAATATATATACTATATATGTATTTAATTATTATATATTCAGCTTGTATTCTTCCCATCACTCTTCTGTGTATTCAAATGGTTTTAAAGTCCTACATATGAGGGGTCAGATTAATTTATGGCTAACATGCGCATGATACAATAAAAATTAGCAAATAATAGCTATGAACATGCCATCATCAGATTTTTAATGATATGAATGGCTGAGGAGTTAAAGAGTGGAGAGCTTCGAAGCCTATCCATTAAGGTCTGAAGATTTGCTATCTTAATATAAACTGAGCACTAATCATACATATGCATAAGAGATGATGATCCGGGCCAACTGATGAGTGCTGGATCAGCATGAAATATGTATATTGGAGATCATTTATCTTTTTCACATGTATGTGGTCATGTGTATTGGTTGTATAATGTAGAATGGATGACTAAAGGGAACTTGCATGTCTGGGTATCAAATCCCCTCTATTTACATTTAATTTAAAAATATAAATACCATACAAGTATTTTGTTTTCAATATTTTTATGTTAAAAATGATCTCTTCTTGTGGCAGTAGTATTATCGTGTGTGTTGGTCTTGTGGTAGAGAAAAGATACAGTATTTGAGCATCCTGAATAAATATAAATATTGCAAAGTATTTTCTATATACCAACGAAGATCATTCATTGTGTGGTGTATCATATATGATCCTGTTTTTATCCAGTCCTTTTAATGCAACTCTGTGCTATTCAGTCACAGACCGGATGAATAAAATATATTAAATTTTGCAGAGAATTCTTTTTGACCTTGATTTTTTTTAAAAATAGATTTATCTGGATTTATTCTTTTTTCCTCAGAAACACATGGTTTGTTAATATGCATTAACTCCATTATGCAGAACTTCTGCCCTACCTTATGCCAGTATGTACACTGTGATTTTATTAATATCATTTATTAATATTCATTTTATTGGATGGATGGTTGAAGAGTTGGAGTGTGGAGTAGAGTGAAACCTGTCCATTAAAGTATGAAGATTGTCTATCTTAATATATATCTGAGCACTTATAGTATATATGTGTAGAGATGATAATCTGGACCAACTGATGATTGCTGGTTTAGCATGAAATACGTATATTGGCGATTATTTATCTTTTCAACATATGTGTGTTTAAATGTATCAGTGTTATTAGATAGAGTGGAGAGTGGTGGGTTGTGTGAAAGTCTGTGCGCATATACCCTACATATTAATATCATTTATGTGTGTATTTTTAGCTTCATCAACCATAATTGCATTTGAAATACTTAGTAGATTTTATTTAATGCTATAACATGGTTTAGGGAACACTTTATTTTGTATATAAAACCTTGTGTTTGCGAACTAGATACATTTACAACCATGCAATTTTTATCATAATTAACATTGTGAGGTATGAATCTAAGGTGGTGTGTAATTTGCTTATACAGAATGTTTCATATATCTAAGTAGAGGATTTAAACTCAGGATTTATTAAGTCTGTTCATTCTCCACTTCATCTCAAGCAAACGATACACATGACTCAAACTCCCTACAACTAACCATTCCATCTTATATAACTAATACACATGACCACGTACATGTGAAAAAGGTAAATGATCTCCAATGTATGTATTTCATGCAGAACTGGCACTCATCAGTTGTCAGATCATAATCTCCCCCAAACATATATACAATCAGTATTCAGTTTAACTGAACACTAATTGTATGGAGATTTTGATCTAGCCCAACTGATGAATGCTGGTTCTGCACAAAATGTGTATATTAGGGCTCATGCAGCTTTTTTGCATGTGTGTGATCATGTGTATCACTTGCTTGAGATGGAATGGAGGATAAATAGGGTGAAAAATCCCAAGTTCAAATCCCTCTGTTTATAGATACGGGGCATTAATCTGTAAGCACTCTATTTATTTTCAAGTTCATTAATTGAATCATGATATGTTTGCAGTCTATAGTGCATCCATTTCTGAATTAGGATTTTAGTTATATTAATATAATTAATACATAATAATAATTAAATCATTACATTCCTAAATTACTTAACAATCTACGTAATGATTTTTAGATTTTATAATCAAATTGTATATATTTTTAAAACAGCGACTATACCTGTATATAAATAATAATTGATGTAATTAAAACATTGTGTATTGTAATTAAAGGAAATATGCCTATGTGTTTGAAAAGGAAGGTTTTTAATAAATGTGTTTTGCCAGTTCTTACTTATGGATCTGAGACTTGGACACTTAATAGAAGAGCAATACAGAGACTTCAAACCACTCGAAGAAGTATGGAGAGATGCATGTTGGGAGTAACAAGAAGAGATCGAAAACGCAATGTATGGGTAAGAGAACAAACAGGTGTTACTGATCTCATTGAAAAAATTAAAAGATTGAAGTGGAGTTGGGCTGGACATATTGTTAGAAGAGATGATAATAGATGGACAATTGAAATCTTAAACTGGATTCCAAGAGATTGTAAAATCCCCAGAAAGAGACGACATGTGAGATGGATGGATAAAATAAGAAAGTGTGCAGGGTGATGTGGAGAAGAGAAGCTAAAGATCGGACAAGATGAATTGAACTTGGAAAGACCTTCATCCTGCAGTGGATTGATAATGGTTGATCATGATGATGATGATGATGATTGTAATTAAATTTTTTATTGCCATATTTTTAAGCGTTTAAAATGAATAATTGAATATTTTACTTGAAATTGTAATTATATAAATTGTATTTGACAATCTTTACTCTATAAAAACTCAATTAATAACTGAAACACAGGCTTATTATATATACACCTGTGTCTATATATGTAATATATAGAGTATATGAGCACAGACTTTCACACAACCCACCACTCTCCAGTCTATCTAATAACACTGATACACTCAAGCACGTATATGCTGAAAAGATAAATGATCACCAATATACGTATTTCATGCTAAACCAGCAATCATCAGTTGGTCCAGATTATCATCTCTACACATATATACTATAAGTGCTCAGATATACATTAAGATAGACAATCTTCATACTTTAATGGACAGGCTCCAATCTACTACACACTCCAACTCTTCAACCGTCCATCCAATTGAAAATCTGATGATGGAATGCTCGAAGGCCACCCTGAGGCCGAGATTCTTGTCATACCCACATTGACCTAAGGTCAATCTGAACCCCACATGTACTGGACAAAAACTCAATTAGGATTTAGTAATAATATAGAATGAAATTTTCTATAAATATATTTCAACTGTCTAATAAACATGAAGATAGTAAGTTATTATTATTATTTTTAAGAAAAAATACCCCCCTCCCCCTTTCCTCTTCTTTTAAAAAAAAAATAAAATATTTTATATAACCGTGATAAAAAATAGAGTAAGATTTTATCTGAAGGACTATCTGTAGAAAAAACACTTCTAACTTTACTCTAGATATGCAATATTACAAATACTTAAGACTTTTAAAATAATAATCAGTAAATAATAAAAGCAAAACTTTAAAAAAAAAAGTTACTGAAAAAAAGATTTGAGTTAACGATATATACATATAAAAAGTGAACAATTGAATTTTTTTTTTAAAAAAAAAAAATAGAATTGACATTGTCTCAATGGTGTGAAAACAGGCAAAAATCTCTATACGTAGTGCCATAATGATATACAATTTAAACCTATTTTTGTTAAATTATATATATAAGTATTACTTTTTAATAATATTACGCCCTAAAATTACATCAAAAAATATTAAGTTTTTTTTTTTACATCTATTAAACAAGATAAATATGATGGGAATGTGTTAAATTGTATATCCCCTTCTATATACGGAACTAGCATCTCAGAAACAAGAGAGTAAAAAGGACAAAGATAGTCATCCTTAAATTAGCAAAGGGTCATCTGATATTAGTAATTAATGTGGTGAGAGAAGAGATTATTGATTTGGTAATTGAAGTTATAAGATTGCGGTAGGTGTTTAATACTCTACTATTTAGTATCTATCTCTTCCTCTCAATGGCACAATGGGCAACAATATCACCATGAAATCTTCTTGACAAGAAAAGAATTAATAGATAGTGCCTCAAGATTGACTTTAATAAAAATGTCAAGATATTTGGGTTCTAGATACCATTTGGTAAACTTGTGAAGATGATGATGGTTTGAAGAAGGTCAACATTTTCTGACTCATGTTCAATTTCATGTGCTTGCCAGCATTTGATTTTATACTTAAAGAAGGAAGAGAGCTGGAGGTGTGTGGTATGAGAAAGTATTAGGCATATTATATAGACTCATGGTGTGATAATAAAGTTTGGAGTATTCAGGTATGTGGTGATAACTCTGTTGATTTCATTGATTGCTCTTTGGATATAAAATACAGAAATACAGTGGAGTGAAAGTTCATTGAATATGATAAATTTTTGCATAAATCTGATACTCTAAGCTACTGGTTTTTTTCTTCCAGATTAATTTTTTGCTTACAGAATTAACTTTTATTATTCCACTATGAAACAAGAAATATTTTATGAACTGCAGAATAGATGAGCACACTGAATCTGACTGATTAAGCCGAAATCATGCTCAGCAAATAATACAAATTTATATGACTATATATTTTCTTGTTTCAAATTTGTAACATGAACATAAATATTCCAGTGTCTTTTAAACTTTTTTAATGAAAGATGTAATATTTTTAATGATTGGCATGGATTAAGTAGTTTTGGAGAATATAAGAATGTTTATAAAAGATATTTTAGCATGAATAGAAATGCATATTTTGAATAAAGAAATAATTGTAGTTTCTATGAATGCTAGTATATTGTTTTGGATTTTAATTCCTATAGCATTGCTAGTTAGGTGAATTGAAAAGCTTAGGAATTTTTCAAGTTGATGCTGTAAAATGATAGTTAATGTTCCAGAAAGATGATTTGGCTTTGTTGAAAGTTAATAAGTATTCTTTAGTGTAATTCTCAAGGATGGAGGTCAACTGGAGTATATGTTTTTGAGGATAGGAGAATGATGATCATCCATATGGGTTATATAGTTTATGTTCTGATTAATATTTGTAATATAAACTTCTGGAAATTTGTTTCAATAGCTAGGAATAAGTCATTAATGTAAGTCATGAATAGAAGAGCAGTGAGTAGTATTCCCGGAAGAGTAGAGTTGTGAGAATAGAAGTCTGGCAATTTTTTACCATTAAGAATAATGAATATTTCTCTGTTAATGAGAAAAGTGGTAATGATGCATTAGTTAAAAGTTTTTAAAAGTTGTAAGTTTATCTAAATGCTGAAGAGATATCCAACTGAACTGCAACAGGCCCAGTTCTTCTAAAAGCTCTTACTTGGTGTATAATAAGTCTAAAAGGCACGATTCCTGTTGTTGTGGAAGAATCTTTTTTTGGAAAATTGATATTGTAGTAATGATATAAGAAGGATTGTTTGAATTCTATTTTTATATAAAATATTCTATTGTTTTGTTGAGTATTGTTTGGCGTGGAAATGGGTCATACATTGTCAAGAAGGGAATTGAGCTATCTTTTCTAAATAAAAGTTACTATGGGAATAAGTTACAGTTGATCAGTTTTATAAATATAGGTGAAAAGCTTAAGTAAATTATACATTATGAGAATAATGAAATTATTAAGGTATGTATAAAGTTAGGATTGCATGAGGGCCAGGATGTGTGCTGTCAGAGGTGGAGTATAATTTTAAGGCTATTTCATTTTTTAAGATCACATGCTTACAACCATGCTAGTAGTTCTTCTTCTATTACTACTGCTTCTTTTAAAATATATTTATTCATAATATTTAATTACATATGATAAAAATGCAAAAAAATTACATAGTGGAAATGGTAAATGTTAAGCAATATAATGTGTTTAACAACTTAACAGATATGATAATATAATAATGTGGTTTATTGTAGTATTACCTCTAGTGAACATAGGCTGTATGTGGCTACACAGATGTCAGGAGGGAGTAAAGCTTGATCTCTTAATTTTAATTTTATAAAATAAAGATGATAGCTTTCAGGGTGTTGGATTGAAACAAAAAGTGGCATCTTAGATACCATAAGAGCGAAAAGAGGAATGGTGGTTATTCTGATATTAGGAAAAATTCCTCTGCTTACGCTATTGATTAGTAAGGATAAGGAATGAGTTGTTAATTTAGTGATTGTGTTGATTATATTATAGTATATTTGAAGTATTAAAACAGGCAAAACTCTCTAAACGTATTGCCACTCTGTGCAAGCCAGAGTAATCAATGGATTCCAGAAGGTTTGTGCATAAAATCCCCATATAGTGCCTACTCATCCAATATTTCCAGACTAGTTTCTGGCTTGTGGCCTTCATCAGTGAGAAGCCTTGGATCTGAGACCACTGCACTTAGATCTTATTGCAGTGAGTGGCAATACATAGAGAGAGTTTTGCCTGTTTTAATAACAGTTAAGAGCAAGCATAAGAAATAGTGATCATGTGATGTTTATTGACTTAAATTTGAAGTATTATACATTTAGTTAGGAGTTTTAACCTAAAGGTTTTTTTTGTTTAATAAAGAAAACAAAAACTGTCTATACTAGCATTGCCATTCGTCTGAATAAAAGACTAAATATCTTGGTTCTAGATACCAGCACTTGAATTTTGTAATTTATGTAATTATTAGAGAGGTTTAGTAGAGACTTAGATTCACTACTTGATAAAGTTTTTCCTACCATGTCATATACCTTCCAGTATTTAAATTTCCATGTGCATATTTCAAGATTTTCATGAGATTTAACATTAATATATTCAATAAGTCTCTAATGAATGTACTATTAATGAGTACAGGTGTATCTGTTGGAATTATTTTAATAAAGCTTTCATCATGGGAATATAATAACAGTCTATTTACATTTACTTTCTTTAACATAGAAGATTGATATGGAGTGCAATGAGAGGCCATTGTTTTTTGTATGCTTTTTCATAGTTCTGGTGCTAATTGCAACAGTTTTTGAGCCGGATGAGTTTGATACATAATGAATATATTTTCCATACAAAGGAATTAATAGATAAGGAATTGATAGTGTTATTACTTGATGAGAACATTGTTTTGAATTTTAATTCTCATTCCATTTAATAAGAGGTAATGTAGTAACACTAGAAATTTTTATGGTGTGGTAGAAAACAGTGAGGAAATGGTTCTGCCAGTGAGAAGGTTCCAAAAGAATTATTTATTATTGTTAAAATTGAGTTTATAATTGTTTGAATAATGTTCAAGTATGATTGGAAGTTTTAGTAATTTTAGATGATATGAATATGTTGATATCATCCATGTAAGCAATATGATTGACTGTTTGGTGTAAAATAGAAATGTACATTCCTGGAAATTTTATTCCAATTTTTTAAAGTAATGAATTGATATAAATGATAAAAAGCAGTGAACTGAGAGGAAATCCTTAAGGTATGGATTAATGGATATTAAAATTTGATGTTTTGGCCAGTTAATAGAATTTGAATTTGTCTATTAAGTAATAAATTGGTTAGTATATAGATTAATGGTATTGAAATATGTTTCTTTTAAGTAATTGCAATAGTTTAAATATTGCGACCAAATCAAATTCAAAAATAATGTACAGCTATTGATCCTGCTTTCCTTCATTGACTGATGCATTCTAGGAAAGATTTTGAAAAGAATAAGTGTTGTTAAGGTTGATATGCCTTTTTATGAAAGGAGAAAATTGATGGAAGAATTATAAGCTGAATTTTATCTTAGATTATGGATTCTATTGTTTTGATGAGTATTGGTGCATTAAGAAAAGATTCCATAGAATTCTAATGGACAAAGTTTATTTATGTGATTAATGGCAAAATGAGTAATTACATTTAGAATAATGGAACCCTAAAATATTGCAGATGAATTATTAAAAACTTGAACATAGTGTGCTGACCAAAGTGATGGAGTTTGGAAATGATGTTCAGTTTGGACATTTCACGTTTTCTTGTACTATGACCAAATATTAAGGGAGATGTGACCTGATAATTAGATACTTGAAGTTAAAGTTTAAAACAGAAAAAAAAAAACCTTAAGCATACTAACGTCACGTCATTTTTTAATATTATCATTTCTTGTAACTTTCTCTGATAGAATTTCATTTCAGTATTTTTTCCTTTGCTCAATTAGAAAATTTTTGTATCCAATAAACTCTCAAAAGAATGATTTATGATTTTATTTTTACTTTTTTTTAAAATCAAAAGTGTCTTATTAAGATATTAAAAGTTCAACCAGACCTGGTCCCTAATAAACCTAAAACAAAGTGTAGTATCGATGATGAAAAGAATATAAAGTTGTAAATCCACAGATACTGAGAAAATTTGAATGAACCATTTACCTAAAACATTCTAGATAAACTTTATGTGGAAGAGATCCAAGAACTAGAAAATGCCATTATAAAGTTACGCACCTAATTGATGAATAATAGGAAAGGGCTTTCATTTGATTAACCAATCAGTTTTAATCAATGACCCAATAAATATATTAAGACTGCTTTAACAATGCTTAATGGTAACTGATTTGTTTACTGTAAAGAATCTATGATATATTTCATGTAATTTTCAGTCTTACATATTCTATGAAAACCTGCTTTTAAGTAATCTTTATCAATGCAATCCCTATATTGGATTGGCTAACCTCATGATCTATAAGTAAAGTGTATGGTTTTCATATATGATTCATAATGATTAATCTCTCGATATTTAAAATGTTAAATAATACACACAGAAACATTGGAAATGCTCTTCACTTGATAGGATAAAACCCTATAGACGAAATGGCCAAATATGGTTTTAGTCATTGTCCACATGTTCATACACATGTTCATAAATTAAACAAACTTATGTGTTTGAATTGACTAACACCATCATATATGTGATATACATGATTAGATTAATGTAAATGGGCCACTACTATGATTTCTGCAATGGGAAGTTATATGTCTTCAATTTCTGGTGATAACTAATGTCTTAATGTAATTGATATGAAATTAATTGTTTTTTGTTTGTATGATTTTGCTGATTGATCTCCTTTGAGATTGATATGTAAATGTCCTTTTTGTAAATGATTCTTATGGTTTGTGAATAAAATTTCCTTTTGAAAGATAAAGCTTAGAAATATTAAATGCTTTTATGTTAACTTATCCTGTCTGTATGTTTCTGTCTATGTCCACATTTGTAACAATGAAAAAAAAATCCATTATCATGCAAACTTGTACTCATATCCTCAAGCTTTCAAGAAAGCTCCTTATCAACTGAATACATTTGTAGAATAAAATTTTATTAATATTGATTTAACTCATACTTAATTAATTAAATTAAGTAAAATAAATAAATATATATAACCATTAAAAACCAGTCAGCACTTATACAATCCCAATATAGATAACAATCAACAATCACAAACTGTTGTCAAGGCAACCACCTTCCCCCTTTATTGTTAAAAGGATGTTGCATTGATAAGTTTGTGATTGTTAATAGATAATCCCCAATATAGATAACAATCAGCAATCACAAACTGTTGTCAAGGCAACCACCTTCCCCCTTTATTGTTAAAAGGATGTTGCATTGATAACAGTTTGTGATTGCTAATAGATAATCCCCAATATAGATAACAATCAACAATCACAAACTGTTGTCAAGGCAACCACCTTCCCCCTTTATTGTTAAAAGGATGTTGCATTGATAACAGTTTGTGATTGCTAATAGATAATCCCCAATATAGATAACAATCAGCAATCACAAACTGTTGTCAAAAAGGTGGAATTCCATCTTTATTTATGATACCATATATTTATATAGGTACTAAAGACTACAACTTGACCACAGAGATTGAATTTATTGATACAAATGAGTTTAAACAAACCTCATTAAATAGGTAAATATAACCTGTTCTGAATGCAGATTAATAAATAGTCAATTATAACATACAAATTTCAATTATAATTTTCATATTGTACCCAGATGAAGACGATTTTGTTAATATTGATTTAACTCTTACTTAATTAATTAAATTAATTAAAAAATCAATGCATAAATATTTTTATATAGTGGAAAATCATGATATTTAAATTTAGAATTCATTTGTTAGAAGAAATACTTTTTATTTTCATGTCTTATTGTTAAATTATAATTTTTGTCAAATTTTTTTGTAGTTTTAACCATTTTTTAAAATAATATGTAAATGTCAACAAAGAGTAAAAAAAATAATATGTAAAAAATGTTTTAAAAATAATACTTTTATGTAAATAGTGGAGTAAAAAGTAGAAAATTACAAAGTAATCCACTTCTAAGATGTGATATGTTGGACAATTGCCATCATTTATGAGTGAATGTTGAATGTATAGAAAATTTTAAACTTTATTTAAACTTTCCAAATACAAGTAATAACACACAAATAGACATCACAAGTTAATAATTACATGTTTCAAGTAATATTATTCTGCACTCTTCTTCAGGTGTTACTGGCCTATATGCATAGTTGCAATATTCGCTTAGAGTTTGAACTCGTACCTTTAGATTTTTGAATATCGAATTTAAGGCAAACACTCTACAAACAGCTATTCTGTCAAAGGCAACATATAGTAGAAATTTTGATATATTTATATATGACGGTTGGTTCAAATCCTTCTGAGTCCTTCAATTTTTTTTGGGAAAGTTTAAATAAAGTTTAAAATTTTCTATACATTCAACATTCACTCATAAATGATGGCAATTGTCCAATATATCACATCTTATAATATATCATCATTAAAAACCTTCAGACTAATCCACTTCTCAGTTAATTTGCCATTTTTGGAAAATATCACAGATCTTAAAAATCTAGAATTATTATAAAACAATTGGAAATTGCAAGAATATTATCATTTCATAAAAACATTTGAAGTTCAAATAAATCATAAAATTAAAAAGATCTCAAATATTTTTACGAAATGACAATATTCCTCCAATTTGCAATTGTTTTATAACAAGTCTAGATCTTAAGATCTCTGATATTTTCCAAGAATGAACCGAGAATTGGATTATTTTGCTATTTTTCTATTTTTTAATTGGTTATTTACATAAAAGCATTATTTTTTTAAATAAATTTTTTTACATATTATTTTTAAAAGACACGTATCCCAATTTCTGAGACAATGAAGAGAATTGTTCAATTTTTCAAATAAACTATACTGAGTACTGATTATATATATATGTATAGAAGATGGTAATCTGAACCAACTGATGAGTGCTGATTTAGCACAAAATACATATATTGGTGATTATTTATCTTTTTTGTATGTGCGTGGTCATGTGTATCAGTAGTATGGGATGATGTGGATGGTGAAAGAGCTTAAAAGACTGAGTTCAAATTCCCTATATATATATAAACTGCAGTGAATTATTTTATAATATGAATATCATTTTGCAATATTAGACAGAAATGTGACCTTCCCCTAATTATTTAGAAGTAGCCTTGGATTGCAATTTAACTTATTTTTAATTAGACAAATTAATTTTTAAAAATAGTCTAGTTGGAAAGCTGGTTGACATTATTTGGGATTGCGAAGTGAATATTGTACAGATAGCTTTCATAGCACTAGTATACTCTGCTGGTGAATTCTGTGACCTGTTTGAGAAAAAAGCTTCAACCTCTTAATACTCAGTTAAATATTACAATGAGAAATATTTCTAGTACAATTCTATATCTTTGTAATGGCTTCCTCTTCTTTTATATACTCCATCACCAAATATTAGGAATTGTCTCATATAAAATTTATAAAAAGCTGTTAAGGATATTGAACATGGCAATAATTTGAGATGTTATTTCTTTGTCGCCCAAGACTCAACTAAAACAAGATTCTCTTTGGGATGTTCAACCAATAATCTATGAAGAATTATAATACAAAAAATAGAATTCTTATGTCATTACAAACAAAAATATCTTTTTCTAGGTCCAATAATTATGGTAGATGGATTCAATCTTTTTATATGCAACTGGAATCTCATCAGAATATTCAGGACAACCCATAATTGTTGCAGTAATCAGTTTCATAAATGGAATTTAATGATGACTGACTTATATAGGTGTGGAACAAGCACAAACAGGAACCACATAACTAAAAATTGTAAAATCTATGGCTTCAGTGACAGGGTTAAAAAATATAATAAAATCTCTAGTGAATCTATCTTTTGGTGAAAATGTCTACAATTTTTTTTGGTTAAGCTACCTAAAAAAGAGTCCATATGCTAATTAATGAATCATATTTTACATTATTATTTTTAATTCAAAATCACATTTTTTTCTTTCTCTTTATTTTTTTCCTCTGGAATTAGAATAACTGCTAACAATACTAAAAATACATTAAAGGAATATAGTCTAAAGCAGTAGCTCTCAACCTTCCTAATGCCGCAACCCTTTAATACTGTTCCTTATGTTGTGGTGCCCCCCAATCTGTCATTTTGCTACTGTTATGAATCGAAAATATGTGTTTTCCAATGGTTAGATGACCCCTGTGAAAGGGTTGCTCGACTCTCAAAGGGCTCTCAACCCACAGGTTGAGAACTGTTGATCTAGAGCTAAGAAGTTGTTTTATATCCTATATCTGACATGCATGGCATAACTTTATTAACTGAAATATAATTTAACAATTAGAATTCAAAATAAGAGTTTATGCAGTAATATAAATTTATAGTACTTGTGAGTTGTCAAGTAAACCAAGATGGCAGCTCTTATTTTTGATAAATATACAGATTCAGGGCCTCCAAAAAAATGTTGACGAAAAAATATCTGCTAGGAAATGTCCTATTTAATATTTACATTTTATTTTTTATTACTGTTATTTTAAAAAAAGAAATCATTGTGGAAAAATTAATCAATTCTTTTTAGCAATGACTTTTTTTTTAAAAAAATAAATAAATCTTTTGTTAGAGTATTTTAATTGTTTGCATTTTAATATTAACATATATTAAGCTTCAAACTATTTTTCAAAACCAAATATTTTAATAATTTTTGATGTTTTTAAAATTTCAACCCTTAAAAGTCAAGTTTATCATGTTTCATTTACAAAATAATAAGTATGTAATACTCAATTTTGTTTACTAGTGAAATGAAGACACAGATTGAGGATGTAATAATAATTGATTATGACTCGGGCTATTTGTAATTGAGATGGAAGTAACAATACCTTCCAATGAGTTATGTAATGTAAATAAACTTTTAAAGGACAGTGATACTAATGTTCCATTAGCATTTGTTAGTATTTATGCTTAGTGTATTTACATAATTTTAAATGAGAGAGTGAATTTGATCAGTTGATGATATATAGAATAAACATTCAGATTATGTATAAAATAAATATTTAGAGGATCATGGCAGAGTCTCAGTTTTAACAACCTCCAAATGTGAAATAAAAACTCAACTTTAATATATAATAATAAATAATTCTAACTCAGACTGAGGCAGAAATAACTAAAACCCATAATGTAATGTAGCTATAACTATTAAAAGAGAATGATACCATCTGTTCATTAGCATTTGTTAGTTTATTTACATAATTTTAATTAAATATAGGGGATTTGAACTCAGACTTTCAAGCCACTTCACTATCCACACTATCTCATACTACTAATACACATGACCACACACATTCAGAAAACATAAATAATCACCAATATACATATTTTGTGCTAAACCAGCACTCATGGTCCAGATTACCATCTCTCATACATATATATATATATAATCAGTGCTCATTTTATATTAAGATAGCAAATCCTCACACTTTAATGGACAGGCTTCAACCTACTCCAACCACCAACTCTTCAGCCACCCATACCATTGAAAATCTGATGATAGAATTCCCAAATTTTAATTAAGAAATTGAATTCCAGCTATTGAATATATATAGAATAAATTAATTAAAATATAATATTTTGTTATATGACTAATTTTGGGTGTATAGTCTGGTGTTAAATGTTTAATGCATTTCATATTTAATAGCTTAAATAAATTTAATATTTCTTTAAATTTCTATAGGTTCTATACTCAACAAGCTTGTTTTTCATATCACTTGAATAATGGCTAACTGTTGTGAAACACTTCTGGCATAAAAATGAGAAAGTTTAATTGCTTGAATTGATAATTGGTCTATATTCTGGTTTCCTTGGTAACAATTGGTAATACATTCATTCTGAAAGTTTATCTATACAAATTATTTAGTTTATATTTAAATTAATAAGCAGTGCCCTCTAGTATTCAAAATTCTTATGAAATCTTTAAGAATAAAGCCAGTGACTATTTTTACTGGTTAATTAAATAATAATTTAATACTAAATAAATGCTAATTCAAATAAAATAATTGAATTTTAATAATAAAAATGTCATAATTTTTCTTATCATTCACTTGAGTAATAAAATTCACAATTGTTTTAGGTTATTTATGGTAAGTTTTAATCATCTGATAATATCATATTTACTTTCTATGCCTACAAATTAACTTTGAATTTGCTTGGGATAAAACTATTTTTCAGATTTTAATCAGACTTAAGATTTTTTGTCAGATAGCTGGCTCATAGCCATCTTAACTTACCATCCCCAGTAGGATGCTATAATATCAAATCCTCACTACTAGGCTATTGGCCACTTTGGTGAGCTAATGCCTATTTCTACATCTTTCCTCTATGGGTTTTGTGAGCGGTATTTGCTCTGCTAGTAAACTATTTAATGGTTGTTCTAGCTTTTGTATTTTATTTGAGTGACCAGTATCTTTATTCAAAGTTTAAATAAAAATGTTAATGATTGATCATCATCATTATGCATTCAAGCATGTTTGCATTGACTCTAATGTTAGTTCTTACAAAAAATTGAAAAATCGCAAACACTCAGGTTACACTTTATTTGATTTTTGACTTTTATATATTTGCATTGCAAGAGTAATAAAAGAAACCCCAACATTAATTTTTTAATTTGTTTTGGAAGAGCTATAAATAGGGTTTAAAAATTCAAGCAAATATTAATGCAATAATTAATGTCTCACCAACTTATCTTAGTATAAGGTGCTGATTATTGTGTTCCCCTTTTTTTATCAAAAATAATAAAAAGTGTAAGTTTGATCAAATAAAATTACATGATAGAAAAAATTATTCATTATTATCATAACAATAATGAAGAATTAGAAAGCTGGAAAAATTATAGGTTTTTGCAGAGGAAATCATAAGAGGATATGACATAGATTCAGATCACATCTTAATAAAAGTAAAATTGAAACTATGTCATAAAAAAATAATTGAAACAAGAAAAAAATATATAATTAACAAATTAAAAATGGATATTGTAAAGAACTTTCAGAGTTTTACGCTAATAAATATCACTTGATCACTCAGTGCAAGCCAGAGTAATCAATGGATGCCAGAAGGCTTGTGCATAAAATCCCCAACTAGTGCCTACTCATCCAATATCCCCAGACTAGTTTCTGTCTTATGGCCTTTGTCAGTGAGGAGCCTTGGATCTGAGAGCACTGCACTTAGATCTTAGGATCTCATGCAACCCTCCAGCAGCCACCTTTTATCTCTACTTAACTACAAAACTATGAAACTTAAATTGAAAACACCATAATATTTTCAATCCAAGCTCATCGGCTTATATAGTCATATAGGTCTGAACTCAGTTCAGTATCCATACTTTTTGGTGTCTTTGGTTTTTTAATAACCATAGCCACCACTATCCTATTACACAGAATTGGTTTTAAGCCAATAAACATCACATGATCACTATTTCTAATGCTTGCTCTTAACTGTTATTAAAACAGGCAAAACTCTCTACACATATTGCCACTCAGTGCAAGCCAGAGTAATCAATGGATGCCAGAAGGCTTGTGCATGAAATCCCCATCTAGTGCCTGCTCCTCACTGATGAAGGCTACAAGCTGGAAACTAGTCTGGGGATATTGGATGAGTAGGCACGAAATAGGGATTTTATGCACAAGCTTTCTGGCCTCCATTGATTACTCTGGCTTGCACTGAGTGGTAATACGTATAGAGAGTATTGCCTGTTTTAATAACAGTTAAGAGCAAGCATTAGAAATAGTGATCATGTGATGTTTATTGGCTTAAATTCAGAATGTCTTTTTGATGTTAGGCTACTATATGATTCAGAAAAATAATTTTATTATGTGTTTTTTCATATTTTATTTGAGAATATGTAGAATTAATTAGCTGTGTTCAGTGATCCATACATTATGAGTTTAAACTTCTTATGGAAGAGTTAAAAGATCATTTTACAAATAGTTTTATGGAGGGAAAAAAGTTTAATAATTATTCTTTATTTATCAGCTATTATATTATTATGTATTTTTAATTAAAGTCTGGTGTATGTGGGATATTTACTTTTTTTTTTAATTAAAGAGACATATGAAATTTAATTTGTTTTATAACATGAGAAATAAATATGATTCATATTTAATATATAAAAAAAAATAAACATTGATAATTTAAAGATTTGATATTTAATATTTCTAACTATGCACACATGTATTTCTTTTAATTTAAATTAATATAAATATTTGTTATACAATATATATATGTATTCCACCTTTATTGGTAAAAGGAGGTTGCCTTGACAAAAGTTTGAAATTCTTGATTGTTATTGATATTGGGATTGTCTAAGTGTTGACGGGCTTATAATGATATATATATATGCGTGTGTGTATGGTAAAGATGACATGATATAGATGTAATGTATGTACTTGCTATGCTTATTACGTAAATTGCGATAAGGCATTTTTTATTTAAACAGTTGACTATTTTCACTCTAAACAAGCATCCAATATGGGTCAGTAAATTAATATCTAACTATTTTATATACGTTTAAAGCAAGAATGGAATATCATTCAAACTCTACCAATTGATCAACAGCCCAGTGAATAATGGCTTTACCTTCACTGTTTTTCTATGAAAGCAATAGAGAGACTTTTATTTTGTAATGCTTTATTTGAAAGTTGTTTTGCGTAAATATAGATAACTGGATATATTTTTATAAGAATAAATATAGGGGATTTGAACTCAGACTTTCAAGCAACCTTCGACTATTCACACTATCTCATACTACAGATACACATGACCACACAACTGTAGATCACTGATTATATATATATGTGTGGGAGATGATAATCTGGACCAATTGCTGAGGGCTGGTTAAGCACGAAATATGTATATTGGTGAATATTTATATTTTTTACATGTGTGTCTGTAGTATGAGATAGTGAGAACAGTTGAAGATTGCTTGAAAGTCTGAGTTCAAATCCTCTATTTTTACAATTAAGTTTCAGATATAAGAATGCCTGTATTTCAAGTCTTATATAAGAATAAGTTAAATGTTCTTCACACTCCAGTTACATTAAAATTTCTGCTGGCCACACAGTCTTATCAGCATTTTCCATATGAGGTCTATTTCCCCAATCACTGCTGCACAGTTTTGAATGTGTTAGATTGTTTCAAGTGTGACTAAGTCATGAGAAATAATCGTTGCACCGCTTGTGATTTGTATGAAAGTAGGGCAATATGCTATAATTCATTTTTTTGTAGTTTGATAGTGGGTCTAGTGCCAATATCTATTGGAAAACATCATGCATAGTATGGAGAAAGTGTTTTGTTGTAATGAAATATGTAAACAGTAAAGCATGGAATGAAAACATCCTCACTTGCAATCACGAAAAAATTCAATACTGAACCATCATCTGGAAAATTGATGCTCACAGTTTTCTGGGATTTTCATAGGTCAGTACTGGAACATTATCAGGGAAAAGGTTTTACAAGCAACAGTGCTCATTACAATGAGATACTCACTGAATAGCTGAAGCCTAAAATTTGGTGACAATGCAGAGGACTGTTATCTAAAGATGTTACGTTGTTGCATCACGGTGCACATCTGCACATCCCTGCCCACAATGTGAACACTTTCCAAAAACTTCATTTTGAAGTTAGTCCTGATCTTATCCTATTAGACCATTACCTGTTTTGCTTCCCTTAAAGAATCCTTACAATGATAAAAATTCATATCTTCTGAAGAGATGAAAATAATAGTGCATTCATGACTCACAGCTTAACATAAAACCTTTTTAATGAGACAATATCAAAACTTGTTGATAGATCAACAAAGATCATTGAAAAGAAGGGAGATTAAAATAAATTTTACAATCAGAGTATGAATAATTCTTGACTCACCATTATATTGTGGCCACATATATGAGTAAGCTTTTAATAAATTTATTGTGGTTTATCATAAGAAGTTCATAAATATTCAAAAACTAGTCACTGCCCAGAGGAAAAGGATTGTTGGTGTTGAATTTTAATGTGATGACACCATATACTAAATAAATAATAAAATAATTATAAAGAAAAAGTGCAATTAATTAAAACATTTCTACTATAGAGAGATGTGGAAGAAATGAGACTGCAACAGTGTGAAGTGTGCTGAGGTGAATAGTATAAGATTGTTGAAAAAGAACAAGTTAAATAAATAAATGAATGACCATTAGAAGTAGTAGAAATCATTAAACATATTCATTAACCAATAATACTGATGGTATCTAAAGATAACAGAGAAATTATTCAGTATCCAAATTGCTTAAGGTATCTATACTCATCAAACTATTATAACGATCCAAAAGAAAGTGAAGATCGAATCTAACCGCAACCTACGATATCTGCACTACAGGTGCGCCATCTAGGCATTTGAGCCTAGAAAAATTTATAAAGTAGGCAGATACGTGCTGTTAAGATTCCACTTTATTTAAATATTCAGACCGTTAGCCCATTGTCACTAGCTCATGGAGATGCAGAGATAATAAATAACTTGTTTTAATTGCATCTTAAATATATATATATATATATAAATTGCTCAAGGTATCTATACTCATCAAACTATATAATTTGTTTTTGTTTGTATTTGGAAAATTGTATGGTAAAGAAGGTAAAATTTAAGCTAAGTCTGTTATTTTTGCTACACTGATTTACAATTTTCAATTTGTCACATTCACTAATTGTCAACGAATGAAAAGTACGTTAGTTATGTTTATAGTTGTGCTCCTCTTTATTGCTAGTATTACTATCTGACCACCTGAAATTTTAGAGTTACCAATAATACTGCCCATGGTAATAACAAAAGAAGCAATTATTTTAGAGGTTTTCAACTGGCAATTTGTCGTGTTGAGGACTAAAACAAACTGTTGCAAAATATTACTGTTACTCGAGATAATGTGTTATCAAATACTGTAATTCATTTTTATACCACAACAACCACCTCACCCAAAATGAAGTTTTAAAAAAGTATTCTAATCAGGTAAAAAATTACCTGTTCATTTTGAGCTGCAATGAATCAAATTGAAAAATTTATTAGAAAGAAGTTCATATTACAACCAAATTGAAATGTCTTTGCTTGAAGGTATGTAATGATGGTATATTTGATGTGATAATATGAAGTATTTCCATCATCTGTCAGTAAATGTTGAATGTGTAGAAACTTTTAAACTATTCAAACTTTTCAAACACAAACAACTTGTTATTCGGGTATTATTACTAAGAAGTTGTTTGGATTCGATAAGTTTAAATAAAGTTTACAATTTTCTATTCATTCAACATTTATTGATAGATGATGGAAATAATCCAACATATTATCACAAATTGGAATGTCTAATTCATTTTCTTTAATGCAGAATTTTTAAATATTCTATAATTTTTTTATACATAGTAGAAACAATATTTTGCCAATTTAACAAATCAAATTTATTATTTTCCTGAAGGTTTGTGATGATGGTGTTCTAATTGTATTTTTATATTGGACTATTTCCATAATCTAATATGTGTATTGAATGTCTTTAGAAAAAATTAACTTTATTTAAATATTCCAAATACATTAAACTGTTAGTAATAGCACATCAAACAGATTAGTATATGCACAACATTTCAGGAGTTATTAGTCTTCACTTTTCTTCAGATGTTGCTGACCTGACAGTATAAGGAATCCAGGAGTTGAAGTCTTGCAGCTTGGTTTCAAAGATACCACTTTCTCTTTCACATGTTGTAACTGATTCCAGCATTAAAAACATATAAGAAGTGGAAGCAAGATCCCATTGCACAGTGGAGATGTGAGGATAAGTGGGTAGATGGCAATATATGTTGCACAAGTGGGGATTTGTTGATTCTCTAAACTGTGAGGGAGAAAGACCATACATTATAGTAGGATAACTGGATATATTGCATTATATGTTGCACAAGTGGGGATTGTAGGTTCTCTAAATGGTGAGTGTGGAAGATCACACATTCAGTCAATAGTACTCCGTCCAATAGACAGATCAATTCTTCCATTCCATTCTCTTTATTTCTTCAATTCCACATAAGTCTTCCCATCTCATATCATCCAATAATGTCAATCTCTTCTGTCCTTTCTTTTTATTTCCACTGACCATTCTCTCCAAAACATCTTTCATTAAACTATAATCTCTTCTCAGTATATGTCCAATCCAGTTTCTCTTTCTCTCTCTGATATTCTCAATCATTCTCCTTTCCTCATTTACTCTTTTCAAAACTTCATTTGTTATTTTACTCATCCAACTGATTTTTTCCATTTTTCTTCATGTCCATATCTCAAAAGCTTCCAATTGTTCCTTAATTCTATTACTCAATGCCAATGTCTCACAATCATACATTAATACTCTCCACACATAACATTTAATTAATCTCTTCCTTAATTCTTTTTCCAAAGGTCCACAAAATATCTTCCTTTCTCTTCATAAATGTCTCCTTTGCCAATGCTATTCTTCTTTTAAGTTCATCTTCACTTCTTCCATCTCACTCAACCAACTACCCAAATATCTAAATCCCTTCACCCGTTGAACACATTATGGTGCATATTTATAAGAAGTGTCCAATTTACCAAGGTTGGTTGCCTTTTTGCCCTACATAATTTGGATGAGTCAGCTCTTGATGAGTTAAGAACTGTTGCTGTTGAATTTTAATGTGCTGACACCATATATTAAATAAATGGTCACAAAAATAACTATAAATCGTTTATAGTATAATCCCAAAAATAAGTACAGTATCATATTAATAATATGTGAATAAACACAAATGAACAATCCAAAAAATATTGCTCAAGAATATCTAATCAATGATAGAAAAAAAATGAACATCACTGGAGATTAAATGAAATAGGATAAAAGCAAAAAGTAAGAAGAATAAAGCGTACAAAGTTGAGATGATGTATGAATGAATTATTCTCTGACAGTTTGGAGTACAATTGTGAGTGACAGTATGAACAAACTGTCATGTCATTCTTTCCTCTTTTCTGCATACAGTACAGTCTGGGACCTCTGCCTTTTAATCCATTCGTAATTCCAATCATATAATTTTTTAGGCTATCCATCTCGCTCAAGATATGTCCAAAGGCACATCTTTCTTTGCTACTATCTCCAACAGTTATCGTTGTACATATGCCTTTTAAACAATCTATTCATTAATTTCTTAGCTGCTCAAAGAACTTCAAACATTTATTGATAGCATTTATTGATAACATAAAACTATTAATCTTTTTCCTTTTTTCTTTCCTTAATGTCCATGTTTCACAACAATATATTGCTTCAAAGGCCTACATTTTGTTTCCCTATTTATGCCTAGGTTTTTTTTTCATTTTAATTCAATTTAGTAAACTTTTTTGATGCCAACAGTATTGATGTATTCTTTCTGTATTCCTTTTAATTCGAAGCCAAGACCGACATATTCTGAAATCTGTTGCAACTGGACATTCTCCTGTCATATCACTTTTCTCTTAAATAGTCACATTATACTTGTCTTATATTTATTTTTTTTGCTCATGCTCCTAATATTAGCCTTTCAGAATTTGTACTTATTTCCCTAAAATTATGCCAACTGCATATAATAAATTTACATTCCATCTTCTAATACAGAATCTTCTCTGAATGCCATCCAAAGTTCTTTCCATTAACACTTCTGTCATATTTTTGAATAAGCATTCTGATAATATATAGAGTTCTGTTTCACCCTTTTAATCACTTGAAAGCATATGTGTTTGTGTTACGTTATTCTGGCTTTGTCATATATATATATAAGAAAAATAAGAGAAATTGCAAAGGTGAAAGCTAGCTCATATTGAACATTGATACCCAAAGTATATCATAAATTTGTAATAAATACTTCTTGATAATCTATGAATCAGAAATAGTGTGATTGTTAAACTTCCTAATCTTATTGAAAATAATGATTAGATTGGTTATCTGACCTCATTTCTCATCATGAACTAAAACGTGTCTGTACTAAATTATGTTCATCTTTGAACTACATTTTACTCAACACTATTATCAACATTATCTTGCTCATATATGAAGTTATTGTTGAAAATTATTGCATTGATTAAAATCTGTTTGTTTCTTTTTGGTATTACAAATGTTGCTGCAATCCAGTAGGCAGTCCAATATCTACTTTTACACACAACCAAAATTAACCATTATAATATATCTTTAACAAAGTCTCCATTTTTCTTGAACAATTCTTCCAGTGTTTCATCCACTTCTGGCTATTTCTCACTAGAAATTCTAATGTGATTCTTAGTACTTTTTTCATAAAAAAAGGTTTATTTTCTAAAATTGGTATCCAAATAGCATTGTATTACCTTTGTACATGTCTTTCCAAAAATCACTTCATCAACAATTTTTTTATATCTTAACTAATCTTGTTATATTCTTTTTTCCCATAATTTTTTAATGATCTGAAAGAATTTTTTAGTAATATCACAACTATTCTTCATTTCCAGATCTACACAGAAGTTGTTTATAAGCTCTTATTTGTTCTTTCTTATTCTCCTTTATACCTGTCATTTGAAATCTGCATATTTTATATGATCATGATTTTTGATTTTTCCTTTTTTATCACTCAATCTCATTGTTTCAACCAATAACTAATCAGTTACTTTTATCTTCCAACATGTGGATTTTTAATTGTTCAGTTCATCCTTTTATGTTACAGTCTAAGTAATGTATTCAAATCAATTTTGTTAATCTGCAAGCATATCCCAATGATCTATCACAATCTATGTTATCTATGTTCAATCTTTCAACATTCCTTTTTCTGATATTGTGTAATTTCATCTTATGTTTACAGTAAAAATCCAATCTGTAGTTAGATCAGTTCCTGGATATTCCAAGTACTTTTTAATGTTTTTTTTATTCTATTTACTATTACTTTTGCTTTCTAGTAATATTATCTATAGTATCCATGTGTATTTTATATTATAAATCCTTTCTATTATTGATTTATTTTGACTGTGCTATGCCAAACAGTTCATATCTCCTGATTATTCACTTTGACATTTATATTATTTTGAATAATAGGCATGCCTTTGTTTTGTAATTTTGATGTTGCAACATTTTATAAAAACTGATATACATTTCATCTCTTGCTACTGTCCTTGATACATAACAGTGCTGTGTACATTAGAAGATCTATTGATAAAACTTTTACATGAATCACCTCTTAAGTTTTTATTTATTGCTATTAGTTTTATCCTTTCCATATAATATAATAATTCACTATGTTGTCATCTCCAATCTGCTTGCCTTTTATTTTTGCATTCTAACTTTTCCAGTTCATGTTATGTCAATTTTAGTTTATCAATCTCTCTAATGTGTCTAGTGTTACATGTACCAAACCTCTGTCTGGTACTTTTTCTATTTATACCCATGACTTAAAGCAAGATAAAAATTGATTTTTTTTTCTTCTGGTTATTAGTACCTGGAATTTTTCATTGAGGTAGCATGGCTAGTGATTTATTGTATATCAATAAATGGGTAATTAGAGGGAAATTTGAACACAGACTTTCAACATTTCAGTCATTACCTTCATCTTATACAACCAACACCCATGACCATGTATATGTGAAAAAGATCTCCAATATATATATTTCATGCCGAATCAGCACTCATCAGTTGGTCCAGATCATTATCTTTCACACACATATATGTAATCACTGCCTGGTTTATATTAAGTTGCAAATCTTCATAATTTGCTGGACAGGCTTCAATCTTCTCCATTCTTCAGCTCTTTAATCATTCATATCATTGAAAACCTGATGATGGAATGTTGAAAGCTGTTATTGATGCCATATCATTGTCATACCTGTGTTGACTTTAAGTCATTTTGATCTCTCATAGGTAGGACCTTTTAGATGGAAGTATAAAAATCCCAGGTTAATCTGCATGGTTTGATGATTATTATAGAATAATGCAGTCCTCATCATCTGATGAGAAAAACATTCTATTCCAACGGTTGTTGTGCCCATAGTTTACTTATGCATAATAATTTAAAACAGGGATGGGTCACATGTTTTCTGCAAGTTTCTAATAGGCCACTTGAAAAATTTACTTTTGATACATAAGGTATTCAGGATAAAGGAAACTTATATGATTATGCTAGAAATTGATCTTTCTATTATCAATACATTTTTAAAAAATAAAGCTTTAAAAATTTTTCAGGCAATTTTTGGATGACGTTCAGTGGGCCGAACAAATCGTCGTCACGGGCTGTAGTTTGCCTACCTTTGCTTTAGAGCAAAAACTTATTTTTATAAAACGCTATCGGCTACGGCAATTAAATAAAAAATGCGATGATTGTTTCAGAAGTCTAAAATGATTTTTTCTTATGCAGTTGTCATAGCCTGAGGAAACTTGTTTTATGGGAAGAACTGTTTTACAAGAATAATGTATTTTAAAATCTAAATATTTTTTTGTTTTGTTCTAATATTAATTGATAATTAATTTCTTTTCTTAAAAGTTTAAGGTCATTAATTGGAAGATAATGTTAGTTAAATAGATACACATCCAAATATATATATATATTCACTTTTAAAAGTTTGGAAATTTCGTCAAGCGTTGTTAGCCGAGAGGTCATCCATCGCAACCGTCTTGCTAGCAAGTAGTTGGTTGCAGACGGTTGTGGGTTCGCATCCCGGCCGATGCTATGACATATAAAAATAAAAAAAAGTTTTGAAATTTTATTTTAAAAAGTTGAAAAATATCTCCCAGTTTCAATTCTGTTTTAAAAAAAAGAATTATTCAAAATTTTAAAATCTACACATTTAAATAGATAAGTTTGTATTTATTTGGAAAATCTTTTTTTAGCTGTTAATGCTACTTATTTGTGAATGGAATTAGAAACCTGAGTCCAGGGTATGTGTGCTCATCTCATTTGAAAAACACCCCTGATCTAAAAATAGCACAAATGTATATCTCTGGAATCATTTATGGAGACTGCGCATATTAATTTATGTGGCACTCGTGATCAATCCAGATGAGATTAAAACATGCCTTTTTATTTATTAATAAACATATTTTTCATTGCTTATAATCTAGAGATGCATTTAATAATTCATAAATGAAAAAGTATTTGTCTTTTCTTTACTCAAACGCCATTTATTAGATAATGCGATTTAATTATCATCTGCAGATTGTTAATGACAGCCTGGGATTTAAAACTGAAAAAAGAAATGCCTTTGTTTATAATACTGTAGTCAAATGGTGTGATATTTATTCTAATAGATACTATTGAGTTAAAAAAGCTTTGTCAAGCGTTGTTAGCCAGAGGTCATCGCACCCGCCTTGCAAGCAAGTAGTTGGTTGCAGACGGGTGTGGGTTCGTGTCCCAGCCGATGCTATGACATATGAAAAAAAAAAGGTTTGCTTATGTCTCCAATCACTTTTTTTAAAGAATGAAGAGACCTCAGAAATAAGTTTTATTCAGGCTTTTAAATTTATCACATTTGTGTGATTCTGGGAACCAATATTATTTTATATAAAAAGTGAGATGTATTTTAAGTTTCTCTTATAAAATTTAATAAATATTGATACTAGGTATCCACGTAGGCATTAGGAAAGTAAAAATTGTAAGAATGTATTTAAAAAGTTCAGAGCTTTTGAAAAAAAAAGGTCTCTATATCTGCTTTTACTAAATGATATAAGTTATTCAAATGGAAATCAATCTCCGATAATGGGCTATTTCTGAAATATTATAAATTTCCACGCACTCGCCCACCGCTAAGAGCTTAAAAAACTTAAGTGAATCACTTAAGTTTAGAGCTTACATTCTATATACACTAACACTTATAGACCATGCTTAAATCAGGGCTTGAGTCTATTGTATGCCTGATATTATAATCAAATATTCAATTGCACAACATCAGGCACATAATAGACTCAAGCCCTGATTTAAACATGGTCTGTAAGAGTTGGTGTATATAGAATGTACGCTCTAAATTCAAGTGATTCACTTAAGTTTTTTAAACTCTTATCGTGTGGAAATTTATAATATTTCAGAAATAGCGCATTATCGAAGATTGACTTCCATTTGAATAATTTCAAAGTTTTAAATGATATAAGTGTTTATTATAATAAATAAACATTAATTAGGGTACTTTAGGATTAGCGCTGCTGTGATGCAATCGTCTGACCATAATTAGTCTAATTTTGGCAATATATTTTCATTGCTTGGGAGTTTAGGTTTAACAAATCTAGTATGTGAAATATGAGTTTTTGAATTCCAAGTTAATTTTAAAAAATTATTATGAATACGATGTAAATAAACTATTTGAATTAAATAAACTGAACATTGAAAATTGCTTTTGTTTACTATTATTTTCATCCAAAAAATCTTCCTATTCATAATTTTTTAAAATTAATTTGAATTCAAAATTTTTAAATATAAAGTTCGTATTCCTGATAATTTTTTAAAATTTAGTTGAATTCAAAAACTCATTTTTTAAATGTAAAATTTGCTAATCTTTAAATAAATAACAAATCTAAAGTGTAAAACAATAAACATCACATGATCACCACTTCTTGTGCTTGCTTATAACTGTTGTTAAAACAGGCAAAACTCACTATACATATTGCCACACCCAGCAAGCTAGAGTAATCAATGGATGCCAGAAGGCTTGTGCATCAAATCCTCATCTAGTGCCTACTCATCCAATATCCCCAGACTAGTTTCTGGCTTGTGGCCTTCATCAGTGAGGAGCCTTGGATATGAGAGCACTGCACCTAGAACTTAGAATCTAATGCAACCCTCCAGAAATCACCTTTTACCTCTACTTAATTACAAAACTATGATTCTTAAATTGAAAACACCTGAATATTTTCAATCCAAGCTCATTAGCCTATATAGTCATATAGGTCTGAACTCAGTTCAGTACCTATACATTTTGGTATCTTTGGTTCTTTAATAACCATAGCCACCACTATCCCATTAGGCAGGATTGGTTTTAAGTCAATAAACATCACATGATCACCATTTCTTATGCTTGCTTATAACTGTTATTAAAACAGGCAAAACTCACTATAAGTATTGCCATGCACAGCAAGCTAGAGTAATCAATGGATGCCAGAAGGCTTGTGCATAAAATCCCCAAAATGTATAGGTACTGAATTGAGTTCAGACCTATATGACTATATAGGCCAATGAGCTTGGATTGAAAATATGGGGTTTTCAATTTAAGTCTCATAGTTTTGTAGTTAAGTAGAGATAAAAGGTGGCTGCTGGAGGGTTGCATTAGATCCTACGATCTAGGTGCAGTACTCTCAGATCCAAGGCTTCTCACTGACAAAGGCCACAAGCCAGAAACTAGTCTGGGGATATTGGATGAGTAGGCACTAGATGGAGATTTTATGCACAAGCCTTCAGGCATCCATTGATTACTCTAGCTTGCTGTGTGTGGCAATATGTATAGTGAGTTTTGCCTGTTTTAAATCTAAGTGTGTGAATAATTTGCTAATCCCAAAGTACCATAATTAGTTGTAAATTTGGAGTAATTTTAATTATAATAAACATTTTAACTCATAATACATTTTAAATTATTACTATACTGAGGCAGTCACCATGTGATTTATATTTGATGGGTATTAGATAGGATGACCATATTTCCACAAAGTCTAACTGGGACATGATCAAAAAAAAAACTTCATTCGAGATTACTGTATATTTCAATATGAAATTAAAAAAATCACAAAACATATAATCACATTTACTTTACTAACAATATACTTATTTTGTTATATAAACAAAAGCAAAAGATAATTGGTTGTATATGTATACTATCTATCAAAACAAAACCACAAATTGAAATCACTTATCACTAAGGTACAAAAATAATGGGAGCCATTTCTGTTTTGGGAAAATTATGAATTAACCAATACAAAAATTAATTATAAAGCATTAAATGAATAAATATTATTTTAAAATTAATTAAACATAAAAATGTAAAGTTAAGAGCGTGCTAATAGCTCTAAACAAGCTTTTTTTTTTTTATTTATGATAAATGCTACTACAAGAGAAGGCATTCAAATCATTTTTATTTTAAAAGATCCCCATCCCCAGACCGGTTTCGACCTATGGGTCTCTTCAGTGAGGAGTTGGGACATTAGATCTAAAATAAAAATGATTTGAATGCCTTCTCTTGTAGTAGCATTTATCATAAATAAAAAAAAAAAAAAAGCTTGTTTAGAGCTATTAGCACGCTCTTAACTTTACATATTTGTAAGTGCAAGCTATATATAAGTCATGTGACATCTGACTTGTTACTATTACTATTAAACATAAAAAGTAAATATAAAGTTAAAATTAAAAAACAAAAGTGAAAATAAAAATGAATGGTTACGAAAACCAGGAAAATTAACTGTCCCAAAAGAATATATGTCAGAACACCAGGACAAATCCAGGAAAAACAGGATATGTGAATACCCTACCATTAGATTAATTGGAAAATCACTTTATTATGAAACTATGAATTAAATTTATATTTAAGCAATGATGATTAATTTATAATGCATATTCAAAAATTGGCATATTATAATAATAAAAGATCTTGTAATACAGCAATCAAAAAACACTTTTTTATTAATATTCCAAAAAAAAATTTTCTTCAATGAGTCAAACTAAAAAAAAAAAAAAACATTCATTTTGCATGTAAACATTTTACACATGTGTAATATTATGGTTAATTATGGACCTGATCTGTCCAATTTTAAGCATTGCAGTTTTGTTCTTTGCAAATTTCTTTTTATCAATGAAAAACAGGCAAAACTCTCTATACATATTGCCACTCAGTATAAGCCAGAGTAATCAATGGATGCCAGAAGGCTTGTGCATAAAATCCCCATCTAGTGCCTACTCATCCAATATCCCTAGACTAGTTTCTGGCTTGTGGTCTTCATCACCCATTGATTACTCTGGCTTATGCTGAGTGGCAATACATATGGAGAGTTTTGCCTGTTTCAATAAGTTATAAGCAAGCATAAAAAATGATGATCATGTGATGTTTATTGGCTTTCATCAATGAAGTTAATAAAATAAAAGAAGATTATGTTTGAGTGATTTACATTTAAAAAGTATTCTGCTTAACTCCTAGTGACAATAAAATGTTTAAACATAAATTGTATTATTTCTTTCATAATATATATATATAAATTTTCTACACAATGTAGTATACTATATTGTATAATAAATTATTTTTCTCTTCACTAGCCAAAGATTGAATACTAGCTTAAAAACTGGCACATGTTAAGTTTTTGGTGAATAAATTGGCACATGAATTGTAAAAGATTGACTATAGCCCTATTAGAAAATTTAATAAGCAAAAATATAAAATAGTCTTTCTATAATATTTCTGTAGTGTAATTTTCACTACACCACTCAACACAAGATAGGAACTGGTTTATATCCACTTTTAGCATCTTGTGGAGGGGGAAAGTGTAATCATAAACATAGAACTAAAGACATGTGAAAAAGATGTATGATCCCCAAGATGCCCATTTTTTGCTGAACCAACACTCATCAGTTGGCCAAGATCATAATCTCTTACACATATTCTTATCATAGTTAAAGTATTTTGATTAGCTTCAGAATAATATGAGAATTGAGTACATCATATGTCCATTTTATCTATTCATTTAAATTTGAACAAAGATATCCAGTTTGATGGAGTCATGACAGTTCATTAAAATCTTAAATATGACTACAAAGTCCTGATGAGATTTTTTGAAAAGTTTTAAAATATGATTTTAATATATTAGCTTCAAAAATATTAGAATTTTTTAGGAATATATGAACGTGTGAAATTCTTCTGCCTCATTTTAACGATGCTTCTACTGTTTTATTTTTAAAACATAAAGAGAATAGACAAGATTGGAGTAATTATTATGGAATATCATTATTATCTACTACAACTAAGATACTTCTAGGGATTGTGATGAATGATTGCCAGAGACTCGATGTGGTTTTAGAGATTCCATAAGCAATATAAACATGGTTTTTGTTGCCAAGAAAATGCAAGAAAAGTGGCAGTAAAAAGTGGTTTGTATATTAACTTTTACTGATTTGATCAAAATATTTGAGTCCATTAATTGAATAAGTCTTTATCTTTCTTATTGCATTGCCAAATCCATATAATATTAGTATCATCTATATTCTTTATTACTTTATTCAATGCTTTTTTACAATCCACTATTGACAGTTTTGATTGCTCCAGCAATCAAAACTGTCAATAGTGGATTGTAAAAAAGCATTGTATAAAGTAATAAAGTATTAGAACTTCTGAAGAAGATTGCTGGGGCAATTGAAACTGGCAATAATGAATTGTTAAAAAGCATTGTATAAAGTTATAAAGAATATAGATGATAAGTCTTAGGTATTTTTTTAATTCGTTATTTGTCCACTAAAATTCATTCATATTAAACTGCTTGTATCTTGATGGGACGAAAGGAAATATTATTTCAGAGAGAAAGTCTGAGACATTTGAAAAGAAAACTGGTACTAAACAAGAATGGTACTTCTTCTAACATTGTTTTTGATTTTTGTAACTATAATCTTTGCATATGTTTATAAATGACTAAGTAAATCTAGGAGCAAAATGTTATGGAGGTTTATTGGGGGGATTTTTAATTTTGATTGATTAAAAGTGGAAACAACAATTTCATCTTTTTAAATGACAGTAACAATATGCTATTTTTTTTAGATCCAAAGATGATCAACCTGCTACACTTTTATGTTTTAAAAGGAACATGCAATGGCTTTAATTAATTATTAATATTCTAAAAAATTAAAATTCTATATCAGTGAATGAAGAGCCTTTTAAAATATTTTGATAACTTTTAAAGTATTCTTATATTTTCTTTATTATTTTTGCATTTCTCCTCATATATATTAAAAAAAATTTATCATCTCTTATACAATCATTTTTATATAATTCTTTCTTTATTTTGCTTACAGTTTCGACTGTCATGCAGTCTTCATCAGCACTCTTTATAACTTTCACTTCTCTTTTTTAAAAAGACATATTTTCCATCACCATATATCCAAATATTGCTCTTTAATTTTCTTAAACCTTCATGTCTTTTCTTCTTCCTATAAGTTTTTTATTTTTATATCTTCTTCTTTACGTTTTTTGCATTTTTCTTAACATATATTAAAGTTTTTTGTCATCTCCTCTTATATAATCTTTTTTAATATAATTCCTTCTTGTGTTGCTTACAGTTTCAACCATCCTGCAGTCTTCATCAGAGATCTGATGGAGATTGCAGGACAGTTGAAACTGTAAGCAAAATAAAGGAATTATATAAAAAAAGATTGTATAAGAGGCAATTATGAAGACTGCAGGATAGTTGAAATTGTAAGAAAAATAAAGGAGTTATATAAAAAAAGATCGTATAAGAAGAGATGATTAAAAAAAATTTTAACTTTTAAAGTAGAAAGAATTTGCATGTTGCGATCAATCCACTCAGATTTCAACATGTTGCTGCTGCTTTATAAAATTAAAATACAGAATATTTCACTATAGTAAGATAAATATTGCAACTAAATTAATTATATATAAAGCTGTTATTTCACCTAATTTATTGTATGGAAGTAAGACTGGAACACCATATCAGTTTAGAAAAATTTAAGGATGATTCCATAAAATTTTAAAAATGCAAAGATAAGATTTTTAAGACTATTCTGTATGTTTTTCAACTAACTGGATATTGTACTATAATGACCACGATTGTAAAATTATAACTTCATTAGATTAGATTTCTTTTATGAATGACCCGTATCTGTCCTTTTAAAATGATGCTTTGTGCTGAACATAAACATTGTTTTTGAAGGAGAGGTTGTTTACTTTTTAAACATTACTTCCGATTTATTCTAATGAAGTGCAACATTGATTATTTTTGTTGGGAAGATAATGACTAAAAGTAGAATGCAGTGGAAATGTACAATTAGACACAGTGCTGAACTATTAAAATAAAAAAATTCTGCAGTTGTTAAAAAGACAGCATGTCAAAATATAAATAAACCTATGTAAACAAGACATTTATTTTATAAACTATAATACTAATAAGCCAATAAGCTAATGCACATGCACTTTGTAGATGTCACTTTGTAAATGAATACTCCCACTTTTTCAAACACAAGATAAAGTCTTTGGGTCGAAAAGATAGATGGATTCATTCTGTCTTTTCCCAAAGATTTTATCCTGTGTTTGAAAAAGTGGGAGTATTCATTAATATAGTGACATCTACAAAGTGCATGTGCATTAGCTTATTGGCTTATAAATAAACCTAATGATGATATTTTTTTTTGGTTAATTTTTTTATTGATAACACATTATTTACAAATATTAACATATAATACATGACTGTTAATAAAAACAACCACAGAAAAGGTGGTTTTTAAATATTCAGCTTTATTTCTGCCTAGCATGCTTTTGTTACAATAGGCTTACAATATATAAAGAGTACACTAATAAGCTCTTAACAAGATTTGCAGAATATCTCCAATCCCAGACCAGTTTCCGCTTCTGGCATCCTCAGTGAGGTGCTAGGATATTCAAGCATTAGATTATAGGCTTATAGTAATATGATTAAGCTCTTGGTATTAGTATATAAAATAATAAATTGTTATGTTGTGATTTATTAGTGTATAAGTAGTGATTAATTAGCATGTTAACATATGTATACACAGACAGCAGTTCATGAGGCTAAATGTTCAAGAATAAGTGCTTATGAGGACTGTTAATGATGATAAAAGTTCAAACTGCACAAATGACATATATTTACACTGCCAAGTTTTGTTTATTACATTCTCGGATAAGGATTTGTGAGAATATGACTTGAATCATTCTTTGTTGTTTCTATTAAGTACATTGTATTTTTTATTGTCAAATACCATGGAGCAGCATGGAGAACCACATGGTTATTTGCATTATAGGGATGAAAATCTTTTTCATGTGTTTTAAGCATTTGCTTGAGGATGATTGTGTACTCATGAAATACAAACAGATATAGGAGTAAAAAGTATGGGTGGGCTTGAAAAAGGTATAGTATTTTATCTGGATAATTATTGTAAATTACATGTGGGTTCAAGATTTAGTTTGAATTGGTCAATGAGTAATATACCTTGTAATATATTGAACAGAAATTTTAGTTGTAACTGAGGACCACAAACATTTTGAAATTGGTTAGAGTCTTAACAACTGGCAAGATTGTCCATTGATGTCTGGATTGATAAGTTATTCTTTAAATTTCCAAATAATGTGCTTGCAAGAGATTTGATATTCTACTGGTGGTTCTGCATACTCAAAGGTATGATCTGTGTGCATGACATATGGAAGTGAACCAATGAATGGTATTAGGTGGAGGAGGGACCCTGAGAATTGGATTAGCAAGAATCACACTGTACATTTTAGCTGTAATGTAAGTTTAGCTGTAATGTAAGTTACAAAAACATTTGGGACATATCAAATTGAAGGTTCCTTCTTAGAGGGGAAGTGTGAGTCCTGATAGATAAAAGATGAAAAAATGAGTCCCAGATATATGTTTTCATTACAGACATAAGCTTATTGGGATATTCAAGGGCTACAGTAGACAAATATTCTGCCAAAAATAGCATTATATTATGTGAACTTTCCCAATAGAATAAAAATTTTGGGGGAAGAATGCTTTCATTTTTATACTAATTTCATCCACGATGAGGCTGTTTAAGTGATTCCTTGATTGCATTTCAGACAGATTAATTGGAATACTGTTAATGGATGACTTATCTATAAAGAATGATGGTAGTTTTCAACCCGCAAACAGCTGCAACATAGATAATGTCCACATTGTATTTTGGAGCCAGCCAGCCATTGTTTGGAATCAGTTTAAAATATGCAAAATATTGGGTAATGTTTTGAAGATCTCTGCACATTATCAGGATGTCATCAATAAAGAATATGGTTTGGATGGAAATTCTGTGATGAGGAGGGGGAAAACCAGTGCATTTTTTAAATTTCCATAATCAGCAGATATATATAAACTGTAAGTAGAAAGAATGCAAGTGATGAACCCTGATGAGTGCCACAATGTGGTTTGAAAGATGTGGATAGACATATATAATTCTTTAGTTTAATTATTCTATTAGTCAAATAGTTTTGGTTAGTGATTGTCATATAACACTGTTGTGGTAGAAGTTTGGGTGGTGCAGTGAATAGATATTTCCAATTGATTAGATCAAGACCAGCCTTAAAGTAGTTGATTTGGTATGTAACATAATCTGTAAGTTTATTCTCAGGTTGACTCTTGTACTAAAAGAATAATTTGAAAGGCACTATGAAACTTTTACTACATAATGTGAAGAAGATAGTTTTGGGACAATACGTTCATTCAATTTCTTTTTTTAGAATTATTCTTGCAAAAAAATTTTGTGCCATGTCCTTAAATGTAATAAGATGCAACTTAATTACAGAGAGACATAATTTATTTGATTTTTTTTTTCTAAGACAAAATATGGTGGTAAAAATTTGGGAATATTAAGATTTCTCATGTAAAGATGGTTGTAGAACTTATGTAGGATGGGAATAATGGGGAATATTAAGATTTCTCATGTATAGATGGTTGTAGAACTTATGTAGGATGGGAATAGTGGGGAATATTAAGATTTCTCATGTAGAGATGGTTGTAGAACTTATGTAGGATGGGAATAATGGGGAATATTAAGATTTCTCATGTAGAGATGGTTGTAGAACTTATGTAGGATGGGAATAATGGGGAATATTAAGATTTCTCATGTAGAGATGGTTGTAGAACTTATGTAGGATGGGAATAATGGGGAATATTAAGATTTCTCATGTAGAGATGGTTGTAGAACTTATGTAGGATGGGAATAATGGGGAATATTAAGATTTCTCATGTAGAGATGGTTGTAGAACTTATGTAGGATGGGAATAATGGGGAATATTAAGATTTCTCATGTAGAGATGGCTGTAGAACTTATGTAGGATGGGAACAATGATATAGACGAGCAGCCTGTAGATTTTAGCTGGAATAAAATTTCTGCTAAAGAGGTGTGTATAATTTCTTCAGATATGTGTTGCTTTGTAATATAATTGTTTTGAAATGGTTCTATACTATAGTGAATACATTGACAGTCTGCTTTTAGATTAGGTTTTAGGTGTACAGGAAGTGGTGACCTTGGTGCCAGAAAAGAGAATATCATCTGACAAAATGGAAATGCCAGAGGCAAGAGATGGATTAGTTCTTGTATAATTTAAAGTGGTTCCTATAGCTTTGACACTTTTTTTAACTTAAGTATTATAGCATTCTGGTTATAAAGTATGATCAATTAGTTTGTTTCATTTTGTAATAATTATATTTATAAACGCGTACTCGTTACTTAAAGTAATATTTATTAAGGCTATAACCTTAAGACTATGCGCCTGAAAAAACGACAGTAGGGACGGGGACCTCTGCAAATCTTTAACACAAGGCGAATCTTGTCTTTTAAATAAATCTTGTGTTAAAGGTTTGCAGAGGTCCCTTCTGTCATTTTTTCAGGCACATAGTCTTAAGGTTATAGCCTTAATAAATATTACTTTGTTTCAGTTTACAGATAAGACATTTGACCATATTCATTTGCAAAATGGCTTAAAGAATTGCATCAGTGTTATCAATATGTTGATTTTTATGATATCTTGAATGATAGCTTGCTAATACTCTGAGCAGCAGTTTGTTAAATAAATTTATAAAGATCGACCAAGCTTCAACTGTAGAGAGGTTCTGCTACTGATAATTTTATAACCTGTGATAATTGTGTTAGAGAAATCCATTTATTGCTAATTGAAATTCCATGGAAGTTTGGTGGTTAAATGTGAACCTATAGATTGGTAGGTTATTTTTGAAATCTGTTTAATTTGAAAGTCCACAACATAGTCTGAAAATGAGACACTGGATAGATTGAAGTTTTAAAATTGGACGAAGATGAAAAAAAGTGATTTGCCCTCTGGCAAACAAAACTGCATCAGGAGAGTACAAGTATGATGATAGTAGCAGGGTGAGTTAATTAAGCTGAAATTATAATGCAGATGTTAGTTCATTGTAAGAGCAATTGAATTCAGCACACTGGATGGTTATTGCAGGTCTGTGTAAAATTTTCCTCTGGGCAATGTGGAATGTATTTGGTGATATCTTTGGGTACATTATTATGAAAATAAATTGGATTGCACATTGTTGCTAGCCATCTTAAGATATAAGAGCTCAAGAGATTGTAGCTAGGGCTGTTTCTGCTATGTCCGGAACCAGAGGATTAAATTTAAACTACATAAACATTTTTAATCACCAACAGCTTAGTACTCTTTTTTCATGTAGCCACTTGCAGTAATCTTGCTTTTGGCCAATGAATGGGTAGATATCTAGCTATTAGATACTAAGAGATGAGACTTGCTGTTAATTTAGGTTGGTTAGATAAGTCTCAATGCATTGACTACAAAATTAAACATTGCGTGTAATGTAATGCAGCCTTTACCACCGGTGAAGAAGCTTTCTACTATTGAACCAGTGGCTTACTATTTTATCTTAAGTTGATTGCTATACCAATGTACTGAAAGTTTACTATTTGGTGAATAATTTAAAATGCTTTTCTTTAAATATAAATTTTTTAAAAATAGAGTTTTATAATCTTTAAATAAATATTTGTTTTAATATAATTCATTTTTTCTTACTTTCTTTTGCTGAATTTTTGTGTTTTGTGTAGATTTACTTATTTCCTCTTTTTTCATAATTTTAACAGCTACATAAAAGGTGCCATCATGTTTCAAAATTGAAAGCAATCAACTTTTTTTTAACAAAACATTTCAGGATTTCGAAGTGACAGTCTGATTCAATTAGATTAAATACAAGTGCTTCTGTAATAAAATCCTTCATAACTTTTAAAAACATCTTTGAATTGCTGTTATTATTGACACGGATAGAATTTTTATTTGTGCATTCGTCAAATGCTTTCAATTTTTCAGATAAGAAACATAAAATAATTATATGATACATGAAATAGAAATAAAAATCTTGTTTATTATCAGAAAAGAAAATAAATAAAAAGAAACATTTATTACGATATAAGTAATAAAAAAAACATCAAAAACGATAGTTCAAGAATTGACTGATGAGATGGGGGAGGGGTCTTTATCTTCTAAATTCAGCCAGGGCACTCCAAGATATGCAAAGAAATCATAGACATTATGCGACCATTTTTGATTACAGAGATTTTGTTCTGGTGTGCAGGTTATGATGACTAAAAAGTTTACAACTTTTTTGGAAGCACAGGAAGATGGGTGCCAATGTATTATGTCTAGATTGACTATGCTGTGTCCCCAATTGGGCGACTAGCGAACAAATACACATAAAAGAACTCAATAATATAACAGTAATATTTAAGCAATAGTAATTTATATACAAATTTGGAAGAAAAATAAATAACTACTCTACTGATCTTTGACGCGAGTATATAGTTTGAAATTGATAGAGCTTCAGTCCCAGGTTAATTATTTGTCAGCAAATACTATTTACACAATTAAGGAAAAGCTATTAATTACTTTACCTTCACTACCGTCTATAGGCCTTAATATACGACACTCGACGAGAGGCGTTTCAAAATAATAACAAGTCCGGGGCAGTCTGTTTAGAACACCAATCGGCTTAGTGACCTTCAGGAGCCAAGATGCTGCGAAAAGAAATCATTTGATTATGATCTTCTGCTCTTCGACTCGCAGACGCACTACTAATAGCAGCAATCACAGAAAAAGCAATCAGTTCTTTTTGTCTAGCTTTTCAGATCATCTCCTCCTTTGGTTCTTTTATCTTTTCTGGAGTTAATTATTGGGGTTTAATTAGTTTGTTATCATATAAATAATTACTTATCTTTAATTACACAATTCATTACTTTCTTATTTCCGTATCTACAAAATTTTATAATTAATTAAAATTTATGAATTCGTTTTCTTATAAGATGATCCGTAAGCTCAGTTTTATTAATCAATATATATATGCGTCCATGTTTGTTTAAATTACGTTTAATTGCAAAACGTTTCTTTTCAACGATTTATTATTTAAAAATTAAACATTCTTTAATATTTTACAGACTGTATCTGATATTAGTGACTATTTTTTTAAAAAAATTGTGGTTAAAACAAAAATTGGAAATTTATATCATCAACAGTTTTCTTGTTTGTTATAACTAATATCAAGTGTGATCTGTTAAAAATATTATTTTTTCTTCTAATCTTCAAATAGCAGAGTATGTAATTCATTCAAGAAAAGGATGAAAATGCGTATTTGAGAAAAATAATATGTAAATTCAAGATCATATAAATATGAATATGAAAATTAGGGATTCTTTGAGAGACTTCATTAGCAACAAAAAAAATTCCAAAAATATGGATATTTCTCACATTTGAATTTTTTTGTTTTCATATATCAAATGCGTTAACCGGGAAGCGAACCCGAGCCAGCTGCTTGGAAGACCCACTAGGCCACCAACGCTTGACACATCTGTATTTTTACTTGCGGAAATTAACTAAGATTACTGGATTGGAATATTATTCAACCGATGACGTATTACACTTACCGATTTTTTTTTCCGATAGACGTCGTCGATGATAACATGACAACGTTGTAATGGCAACCAAGTCACTGGCGTGATTAATCCAAGAGAGAGTCAATTTTTGGATTTTTTTGACCCAAATCGGAGAGAGGTTTGGGAAATTTTGTCATTTGTCTGTCTTTTGTGATTTTGCTATTCACGGCTTCACCCTGATTTTTTCGTTCCGTCATATTGTGATTTTGCTATTCACGGCTTTCTGTCATATTGTAATTTTGCTATTCATGGCTTTACACTGGTTTATTAGTTCTGTCATATTGTGATTTTGGTATTAGGGTAATACTCATTGGTTGGAAAATACTAAAGAACCGATTGGTTTTTAGCTGAGCAAAAACTCAGTTTAATCATTTGAAGTGACTAATGTGCTTAACTTATCACATGGTGCTTATATGTCACATGATTCTCAAACAATAACTGTATAATAATTATTTTAAAGAGTCTATTTCTTGCCATGTGTTATTCATTTATCAAATTTTTATGAATAAAAGCATTCTGTGAAATTAAAAGCTATAAACATTTTCAAAATTAGACTTTAAAAACACTGCATTGATTAAAGAGATGAGGAAAACCAGTGGAATAACAAAAATATGCAATATTCTAATAATGAAATAATTGGGAAAATCCTAAGTCCCTTAAAGCATTCTTTAAAATTATTGCTTAGTCATAAAATATATATGTTAAGTTAAATTATACCAGCGGTCCCCAACCTTTTTACACTTAAGAGCACATTCTATAATACCGGCCAGGTGGCGGGCACCATTTATTTTTTCAATGTAAATTTATAGTTGGATATTGTTAATAATAGACTTTTTTACTGTAAAAGTATAGTATGTCCTACAATTTGATTACAATATAAAACAATAAATTATAAGAAATCTTAAAAATTAAATTTATTAGTATCAGATAAATAATTTTTTATCATGTTCGGATAGCAGCGGGCACATGAAAAATGGTCTGCGGGCACCATGGTGCCTGCAGGCATAGGGTTGGTGACCCCTGAATTATACTATAGTTAAAAGAATTGAAAAATTTTATTGAAACCAGTAGCATAACTAATAACAGATATGACAATTGTGAATAAAATGGTATTCATTTTTTTAGTAATACTCTATTTTGTAGGATCTTAGAAAGTCTAGAGGGAATTGTGTAAAAGTTGCATGTGAAGTAAATTTGACACTTGTAAATCAAAATGTAGCTATTTACTATTGACTAATAAATACTGTACATAGTGTAAAGATGGCATAGAGATGGTAACCTGGGGACTCTAATGAGTGCTGGTTTAGCATGAAATGCATCTGGAGGGGTATTTGTCTTTAATGTATCTTTATTCATTTGCTTTCAAAAGAATGTGTCATAACCATGGGGGTTATTTAATACATTTATAAAATGACGATAATGTAATATTTATTGTCACATATCCATCAGATGTCTTCATAAACCTTGCAACATTGAGAAATTCACTAGCATCAAAGAAATTCACTAGCATCAAAATTTTTGCAATCATTTTATTGTTTATCAAGTAAAATAAATTTAATAATGGTTGTATGTTTTGCCAATGAATGCTAGACTATTGCAGCACAAATATTAATATACATATGTATAAAAGACACAGAAAGAGACCACATGTGAGATGGATAGATGAAATAAAAAAGTGATGTGGAAAAGAGAAGCTAAAGATCAGAGAAGATGGATTGAACTTGGAGAGACCTTCATCCTGCAGTCGGGTTAGTAATGGTTTTGTTGATGATGATGATAATATATATATATTTTAATGTATGAAAATGTCATATTTTCATATAAGAAAAATCACTGTCAGATGTCAATAGATGATCATCAGTGAAAATGTTAAACTATAAATGTTTTCTGCATTCAAAAGTGTATGCTTTTAAATGCAATCTCTTGCTGCTATATAGAGTAAAGAATTATAGTATTTATTTATGGTTTAAGGAAAAAATAGTTAACAATCCTTCACAATATCTTATAAATAATAGACTGTTCCATTGTAAATAAATACTGTAGTGCTTTACTCTCTGTATAATACTAAAAGTTGCATTTAGAAGAGATGCCCCTTTTGAATGCTGGGAACACTGACAGTTTACTATTACTGTCTATTGACATCTGAAGATGATTTTTTTTATATGAAAACATAAGTGATATTTCCACATATTAAAATATCTAAACAATTACATCTGTTAAAAATTATTAATTTGTATATTAAATATTTAAATACATTATATATACTTTTTAAGCTAGAATGTAATTAGAGTGGATTTGAACCCAGACTTTCAAGCTTCCTTTAGTCATCCACTCCATCTTATACAACCAACATATTTGATCATTTACATGCAAAAACGATAAATGATCTCCAATATATATATTTTGTGCTGAACCACACTCATCACTTGGTTCAGATCATCATCTTCCACACACATATATAGTCAGTGTTTCAGTTTACATTGAGATAGCAAATCTTCAAACTTTAATGGACAGGATTCAATCTTCTACACTCTCCAATTCTTGACTGAAATCAGTCTATTAAAGTTTGAAGATTTGCTATCTTAATGTAAATCAAGCACTGATTATATATATATGTGTGTAGGAGATGATGATCTGGACCAACTGATGAGTGCTGGTTCAGCATGAAATATGTATATTGGAGATCATTTATCTTTTTCATATTATGTGGTCAAGTGTGTTGATTATATAAGATGGGATGGGTGACTCAAGGGAGCTTGAAATTCTGGGTTCAAATCTATTCTAATTACATCTAACTTAAAAGTATATATATTTGTATTTAAATATTACATATTCAGTCTGTATTCTACCCATTCCTCTTCTGTGTATTTAAATGGGCTTAAGATCCTGCATATGAGAGGTAAGAATGACTATCAACAACATGGGTATGACAACAAAATTAGTAAACAAGGGCTTTAAACATGCCATCATCAGATTTTCAATGATATGTATCACTTAAGAGTTGGAGAGTAGAGAAGATTGAAGTTTTTCCATTAAAGTTTGAAAATTTATTATCTTAATATAGAGCAAGCATTGATTATATTTATATGTTTGGAAGACGATGATCTGAAACAACTGATGAGTGCTGGTTCAGCATAAAATATGTATACTGGGGATTATTTGTCTTTTTTGTATGTATGTGATCAAATCCACTCTAATTATATATATATTCTTCATAGTAAAATTGATTATTCTAATACCTTTATGCTTGTAAAAAGTTTGGTAGACGCATATTAATGACAAAATATTGATAAATACTAATCTTTGTTATATTGCTGCATTGAAAAAATAATCAAGTGGTTTATTCCTTGAAAGTGGATAAAAATTAAAGCATTGGAAGTGGCAAAGCTGGATCTGTACTCCACAGACCTTAGACTCCAATGTCCATCTCTCAATCACTGTAATTAACCATATGGCACATTGTTTCATTAACCTTACCATACAAAAAGTGCACTGCTTCTAGGATTCTTTGAGCATATATAAGCATCTATTATTTTCTGCCTGGAAGAAAGTTAGATAAACCAACAATAAGATAGTGTGGACAGTAGTGTGGTTTGTTAGAAGATCATGTGATACTCAAGCCCTCGAGGGACAGATTGAGGTCAGTATCTCCATTTACTTGACAAAAATGAGATTTTTTTATTTTTAGTTTGTTCATCTGACAATTGATTTAGAAACTTCATCTCTTAGAGTCTTGCATTCAACTACCAACCAAAACTATGACAACATGAAAAACATTTATTTGATCATCATTAGTGGCAGTTTACCATTCGTTGCTATCATCTTAACATAATTTAACTATAGCATCTTAAATTTAAAGTCACATTATAAAACAATGAAGCATCATAATCAATAAAGTGTAATCTAGAAGGAAGTCTTTATTTATTGTCACTAATTGCTTTTCGTATTATTTCTTATCATGACTCTTCACTTACATCTACATTATAGGTTGTAGGTGGTAATTTTTCAAAATAAATCTTAATAAGTTTAAATGGTGGAAGATTCTCATCAAAAAAAAAAAATGTAAATGCATGTTTATAGACATTCATATTATTTTCAGTAAATAAAGTTATAGCTGGTTGTTTTCTCAAATAAGTTTATCAGAAGATCTTCTGTCAACCTTGGTTTTCAAGATCATAAGATTGGACTAATACATATGTTAAATCTCACAACAGAACTAATATGTAAGTACCAATAATAGTAATTCTGTTTTGTGTTTTTTACAATAACTAAAAAATAGTCTGAGAATCCAATTAGTGCTGACACTTGATGTCTATTGATTATTCATGTGTAAATGGATGCTTGTGCAGTAGAATGATATACAATGGATTAATGCCATTGTTTTAAAATCTTTTGACAACATGCTAGAAGTTTCATATTCTTGATATGAAATACAATATTTGAAGGGAAAATTTTTAACAAATTTTGCCTCATCATGTTTTTCCTGTGTGTAAATTTTTATAATTTAAATTGTAATAATCTGCAAAACTCTCGGTCTATTTTGGATAATTGAATCCTTTGGTTTTTGATTTATTTTGATATTGGAATGTTTAATCTTATTATTACATACGTTATCACTTAATTTGGGTTTTGATTTTTAGAATGGTGTATAAATATGACCAAATCTTGTTAAGTGTATATACTGCTATTAAAAAAAAATTTAACGTCAAGATGTTATTATTTGATGAGTATCATTTGCCAGTTCTATTAAAAATTTTACTGATTAGTTTACTCTTTTATTTGGATAAGTACATATTTTAAAGTTTTTCTCATGGCATCTTTCACATTTAACTCCATTCTATCACAACTATCTATCAGCCAGAAGTGAGACCAACCTCTGATGGACAAGAAAATCGGGTGTTGATACTTCTACAACACTGCAGCTGTAATTCATTAAGTAGGACTTACTTATATGTTTGGCTAGGGATAATGTCTAGCTTAATAAATTATTAGTAAAACCTATTAATATATTTTCATAAAGTGGTTTGTATGTTAGTTATAAAACCTATTTTAAAAGTCTATTAGAATTATGAATTAATTATCTTCAATAATAATAAGCAGAAATGAAATATGATTTAATTGTGTCATTTGTTGAATTTTATATATAATATAAAACAATTTCTTTGCATATATACATTGTTATAACATTTTTTCCAAAGTATGTTGAAAGTGTTATATTAAAATAACAATCTTATTTCAAAATTTTAACAAAAATCAACATTATAGAAATATAATGAGTATTTCAATACCAAGAAATCTATTGATTTTACTTTTCATGTAACAATACTGCCACCTAGGTATTTTAATTGGAATTAATAAAGATCAATTTCATTTTGTTTAAGTTTTTTCCATCAAATGAATGTAAAGTCATCAAATAAATGGTATAGATAGCCATAGTTGAGCCATTCTAAGTCTGATGGTGTTCCGAATGAAGTGTCTTGCTTTTCTTTCTTAAAAAAAACAGAAGTTTTGCAAATACAAAATCTTGAAATAGTCCATAAACATTGAATAAATCCTACAAGTTGCAGAATGCTGCCAGTATGGCCATATTGTTTCGCACCTGCTCAATTCTACTAAAAACAATCTTGACGACAAAAAAAAACTACTACAGCATTTTATTGATTTTGAAATTATGCTTTTTAGTTTAGACTACTATTTAATACTCTAATGCAAGAAAATTGACCATGAAGTTTATAGCCAAGGAAAAATAAGACAAACCAATTATACTTTTTAAAAAAAACTAAAATTATTAACAAATCAACTATACTTAGAAAAAAAATACTAAAATTATTAATCATATAAAATAACCATCCATTTTATGATTGTAATATTTACTAAGGCAATAAACCTCAAACAATGTGTGCTTGAAAATACGAAGGTGGGGACATCTACAGGTCTTAACCACAAGCTTATGCTTTGAAACACCTCTAGAGGTCTCTACCTTTATATTTTCAAGCACACATTGATTGAGGTTTATTGCCTTAGTAAATATTACTTATGTAATCAATGTGCGTTAAATAAATTTATAATTACAACTTTATGATTGTGTAATTCTGTCTGATGAAGTAAAAGAAAATTGAAATTTGATTAAGATTTGAACCTCTGAATTTGCATTTATAATATTCTTTTTCTCTACTAGAAAATCGTACTACCTTAGAATTTTATTTATCATTAAACTATTATACATATTTATTTAACAATAGCAGGTTAGAATTAAAAAAGAACTTGTTATATGTTATGGTATAGTCTGTATAAAAAAAATAACAACAAGTAAATGCTTAGGTAAAAAGACAAATAAAAAAAAGATTGATGAAGAATTCTGAGATGTAGATTGGAAAATAATAATAGTAATAATAAGTTTAAGGAGATGGAAGAAATGAAATTAATAAGTGAAAAAGAATTATTAACTGAGAATATTATGAAGTAGAAAGAGGAAGTAATAAGAGATATAAAAGAAAAAATATAATTACATAGAAGGAAATTAATTTTCTGACATGAGCACTCAACCATCAGTAAGCGTTTTAAAAAACAAATAATCACTGATACTTAGAGATTATTCATATATAAGCCAACCCTCACTGACCATGTTTAATCTAGAGTTGATCCAGTTCTGTACCTGATATTTTAATTGACAACTGAATTGTACAAATTTTGTTAATATATTCCAGGAGAAAATAAATAGTCAAAATAAGAGTCATAGATCACATGACCCTATTCACTTAAGCTTGTAAGTTATAAACAATGAGGATTGCCAATTCCTCAACAAGCTTTGTGATAAATGCTTAGCTAGAGAAAGCATTTAAAATATCTCTGACCATGGTTTCATGCTCTGGGACTCCTCAGAGAGGTGCTAGAGTCTGAACCTACCCTAGCACCTCTCTGAGGAGTGCCAGAGCATGAAGCCACGGTCAGAGGTTTGGTGGGGGGGGGGGCAACCTGACAGAGATATTTTAAATGCCTTCTCCAGCTAAGCATTTATCACAAAGCTTGTTGAGGAATTGGAAATCCTCATTGTTTATTATAGGAGAAAGTTTATCATTTTTACCTGTGATTAATCATATATTAGTATGAAATGTTTAGCACTCTGGATATATATGTAATTATATAAAAGGAAATTAACTTTCAGACCTGTACTATTTGTTTTAGTCTATAAATTTGTTCAATTCTGTTATCAATTAAAATATCAGTCACAGAATAGGATCAGGTCCTGAATTAAGCACAGTCACTGAAGTTGACTTATAGGTGAATATGTTCTAAGCACAAGTGATTCATTTGTGTTGCTAAAACTCTTACTGACAGATGAGTGTGTGTAAGTTTATATACTAAAACAAACAGCAGGTCTGTAGGTTAATTTCCTTCTATGAAATTATGTACATATTCAATGCTCATCTATTATTTATACTAATGTACATTTAATCATAGGTGATTAAAAATAAACTTCTTCTCTCATGATATATCAACAAAATTTGTACAATTCAGTTGTCAGTTAAAATACCAGTATAGAATAGGATCAAGCCCTGATTTAAGCACAATTACTTAGTGTTGGCTTATATATGAATAAGTATTAAGCATAAGTGATTCCCTTGTATTTTTAAAACTTATAAATAGGTGAGTGTGCATAGATTTATACATTAGAACAGTTGCAGGTTTGAAGATTAATTTTCTTCTACATAATTACATATATATCTAGTGTTAAACTATTTAATTTAAAAGAAGAAATAAAAGAAAAATAGTAGATGTAATATGTTAACAGATAAACAATGAGGTTTGCCAATTCCTCAACAAGCTTTGTAATAAATACTTAGCCAGAGCCAGCACTTAAAATATCTCTGTCAGGAAACCCCCCCCCCAAACCCCTGACCATGGTTTCATGCTTTGGCACTCCTCAAAGAGTGATAAATACTTAGCCAGAGCTAGCATTTAAAATATCTCTGGCAGGAACCCCCCCCCCAAACCCCTGACCATGGTTTTGTGCTTTGGCACTCCTCAGAGAGCCTCTCTGAGGAGTGCCAAAGCACAAAACCATGGTCAGGGGTTGGGGGGGTCCTGACAGAGATATTTTAAATGCTGTCTCTGGCTAAATATTTATCACAAAGTTTGTTGAGGAATTGGCAATCCTCATTGTTAATAACTTACAAGCTTAAGAGAATAGGGTCTTGTGATCTATGACTCTTATTTTGACTATGTTAACAGATAATCTTAAAAAAAAGAAAAGCAATTACAAGTATTTGAAAATTTATACTAGAGACAAGAAACATGAAAATGCACTGAAAAGGCATTTGAACATATTGTTTATAAATTTGTATTAAAATGTGCTTTTTAAAAAAATATTTATTATTAATTGTGTTTATGTAGCTTTGTTTAAAGTTTACATTGGATTTTTATTTCATTGGTATTTAAAAATATTGAGTTGTTTGAAAAATCATGGTCACTTTCGATTGTTCACATTTTAACTATATGTAATAAATAAATATTTACTCTTTTTTGAAAAACTATATACTTCATTTGAAAAGATAAATATTGCTCTGTTAATGTTACTTTATTTGCAATTTGTCAAGCATTGGTGGTCGAGAGGTCAGCACAGCCGCCTTACAAGCAGTTGTCGCGGGTTCGCTTCCAGCCGATGCTATGACACATGGAGAAAAAAAATAATGATTACAATTTAAAGATATCCAAATTAAATATATATATTCTTTTCTGATTAAATGTACATTAACCAAGCTTAGGATGCAGGAATCTTTTTTAAATGTGTCTGCACTGTTTATAAAAATGAAAAAGCGGAAAATACTTTAGTGCAGATCCTCTGGTTATGAAATTTGGCATAATTCATCATATTTCTTTTAATGCTTTTAAAAGAAGCATATTTCCTTGCGAATGACCCAAAGGCCATCAACAGATGAGATTCCTGCTTCTCGACTTTCCAAGAAATGGACTGGTTAAATAATTTGCATACACTAACGATAACATAAAATAGAGAATGACACAGGCTATGAATATGGGAACAAATATGTCCCAAAAGTGCTAAGCCAGAAGAAACACAGTTTAAATAATAGCTTCACTGGTGTGCATTGGAAGTGCAGTATATAATTAATGCTTTTTCATATTCATGAATATAATCAACTTTTTAAAACAAAAGGTCCTTCTGTAACATGGGAGCTGAATGGCTTAAAAACACTTAGAAGTTTAACACACAAAAATGTTATTGAGTAGACAAGATGTGGAAGTATAACTAGGAGTTCTGAAGATGATTGTTGGGCAATCGAAACCATCAATAGTGGATTGTAAAAAAAAAATGTAAAAAGTAGCAAAGGACTTAAATGACATTAATATTTGTTTTATTTCTTGTTGGTAAGCACATACAGGCTAAGGGTTTTATTTTGATTGATAATATTGGTTGTAAATACATTTATCGGTTATGATGTTGAAGTTTCAGATTGATCATTATTTTCCAAACAACCCAATACATATTTTTTTACTTCAATTTAATTACTATTCAATAATATATTTTTTATTTGCTTTTGTTTAGTCAACGGGTAGTGGTGAAGGGACCGGAACAGACATAATAACATTGGATGGGAAAGATTTTGATGTAAGTAATTTTATTAATATTTCAAGCATGAAATAAATATAATGTAGTTAAATATTATACAATTCAAAGTAATGCTAATACTTTTGTACAGTTCAAATAAAAAAATTGGAAAGACTTCATGGCATAGTGTTTAGATTTTTCAATTATCTTGCTTGCTGTCAAGGATTGAATTTAACCCTGGTAAAATTTGAAAAAAATTTCAGATTCTAGAGGTTTATATTTTTTTTTATGTAAATAACTCATCCAATTATTGTTCAGAAAATAGGTATCTAGCTAATTTTAGCTAGTGGATAGAACAAAGAAGGAAAAGTGCTTCAACTCTCTACAATTAACTATTACTTAGCCTTCTTCATTATCATTTATTTCTCTTTGGAGAGTTGTCAGATAGGCATTTGACTTGAAACATGTTGTTTTGAAATAAAAATTATATATATAAAAATTTCAGCTGAGTAGTTAAAAAAATAGCATGCTGAAAGTTATAGTTTTTAAAATGAATATATTAAAATGTGTTTTAAAAACAATAAGACCAAACTTGTAATATTAAAATATCCTTCTGCTTGATGGTTATGATTCTATTAGAAGTTTGATATGTGTTACAATTACATCTAAACTCCAAGTATATAAATTATACTTGTATTCAAATATTATAGATTCAGCCTGTATCCTGCCCATCCCTTTTCTGTGTACTTAAATGGACAAGGAAGGTCCTATACATGAGGTGTCAGATTGAATTAAGATCAACATGAGCATGATAATAATATTGGCATCAACAAGGAATTTGGGTATTACATCATCAGATTTTCAATGGTATGGATGGCTGAAGAGTTGGAGGGTGGAGTAGATTGAATTCTGTCCACTAAAGTTTAAAGATTTGCTATCTTAATATAAACAAGTCCTGATTATATATGTGTGTGTGGGAGATTATTTATCTTTTTCATGTGTGTGGCATGTGTGTCAGTTGTATGAGATAGAGTGGATAGCTGAAGAGAATTTAAAAGTCTGTGTTCCGATTTTCTATAATTACAATTAATATATTTATAAATATGATAATCTATTGAAAATCTAATTTTATGAAATTTTTTTTAATGTTTTACCAAGAATGTTGTTACTAATGTAAATACACCACTTTTCTGTGAACTCAAAACTTATGTTACTGATTATTATTAATATCTACAAACTAGTGATTAATATTTAGAGATATAAATTTTAATACGAAGTCTATAAGTGAAACACAGGCTTAATATATACCATGTGTCTATATATGCAATATAGGGTATATGAGCACAGACTTTTGCATGACCCACCACTCTCCACACTATCTAATAACACTGATACACTCAAGCACATATATGCTGAAAAGATAAATAATCACCAATATACGTATTTCATGCTAAACCAGCAATCATCAGTTGGTCCAGATTATACCCTATATTACGAAGTCTATTATGATTCTGAATTGTTAAATTATTTATAAATGTATGTGTAGCTTTTATAATTTATTAAAACAAAATAAATGTAAATTATAAACTTAATTGTTATATTTATAGGAATGTGTTTTATTGATAGATAACAGGGCTTACCAAAATCACACTTTTCTTTATTTTTGCCATAATATCCTATAAATACAATTTATCCAAACCACTTCAAACACTTTTTAGCAAAACTCTTTATTTGTACATATATATACATTATGTTTCGACTGACCTAAAAAATCAAAAATAAAATTGCTCTGAAGAAGACTGCAGGTCAGTCGAAACATAGGTGTATATATATATGTACAAATAAAGAGTTTTGCTAAAAAGTGAAGCGGTTTAGATAAATTGTATAACAGGGTTTGTGAGATTGTAGTTTGAATGTATCCATTACTTTGAATATATGAACATATATAATTCTAAAAATATTCTTATTCAAGGGGGGGGGGGTAAAAAATAAATTTAAAAAAATTGAATATTGCTTTTCTTAGGAGATGAGAAATGACACACAGAAAGTAATAGATAGAACTTTAAGGACTTTTAGTGTTATAAGTCCACCATTCTAGAGACTAATGCACTAAGCAGAAATTTCACTTAGTAGTGATAATATTCCTATTATGAACTTTATCATTTATTTACACTTTGGTTTTCTGGATTAAAATTTTATGTTAAAATTTTTTTTTTTTCTACTCTAGAAAATTATTATTTTTATGAATTTTAGGTAATAATAAGTAAGCTCCACCAGTTTTTTTACCATTAAGCTTCTTTGGAACAAGTAGTCTAACCATACGATCTTTCAAAATTTCTTCACAATTTCTACAACTCTATCACTTTGCTGCACTCCAACAAAGCTAAGATTTTTAAGACAATTTTGTCAAGGAACTGCTTGAGGAACCCATCCTGCTACTACTACCATTTTATTTAATTTATGAACCTCAGCAATTGTGTAACAAAATTGGTCATCTGCTGGATTCTTCACAGTACAACTGTTTAATAGTCACAAATGAGCATAATTGCTCTCTTCTGTAATATTATATCCATAAGCAGCTAATTGTTCACATATATAATCACTATCAGAATTATTATGGGCACATTCTTATGTTTATCTCAAAGGCAAAACTCTCCATAGAGTAGCGCCACTCAGTGCAAGCCAGAGTAATCAATGGATGCAGAAAGGTTTGTGCATAAAATCCATATCTAGTGCCTACTCATCCAATATGCCCAGACTAGTTTCTATCTTGTGGCTTTCATAAGTGAGGAGCTTTGAATCTGAGAGAACTGTATCTAAATCTTAGAATCTAATGCAACCCTCCAGCAGCCACCTTTTACTTTTTTAGGTAACTATAATGCTTTTGAGTTCAAAATGAAAACACAATAATGTTTTCAGAAATATTACCAAATTCACCACTTTCTTTATTTTTCTATAATATCTTATATTAATACAATTTATCCACTACTTTGAACACTTTTTAGTAAAAACCTTTTATTGACCTATATTCATGCACAATCTTACATTTTGACTGTCCTGCAGTCTTCTTCAAAGCTATGATATAATGAACGACATAAAATAAAATACATAACTATCTAAATAATACCATGAAATTATTTATAAAGTAGTGTATTTTATTTTGGTATTATTTATATAGTTATGTATTTCATTTTATGCGGTTCATTATATCATAGCTCTGAAGAAGACTGCAGGACAGTCAATACGTAAAATTGTTCATGAATATAGGTCAATAAAAGATTTTTGCTAAAAAGTGTTCGAAATAGTTGATCCTCACTGATGAAACCCACGAGTTAGAAACTAGTCTGGGGATATGAATGAGTAGGCACTAGATAGGGATTGTATGCACAAACCTTTCTGCATCCATTGATTACTTTGGCTTGCACTGAGTGGTGCTACTGTATGGAGAGTTTTGCCTCTGTGAAAAACAGCTTGTGTAAGCATAAAGAGAGGTGATCATGTGATGTTTGATGGTACATCCCCAAGTCTTAATATAAATATTTTGAATTCTTGGTATTGTGCTGACCATAGTTAATAGATCTCTATCTTCACACTTTGAGATTTTTTTATTCCGAGAAAAACGTGACTTTGACTCGGAATTTTTAAGCAATTCAATATGATTTTGTTAAACTTTTTTAAAATTTATTCTAAGAAATTATTATTATGAGTTCTATGATTATCCTTATTTTCTGACGATTAATTTCTGTCAAATCCATTGTATGAATCCCATAGTTAGAAAAATAAAAACATTAGGAATATGTAATTTTACACTGCTTAATAAAGTAGTAAAAATATGATAGCAAAATTATGAGATTAAATGATATGATTTTTACCTTCTCCATGTGGTGTCATTGAATCTATTATTAAAGTTACATTTTTTATTGAATTAAAAATGTAAAATAAACAACTTCTAAAAAAAGTATTGTATGTTTTTTTTTTTTAAGTGTCATAGCATCGGCCAGGACGCGAACCCGCAACCGGGCAACTGCCTGCAAGTGCTAGGCAGTCGCGCTGACCTCTCGACCACCAATGCAAGACTTATATGTTGAATTTGGTTATTGTAAAAGAGACAAATTCTATTTAAATTATAAAATTTATAACAAAGATTATCTGAAAGATATAATGTTTCCTTGAAAAGATGTAACTTAATATGAAATAAAATGAAAAGCTATGATTGGACAAAGAGCTGAGGTCTTCAAAAAGATACATTTGCTACTTAGAAAGTTAAAATTGTGTCACAAAAATGTAAAAGTAAAGTCACAGGACCAACTTAGGATAAGAGTGAACTTAATTGTGATTTATTAATTGGTTTATATTGTCAAAATTTTATCTTTCTCCTTATCTTTCATTTTTCAAAATTAGAATATTCATATCTTTTCCTGAAGGATTTTAATAAAGATAAATAAAGTGACATTTTTTTTAAAAGAAGATTGATACCAATGTAGTCCCACAAATCTCATCTTTGAGATTTATTGTATGCTGAGAACTCAAGTTTTTCTATACTGAGATAGGATGAATATTAAATACATTTTGTGAATGACCACTCTTAGAATGTTTGATTTTACCAAAGATATTTATTAGTAATCTCAGTCCATTAATATTTATACTACTCTACATTACTATGATAGTTAATTATGCCTTTGAAATTAAAAAAAAAAAAAACTGATTTTTTGTTTGTATATTTTCTTGTGAATATAATTGGAAATAAGATCAACTTTTTAATTCAATTATCATTTTAATCTTGAAATGTATTAATCTTCTACATGTCCAATAATCTGCCATTATAATTACTCATGTAATGATAATCTCTTTTGTATTCTGATTCCTAAATATAATGTAATCTATTAAATGCTATACCATGTTTCTCCCAAAATAAGATCGAACCAGAGAATAAGCCAAGCATTATTTTTCAGGATGGTCGTAATATAAACCCTACCTCAAATATAAATTCTAGTTAAAACTCTAAGCCACATAGACAACTTTTGTTTGCCCATTGAAGCACACGATGAACTTATTGAATAAATGGTAATATAAATTATAATGGTGCTTATGAATTTTCTTGTCACAAGCATAATTCTACCTGTATAGAAAAACAATTATCTTTCAGCTGAATCTTAAACTTAAGATAACCAATTTATTGGATTTATGAATGATTTAAAAAAAAAAAAACATTTAAAATTTTATCAACTACACCAGTTTATCAGACAATTATGTATTTTTAGGTATTTATTTTATTTATATTTGTTACAAATATTTGAAAACCAGGCACTCTTCACAAACACGAAAGCTTTAATTGTAAGTATAGGGGATTTGAACTCAGATAATAATATTAGTATCAGCATAGGATTTGAGTTTTCATCATCAGATTTTTAATGATGTGAATGGCTGAAAAGTTGGAGGTTGGAGTGGATTGAAGCCTGTCCATTAAAGTATGAAGAGTTGCTATCTTAATATAAACTGAGCACTGATTATATATATGTGTGGGAGATGATAATCTGGACCAATTGATGAGTGCTGGTTTAGCACAAAGTACATATATTGGTGATTATTTATCTTTTCTACATGTGTGTGGTCATGTGTATCAGTTGTATGAGATAATGTGGATAGTTGAAGGGTGCTTGAAAATCTGAGTTCAAATCCCCTATACTTACTTATATGTATTACTTAAATTTAGAATGCTTAATTTAGTTTTAGAATTTAATGGTGGTAACTTTTAAATATTCAAGATAAAAGTAAAATCAATTTGATTTTTTTAAACATTTATTCCCTCCTAAAAGTCTTTAAATAATGGAATTCAATAATAAAACCATTCTTAAGTAGTAACAGGCTCAGGGTAATCTGGGACAAACAGATGATTGTGAATGTACTAACTATATAAATAAAACTGATTGATTGTGAAATTTTGATTGGTGAATGATATGACATTATTTATACAGGCACTGAAACTTTCTTGCCTTTACATTGGTTACGAAATAGAGTAATTCACATTAATTGTGTGTAGACTGGTAATGAAATAATTTTTTATGGCATCAATAATATTTTATAATTTCTAACAATTTTTGATTTTGAACGTTTGCAAGATACTCCACTTTAGATATGTTAATATACTGTAACGATATATATAAATATCGTTACATTAATTTAAAATAAAATCTTAAAGGTTTGCAAATAAAAATAAAATCTATTAAAAAAAAACAACTAAATGCTAAAATTAAAATGTTTTTTAAACGTATATATTCGCACAGATTCAAAACTTTAAAAATATTTTATAAATAAAAAAAAAGTATTTGAACATATTTTTTTATAAAAAAATACAAGATTTAAATATAAAAATATTTTAATAAAGAAATAATGTAAGTAAAAATAAAAAAACAGGTATTAATTAATTCCTGTAATCTGTAAATGGAAATGATTGTTTATTAATTGAAAAGCAAGCTAGCCTTGGGGCTCTTGTGTAATTAAAAAGTCAGATGAAAATTAGATAAGAAATAAAGAGATTTTAGCTTGACTAATGGAAGGAAATAAAGGCCCGGACCATAACGAAAAAATGGAACAGTGACGTTTTTGTTCATGGAATCCATAGAAGGACTATAAAAAGAAAAATATTGAGTTTCCTGACAGTTTTTAGTTTCCAACTTGATTTGGTGAGACGAGTGACAAGATGCACTTGTCGTCCTCTCTCACTTATTTTTAAAAAAAAAATGAAAAGACTGTGATACCAGAATAGAACCAGCTAATGCTATCTCCAAAATATCAGACCGGTCTTCCAGGAATTGCCAACAGGAACCTGGACTCTTCTACCGTAAGCAATAGAACTGAACAATTGTTAAAATCAGAAAATTAAATAAGAACTTTAAAGATTTGATAAGTTAATTTAAATTTAAAAAAAAGAACTTTTCTCTGACTTATGTGTCAACTCAATTAATAATGTTTAAATTTATATGTTTTACATTGATAAACATCATTTCCATTTTATTATTTTTTTATTTGTATTAATACTTATCGTATAAATTATTTAAATGCATGAAATTTAAAGTTGGGTATAGACGTTGCATAGATTCGTTAGCGGTTAATTATGTTGCTGTTTCATAGTCGATTGGAATATATAAGTCATCATGTCACTGCGGTGTCTTATGATGAACACCATTGGGTTTCTTGTATTCCCTATGCAATTGACGGTATCGATGATTTTGTATTCTGATCGGTTGTGTTTATTTTGGAACGTTTTAACTGTGGAATCTGTGCAGCCGATCTATACTCAACATTTTAAAACAAATTTTATAAAATTCATCTGTGCGAACATAATAAATGTTAAATTTAAGTCGGGCGTGAATGGCTGTATAGATTTGTAAAGTTATATATAGTTTAAGGGAGGGTAATCTTAGGTTATTCGTTTCGTAGTTGAATTAGCTCAATGGATTGGATATATTTGTGTAATTAGTAGATGTAGTATGAGATCCGCTATGGGCATGATTGCATATTTACGCCACACACCTTCTGTTTGCCTGTGGATGGGTTTGTAAGTCGGCAAAGGACCGCATTCATTCCTATGGAGTTTTTTGTTTATTGTTCTACTTGCCAACAGATGTAGCATTCCTGTTGGTGGAGAGACAATGTCTTCTCTAACTCTACTTACTGTTCAGATGTACATTCCTGACAGTATAGTATTTTGTGTTGTCATATTTTCATGCTACATTGAATACATAAATGTATCAGATGGATTGGCGCCGGTTCGACTGTGAACTTTTTGACCTAAGGTTAAATAAGGAAAGAATATTTTCTTGTCAAATGCATATCTATGTAGTCTATTCATACTCGACTCACTAAATAAATATTAAACTTCTTATTGCAATCTATTTATTGTAAAATTAAAGATTAATATAAAAATCTAAAATGTTAAACTTATTCCTCAAATTAGAATGATTTTATATATGCGTAAATAAACATTTTTATGTGTTAATTTCTGGCAGTGGCTTTTATTTATTTATATTTAAGATATAAATTAAGATATATATTATTATCTCTGTGTCTCCACTGAGCTAGTGACTGGGGCTAACAATCTGAATATTTAAATAAAGTGGAATCTATAACAGCGCGTATCTGCCTACTTTATAAATTTTTCTAGGCTCAAATGTCTAGATGGTGCCCATGTAGTGCAGATTGCGGTCAGATTCGATCTTCACTTACTTTCCGATCATTACAATACATTAGTGATTGTTTTTTTCTCATGTGTCATAGCATCAGCCGGGAGGCGAACCCGCTAACCCGGGACAACTGCTTGTAAAGCAGGCTGACCTCTCGACCACCAATGCTTGACATTAGTGATTGTTTTTGTGAAGAAATTTATCTATTACTTGCAAATGTGTGCTTTAGTATAGATACTTTTCATATATGATAGTTGTTTTATGGAAAAATATATTATGATTAAATGTAAACATATGTTCGCAGCTGGTTTATATGGTTTTTTAAGTGTAACATTTTCATTTACCATTGTCAAACTTCCCTCCACTCACAACTTCGACGCCATCCATTTCAGATAAATACAATAATGATTATTACTAATCATTATCGAAGCTATCTGAAGTGGATGGCGTCAAAGTTGTGAGTGGAGGGAAGTTTGACAATGGTAAATGAAAATGTAACAATTTACTCTAGATAAATACTCTTCATATAATAAAGATATATATATATGAGAGATAGTGACCTGGGCCAACTGATGAGTGCTGGTTCAGCACGAAATGCATCTTGGGGGTTATTTGTCTTTTATTGTATCTTTATTTATATGAATTTAAAAAGAATGGGAAGTATGGGGGTGTTTATTATATCTATAAATGGTTTTTTAATCTAGTAATTCCCCCATGCTTTTTGGTATATACACTCGTTCTTTTTTTTTTTTTTTACTCATAGTAGGATGTATTTGAACAGTTTAAATTTTAAGTTTTTCTTTAAAAAAAAAAAAAGTAATAAAATTAAACTGTATAATGGAAATAATCCACTAGAAAAAGTATAAAAAAGTTTCATGGTTTAATATTGGGAAGTTTTTTATGGTTTTTTAATATAGTAATTCTGTGGTTGCTTTTTAATATATGACGAAAGTAAATAACTAATTTTCCTGTATATATTAAACTAAATTCGTAGCATATTTTATAAATATCAGAATTTTTTAAAAGATTGTTGCCCTACTACTTGCTCTGGGGGGGGGGGGGTGCAGATGAAATATTAGATATTTTAAATTCTTTGACACTGCACAAAATCAAATTAATTTCAGACTTATTCTTAATACATTTAAAATCTCATTGAAAAGCACTCCTATATAAAAATATTTATTCTTCTGCCCAAACCCTGAAAACACCGTTCTTTTCACACATTCACTTATTAATCCCCCCATATTGTTCTTAGAAACTAATTTAATTCGTACTGTTATTTTTGTAATGACATTTGGAAAAAAAAGTTTTCATACAGTTTACCATGCAGTCCTATGTAAAACTGAAGCAGAGATAGGAAAATGCTCAAACCAATAAAAATTTACACGTGATCTCAGCTCTATAAAATGCTATTGGAGAGGCACTTATTTGCCTTGCAGTGAGCTGTTTAAAATCTATTTTATCTATGTAACATATATTTTTTTAGTATAATAAAAATAGATTTACCTACCATGTTTATGAAAAAAAATCGAAATCCAGTTTAGATAAGAATTAAAAACTTTTTTCCCAAAGTTCTCACTAGGGTTAGGTTTTTATTTTAGGTAGCCATCCAAAATTGTTTGACTAGATGTTTTTAGCTAGGGACAAAATGGTAATGGAAAAATTTAAAAGTCTCTCTTCAAAACAGGAAAAACTCTCCTTACAATAGTGCCATTCAGTGCAAGCTGGAATAATCAATGGATTCCAGAAGGCTTGTGCATAAAATTCCTATCTAATGCCTGCTCATCCAATATCCCCAGACTAGTTTCTAGCTTGTGGATTTCACCAAGACTCACTAGGAACTAGTCTGGGGATATTGGACGAGTAGGCACTAGATAGGGAGTTTATGCATAAGCCTTCTGGCATCCATTGATTACTCTGGTTTGCACTGAGTGGCACTATGGTATGGAGAGTTTTGGCTGTTTTAGTAACAGTTATGATCAAGCATAAGAAATAGTGATCATGTGAAATCTCTCTTCACTCTGTATTTCAGCATGTTTATTGAACAATGCCTTTTCTGTCACTATTTTTATTTGTAGGCTCTTGGAGAGATATATCCCTGAAGTAGGATATTTAAACACTGTTCTATTTATATACATATATGCATACACAACATATTACATGTTTAGTTTAATAAATAGTTAGTGATATTCATTAATGTATTGATCTAAAGTGGATCATTCAAAGTTGTGGTGGAATAAGTTTCACACTTGTAAATCAAAATGTAGCAATATATATATATGTTAAATTTAATATTTTCATGGATAATTATTATTATAAATAATAAACATAATGAGAGTATATCCCTGTAAACAGACATAACTTTTAGCTTTGATTTTGCCAAAAAACTATCAATTGGTACTGATTGACAATTCCTGAGGCTAAACAATTTTTCTCCATTAACCTATAATAGCTTTTTTGTTGGAGTGTATCAACGAAAAAGGAGGTTCTCGTTTACTTCAACCTCAAGGGGTTAAATGGATTTAAACCAATAAAGTTATTTCTTTTTATAAGTGTGAGAACATGAAAGAATAAATCTTTTTTGACATTCTATAAATAATATTTAAATTTCTCCAGATGTACCTCCCAATCAGTTGTGTAAACATCAACAAACTATGAAAAGATATCATTCTCTAAAGCTCTTCGTATATAAGCTTAGTTTATTGACAAAGTTTTAAACCAGAGAATGAATTCTGCATATTATTTAAATTTATGTACAGAATAAATAATCTGAAATCACTATTCAAATATTCCATTTCAATTACATATTTAGTATTACATTTATTAAATTGATTTTTCATTTGATATTTAGAGGTTCTGTTTTAATCTTTTGAATATATGAATAATAATTTCAGATGATTTTTTCTGCATGTAAATTTAAATAATAGATATAATTCCTCTCTAGTTTAAAAGTCTATCTATAAACGAAGCTTATATAACAACAGAGTTAAAAGACAAAGTGGTATCAGTCTATTTTCTCATAATTTGTTGACATTTATGTAATTCAGTGGGAGATATAGTTACTTTCTTTTCTATTACACATAGTTAAGTTATGATTATTTATTATATTTATTAAACTGATTTTTCATTTGGATATTTAGAAACAGTTAAAATGGTTCTGTCTTGATAATCTGAATATTTGAATAGTAGTTTTAGATTATTTATTCTGAACATAAATTTAAATAGTAGACAGATATCACTCTTTGGTTTAAAACTACATTAATAAAGTAAGCTTACTTTCAAATGCCTTTATTTGTGCCTCAAGACAATTCGAGAGGCATAAGTTTGGATATTACAATGCAATCAACAAGAATTGTTACAAACAAATTTAGGGAGTGTCGGTGCGTGTCAAGCGCATCCACACCCATACAATTGATTCAGTGCATATGATTTATAAACTTTCAAGTATAAATATATGGATAAGTAAGTGGGTTTTTATGGTTCCAGATGTGCAGTGACACAAAATTCACCTGCCCCTTCAGACTCACACACATAAACCCAACTTCTTATGCTTAAATTATTGTTCACAAAATCTTCCAATTATACATGTCCATTTCTCCATTAGTTAGCAGCAGAACCTAAAAAGATAGATTGGTATTTTATCTTTATATAGTCAGTTGTCATTTACACAATTCAACATATAGTTAAATTATGATTATTTATTACTGTTATATAGAATTATATTGTGGTACACCAATATAAAAAGAAATTAAAATGAATAATATATAATTAAACTGCATTTAAATAATTTTATTGTTAATAAAGAAAATGATTTTTTACATGTTAATTTAAAAATTCTGACTCACTATCAAATAAAATTTATTTTTAACTCAACGTGAACCAACCCCACTATCATTTACTTTTCATTAACTAAAATGATTTTTGAACTAGTTAACCTGCCATGTCCATAAATAAAGTTTAAATTTGTGTTAGGTCTATGAAAATGTTCCTTTAACTGAGATATTCCCAAGCAAATTCTAATATTTTAATAATTAATGCCTATCATATTTTTTGTCCTGTGATTTGAATCTGGGTTGTATGTATATTAAAACTGTTCAGATCACATATTATCTTTCAAGTAGTTGGCCTTTATTCAGTTCAGTTAATCATCCAAAAATGGTCAATTAATGGATATTTAACTACTATTGACTAAAGAATAGAAATATCAGATTAATTTTTTGGTCAGATGTTTATTAATGCACTGAATGTAAAAATAAAGAGCTATGATTGTAATATGATATTACATTCATCACCAGTTAATGAGGTTCATACTGCTTGTTTATCTTTTTTTAATAGATTACTCATTTAACTATGCATTATTTATTTTTAAATGTATTTAGATCTTTTAATTGGGGGATAAAATTAAGTCACAGAATAACTTAGTTAGATGGATGCTATAACCTGTAAGTACTTAGTTCATGATTTTGCTTTGCTTCATTAACACACAAACTAAACTTCATTATCACCACCATCTCTCCAATGAACAGGTCGAGAGAGCAGTCACATCACCAATTCATCCATTTTGCCACTTTGTTTTCTTCATTGCCTGCTTTTCGATTCCACAAACTATCCCATCTCTTATATTATCCAGCAATGTCAATCTTTTCCATTTTTCTTGTTTTCACTCACCATTTCCTCCAAAGCATCTTTCATTAAAGTATACTTTCTTTTTAAAGTATGTCCAATCTACTTTCTATTTCTAATTTCCTTCATCAGTCTTTTTTCATTTTCTCTTTTCAAAACTTCATTTGTTATTTTATTTATTCAACCGATTTTTTTTTTTATCTTTTTCCATGACCACATTAATCTGCTCCTAACTTTATTACTCAGTGTCTACATTTCACAACCATACAATAGTACATCCCATACATAGCATTTAATTAATCTTTTCTTTCATTTTCTCTTCAAAGGTTTATAAAATACTTTCTTTCTTTTAGTAAATCCCTACTTTGCCAATGCTATTTCTTTAACTTCATCTTTCCTTTTTTTCCATCCTCTCTCAACCAATTACCCAAACATCTAAACCCTTTACCCTGTTGCACTGTCATATTATGGATTTCAATTTTTAAATTTCTTGCATTCTTTTCTATCCATAAATACTTAGTCTTCTCAAGATTAATCTTCATTCCATTCCATACATCCTTCCTCCAATTTATTCAATATATTCCGAAGACATCCTAAAAATCTTGTTTCATCATTTGCACTGGATGAAAAATGTTAGAACATTCAATTGTAAAACTGACAAAGATAAATGCCAACTTTTAAATTAAAACATTACCTTTGAATTTATTTGTAGTTCTTCATATATAGTTATCTGAACAAGAGCAAATTGAAGCATCAGGCAACAACTATTATAACCAAATAACATATGGTTACTATTAGAACTATTGTTTGCTTTTTGTTATTAGTGTTTTCAATTTAGTCTCGTTTTTTAATGATTGCTACAGAAATCAAAAATTCATAAATATACACACAGTATTTGCAAGTTTATTTAAAATGATTCATAATGAATCTGACTGCAAAATAATTCTAAGTAATGTATTTGGAATGATAATGTTCTGTGATATGATCATATACACAGTGTATATAAGCTAATTTAGAAAGTGTTTTATAGAGCAAAGTTTTACTCAGCATTGCTCTTGGTTGTTCATTGGATGCTAGCTTTCATTTTAAAAATAAAATTGCATATTATGGAATAATATTAATTATCACTAATGTTTAAAAAGTTACTTTATTATTTATTTTATATAGCAATTTTTAAAAAGTTATATTAGTAAGCAATTACTATCTTGCAATGAAAATATTACTTCACTCTCAGTTATTTTTAGCCTTTATATTAAAAATAGAAATTACACTCTTGGCACTATTATCCAGTGGCTATTAATTGTTTAGACATAAAAAATAGCTGCTTATAAAGAGGCTAACAATTAGACATAAAAAATAGCTGTTTATAAAGAGGCTAAACTTTTCATACGGTAGCGCCACTCAGTACAAGCCAGAGTAATCAATGGATGCAAGAAGGTTTGTGCATAAAATCCCTGTCTGCCTACTCATTTGATCTCAAAGCTTTATAGTTAGCTAAAAAGGTAAAATATGGTTCCTGAAGGGTTGCATTAGATCCTAAGATGCAGATGCAGTGCTCTCAGATCCAAGACACCTCACTGATGAAAGCCACAAGCTAGAAACTAGTCTGGGGATATTGGATGAATAGGCATTAGATAGGGATTTTATGCACAAACCATCTTGCATCCATTGATTATTCTGGTTTGCACTGAGTAGCACTACTGTGTGGAAAGTTTAGCTTCTGTGTAAACAGCTTGTGGAAGCACAAAGAATGGTGATCATGTGATGCTTAATGGTTAAAATTATAGCTATATAATAGTATAGATAACTGCTTCCAAAAGAACAATTCCTATCAACATATTACTTAAAAATCCATCATGTAACTAATCAACGTTTTACAAAAGCAAAAATAAACCATAGGTTTACTTCTCATAAGTATATGATATTTTTTTTACTAATATATACATTAATTTAAAGTTGTAATTATAAATTTATTAAACGCACATTGATTACGTAAGTAATATTTACTGAGGCTATAACCTCGATAATATGCGTATAAAATGCGATAGTGGGGACCTCTACAGGTGTTTTAACCACAAGCTTACGCTATGGAAGAAATATATTGACATTTAAGAAACCTAGATTATTCCTTAATTCTTCAATTAAAAATCGTTAGGCATTCATTTACTCAATCTATATTTCTCACCTACCGGAATGGTTATGATAAAAAAATTCTGAATTTTATTCTTAGATCATTACATTTAATGCATTAACTATTAGTACAATAAATAAATTGTTTTGCTATATATATATTTGTGATATTTTCCTGAACCTATGATCTTTGTAACTGCAATTTCAGTTATCTGTCATTTTAACAAAATAAATATTAAATAAAAAAAATTATAACAATAATAATAATAATAAAAATATTAATTTTCGACATTTAAAATTTGATAGCTTATAGTGCATATATAATATGTGCAAACATCTCTACGTTACTTGTGCTGAAAACATGTATACACCATGTTTTTAGAACAACCAAGTTCAAAAATGTTACTATAAATAATTCACAAACCTTAAATGAATTCATAAACAAAGTCCCTTTCTTAATATCAATACCAATTTTGGAAATGATATAAGAAAGAGGCATTGTTTGTAAGTTCATTTAAATAAGTCTTTGGGAATCTAGTTTGTAAATTATCATTAGTAACAGTTTCAAATTTAGTTGTTCTGAGTAGGTTCTCTTATCAACTTTAGAACTTTGATAAGCTGTATTTTATTTTTGGGGTTGTTGCCTGCATTAAAATGCATTAGAATATTATCTACTACAATCCACAAAATTCAGTGTTCTTGCTGTGTCTTTGAATTAAATGATATGGAAAGAAGGACCATTTTATATAAAACAATCTTTAAATAGCCTAGTGTAAGGAAGAAAACTTCTCCAGCAGCCCTTCCCTCTTTTAGAGAATCAGTGGAAATGGCATTACTCTCCATATTTGTTAAAGAATAAGTGGTGATAGTTTTAGCAGGTTTTAATCCTTGTTTCAGTCTTTATCTATAATAGCTAGGTATTAATTTTCCAACCAAGCAATCTAAATCTCAAAAAAAAAATCCTCAAATAGCCCAGATTTGAATTTTATTAGGTTGTGGACATGTATCGAAAAAGTGCTTTATTTTATGAGTGCATATATAATTAGTAAGGTCTATAATTAAACCTGATAGCTGTATCTCATAAGGTAGCTGCTTTAAGAAATTATTGTTATAGAAATGAGATTAAATAATTCTAATGGGTTAGATTTTTTTCAAAAATGTCAATTTTATAAAGATTATTTGAGTGTTGGCTACTTTGATAAATTTGCTATAAGTATTTTATTTAATAGTAATATTTGTAATGGTGTAAAAATTAAAAAAGTATGATTTTATTTCTTTGCCATTTAAATTGTCTTCTTATAGAATTGTATGGAAAAACAGTAATTTATTTGGAAATAAGAAAATTGCTTGGAAAAAGGGTTTACTTTGAATAATTTATTAAATAATACAAAGGAAATTTTTGATAGAAAAAATATTCCTGGAGTAGCATATATTATTCCTTGTTTTTGTAAGAAGGGTATGTATAGGTCAGAGTAGTTTGAGCTTAAATGAAAGAATAAAGGTACATATAAGTAGGGTTAGAAATAAATATCTTAGTGCTGCTTTATATATTTATCCGTAAAAAAGATACAGACCACACTATTAATTTTGATGAAGGTATGGTTGTCTTCTTTGAGAGAAATGAATCTTTATTATTAAAAATTTATGTTCCTGAAGCAATTAACTTATTTAAAAGTTCTTTTAATATTAAGGGTATGTAGGAAGTAAGTGAAATTGTGGGTAATGTTTAAATATGTTGTTATTTTCTAGTTCTTTACACTTGAAAAGTCTGCTGGTAGCAATGAAACCATTGGTTGTGTTTTAGAGTTTGCTTGTTTTGTTTTTTTTTTGGCTAGTCAGGTTGAGATGTGAATTTGGGGTAATTTTGATTATTTATTGACTAGTTTAGCTTTATGCAAATGCCTTCCTGAAGATTGCATGCTTTCTAATAGATGGTGATGGAGAGATTTGATACTAGTCTCTAAATTTTTATTTTTAGTGTATGAGCAGAAATCTAAAATGTCAACTATGGTATTATAAATTCATAATTGATTTTGTAATATTAAACATTTTCTTCCTTGATCTCAATATAAGAGTGGAAATTTCAGAAATAAACATATTTAAAACAACCTACATAGATGCTAAACTCTTTATACAGTAGTGCCACTCAGTGTGAGCCAGAGTAATCAATGAATGCAAGAAGGCTTAAGCATAAAATTCCTATCTAGTGCCTACTCATCCAATATCCCCAGATTAGTTTCTAGCTTGTGGTTTTCATAAATGAGGAGCCTTGGATCTGAGAGCACTGTGCTTAGATCTTAGGATCTAATGCAACCCTCCAGTAGCCCTTTACATCTTATTAGCTAACTATAAAGCTTCGAGTCCAAAATGAAAACACAATAATGTTTTCAATTCAAGCTCATTAGCTTGTATAGTGGTTTGGATGACTAGGCACTAAATAGAGATTTTATGCACAAACCTTCATGCATCCATTGATTACTCTGGCTTCCACTTAGCCTCTGTGTAAACAGCTTGTATACAGCATAAACAATGATGATCATGTGATGTGTAATGGTTTAAAACAACCTAATAGCAGTGCATCTGTAAATACTTATTTTAAACTAGCTTTCAGATTTTTTTTCTGAGTGCGTTGATTGCAATTTAGGCTATCAAAACTTTGTATTATCGAACAAGATCTAGTGTAAGATGACTTTTACACATGCATTCAAAAGAAACGAAAATTTTGAAATAATCATTCTCATACAATTGTTACAATAGGCATTTGTATCGTCAAAATTATGTTAATAGCTCACTTAGTAATTGGAATGAAGAGAAGTGGTTTATTTTTTTTAGACGAGCACTCCTATTTCAAGCAATCACTTATTCTGGAGACAATTCACTTGTATAGTAGCCCGCTATATACTTCATAATATGTAAGCATTTGTGCAATTTCAAATATTTTTATATTTCTGCTTAAAATGGCGTTTTAAAAATAAAATGTCATAATAGATTTTATATATAAATAAAAAAGTTTTTAAAAAAAAAGTGTTAAGAAAGTGAAAACAAATCATCCAGTCGGTGTCATTTACTTGATCATGGCTTTTAAACTTTTCACCATTTATTTAAACAATACTGTTATTAATTCGACATTTTTATAAACAAACAAAATTAGCTGCTGACATATTTAGTTTAGAATCTTGTTTAAACTCTTAGTACTCATATCAGTCTAGGAATTCGGTTTGTATACTAAACAATGATAGCATTCTTAAATAAAATGTACTTAAAACATTCATTGATTTGAAAAATAAAAAATATTGAAATAAATAGAATTAAAATTGTCTACGAAAAGAAAGATGGCGGACTTAAGTAGCTATGTTTCAAATATGCACGCGTATGTGTGAATTTTGTCAGATTGTAACTTTAATAAAATCAGAATACATACTATATACTCCATTAAATAAATATATAGCTGATCACCAAGTAATGCTTAGAGCTAAAGATAATTTAATCTCAATAGCCTTAAAAACACGATACTTTCCTGCCAGTAGAGAAGGCTACATTGCATTATAATTCCATGGGCTATTTTTAATCAGTACATTGACATTCATTTGATTAATCCAGATTAATCTGGCCCAATAATATACGCACTACTGACCGTTAAACGGAGACTAATTAGGTTGACTACGAATGAGCTATCTGAAAAAAAAGTTTATGACCTGAAAAATTTCATGGTTCATCTGACATGGATTTGAATTCTAGATTATGGTTATGGCAAGCTGATGCACCATTATTACACCACAAGGCCTTGATAAAAATTTAATGGCAATGTAGTCTTTTATTGCTCTTTTTTTTCTATGTGTCAAAGCATCAGCCGGGAAGCGAACCCGGGCACAACTGCTTGTAAGGCAGCTGTGCTAATCACTCGGCCACCAACTCTTTTAATTAAAAATGAGCAAATATGTGTAACAAATGTTTGCAAATTGAATTCACAAAAGTATTGATTAAAAGAAAAACTCCTAAAAAAAATTCCTGTGATCTTTTTCTATGGATTATATTTAAGGTATGTCTAATTAATTTTGTTTCCTCTATCAATCATTGTATATCTATGGGAGAAAGCATGTTGAGTAACTTATTGAAACAAAATGCGATAGTTCAGTTAACGTTTAAAAGCTAATTATAATTAAACTCTGATAATGGTAACAAAAATTCATGAGTATCAGAAGTATGAACACAAATAAAAGTGATACAAGATGGTTAACTTGAAATTTATATTTCTGAAAATATTGAGAGCATAAATTTTTTTTTTCTACTTGCCATGCAAATGAACTAAATTGCAACTTACAATATATGATTGACTTATGCATATCACTTCACCAAACATTGTGAGTATCCATCTAAAATGAAATATTTTGAGATTCAGTCTAGAGTTTCAGCTATCCTTGTATTGTCATCTCTTTTAACAACATGCTTAATCCAGATCTATTTTACCATTTAATTCTTACAATATCATTTTTTAATCATGTATTTGGTGATTTAATATTCATCTTTTTATACTAAACTGTATGCTCTTCTATAAAGTGGTTAAGATGCAGTTTTGAGGGTGTTATGTTGTTGTTTTTTACTTTAAAACAGCTACAATAATTAGACAATAAAACTGCAACCAAATAATTATATTTCCTCATTACAACTTTACAGCTATATCATAAACTTTAATGAGTTTTGCTATATTAATTCAATAAATGGGAATGTTCACTATATAGGAAAGATTAATACAGTTATAGATAAATTTACAGTTTGGCACTACTTTCAACCGGGCAAATCATATTCATAGACCAAAGTCAGATTTATAAGTGAATGAACATTGAACTTAATTAATATGCAAATTTATATATTTACATATACCACTTCCATGTTAGAGCAACTCATGAATCTCTTTTTGTTTATCACATGGGTATTATTTGCAATAAGCCACACTTCATTGACTTTTTTTTTTTTATCGTTACGCTCAGCGCAAACCACTTTGATATTAATCGGATAGAAATTGTGACCAGAATCGATCTTATGCCGAAGAATACTAATTTTATGCTAGGATTTATTTTAGCATGCTAATATATATACATCATACTCTTGGAACATGAGATTGATTCTGGTCACAATTTCGATCTCATTAATATCAAAATGGTTAGTATTCTTCGGCATAAGATCGATTCTGGTCACAATTTCTATCCGATTAATATCAAAGTGGTTTGCGCTGAGCGCAACAATCAAAAGGGAAAATTTGAAGAACCATAGTTTATCGCAAATAACAACATGCAATAAACAAAAAAAATTAATGTGTTGTTTTATCATGCAAGTAGTATATGTAAATGTATAAATTCGCATATTAATTAAGTTATATGTTTGTTCACTTACAAATCTGACTTTGTGCTTCAAATGATGTCCCGTTTAATCAAAGGTAGTGCTAGGTTGTGGTTTTATCTATAACTGTATTAATCATTCCTATATAGTGAACATTCCTATTTATTGAATTACAAAATAATAAGAAAAGAAGTAAAGTTTTTTGAGTGCTTCTATATTAATTTATATCTGTAATAAGTATTTTTATTTATTTGCATTCATTATGCTTCAGTACCTTTTTAATAATCTGATCAAAATATTTAGAATTATGTATTTTTTCTAATTCATTACTATTATCCTTTAGTTTTTTCTGTTTGTAAAAAATGTTATTGAACATATAATCTTTTTAGTTATTGTCTTTATTTTTTTTCAGCTGATAGCTTTTATAATAACTAGGCATGTAAAGAGTTTTGCCTGTTTTAATAGCAGTTAAGAACAAGCATAAGAAATGGTGATCATGTGATGTTTATTGGCTTAAAACCAATCCTGCCTAATGAGATAGTGGTGGCTATGGTTATTAAAGAACCAAAGATACCAAAAGGTATAGGTACTGAACTGAGTTCAGACCTATATGACTATAAGCTGATGAGCTTGGATTGAAAATATTATAGTGTTTTCAATTTAAGTCTCATAGTTTATTAGTTAAGTAGAGATAAAAGGTGGCTACTGGAGGGTTGTATTAGATCCTGAGATCTAGGTGCAATGATCTCAGATCTAAGGCTCCTCATTGACAAAGGCCACAAGCCAGAAACTAGTCTGGGGATATTGGATGAGTAGACACTAGATGAGGATTTTATACACAAGCCTTCTGGCATCCATTGATTACTCTGGCTTGCACTGAGTGGGAATAAGTATAGAGAGTTTTGCCTGTTTTCCTGTAGCATGTGTCAGCAATTTAAGAATAGATGCCACTCAGTAAAGAAATATATGTAGAATTTTGATGTAGGACTATATAATATTTGCCAAAGAATATAACTTTATTACTAGATATACTATTTGATCAATTATTGTGATGGATGATTAATAGTAAGTGCAGGCTGCAGCTGTTGAGTGGAACTGAATTAATCTATTCAAAGGCTGTTGAAAGATGTTCAGCATATGAAGCTGTAGTAGAACAAGTATGTGAGTTCTAAAGTGTTACAGAGATAACATACCCCAAGTGATTATTAATAAGCTGGACTCAGAAAAAAAAAAAAAATTAAATTGGAAGTAGTACTATCAGCACTAGAATATGCTATGGTTGTGGCAGAATATGATACTTTAAAAAAATGGTATAAAAATAAGAATAACCACTATCACATATGTAGTATTATGAGTCATTTTTTTTATTAAAAATCAAAAAATAAAAGCAGTTTTATGCCTAACTATCAGTCTAGGGTAGAAATAGTAAACAAAAATCTAATGTAAAAAAAAACAACCCAAATGTCAAAGGAATTAATTGTTCAAGTATAACTTGATGTTGTTGTTTGGAAAATAAACTTAAAATGGAAATTGACAGTGGAAAATTATTCCAATAGCTAAACATGCAGATTTAGTAGCAGGTGATATGAATGGACATCATATAGACATGGTTGAGATCATAAATGCATCAGTAAATAAGCAAGAAACCTGCCTTTACATATAGTCTCAAAAGATATAAGCCCAATTTTGGTAGAAATTAATTTCAATCATTGGGAATAATTAAAAAAGGAGTTAAACAAGTAAAACTTGAATCAGAGATTTGGGAGAGATTTGCAGAATTGTTTTAAGTTTGGTCCAGCAAAACAAAATGTACAGCGAATAGATATTGAGCTAATGAAGAGTGCCTAAGGTAGAAGAAGCTTTTGAAGATTTAATGATGAAGATATAATTTAACCAGTGTACATGAAATAATCTGGGCAGCACTGGTAATAGGCATATTAAAACTTAATGGGATGATTTACCTGTGTGGTGATTAGCAAGTGATCATAGATAAATAGCAAGGTGTATTCTGTACCAAATGTTTGAGAAGTTTTAACTTCACTACAAAGAGCATTATTCTTTAGGTAAGCCTAAATTACAGTACACTTTTCATCAGATTCCAGTAACTATGATAATAGCTGAACCTCTGATAATGAGTACACATTTAAATATGGTTTAAATATAATAAGCTTCTGTATGGAATAATGATCATCTCAAATGTGTTTCAGGTGAAGATGGAGAGGCAGTTACAAGAGGTAGAAGTTATCCCATTTCTTGGCAACATATTAATTACATCTGAAATGGAAGCAGAACTAGGGCTACATGCAAACAAAGTTTAAGTGCTTATAGATATTTGGAGATCATCTGAATGTACTAAAGAGAATTTGACTCTTACTGAGATTAAGTTGTTAGGTCATGTGATTAATAGTAAAAGGAAGTATCCAAATCCAGAAAAGGTTAATGTTGTTGAAAGTGCACGTAAACCTAAAAAACATCATGATTTACTTAAGTAAAAATGGTACTGTTCTAATAGATCATGTCAGCCACTTGATGGCATTGTTGCTATGCAAAAACACATAAATATAATGTTACCGGGCCCACCCTGTTTTTTGTGAAAGAATAAGAATCATATGGGTTAACATAATTCATTTATTTCCTTAATAACATTTACTGGAACAATTTTACATGAACATACATTATTGCAAATGCTCTATTATAGTAGAATTCCCCCTGTGGCAAAACCTTTCTCCCCCATTTACAACTACATCGTGGTGGCAAAAATGCTGATAATGCTTTAATTATTAAACTGTCTTTTACTTTTTTGGGTCATTTTTGGAAAGGAAAAATAATTATTTAGTTATTTAGTGATTTATTACAATAGTTATCTTTGAAAGAATGTGTGTATGGATATTAATGGCACACCTATTAAGAACGATTAATAATTCCAACTCAATTGGTTTTTTACTTTTTTTTTTTTTAAAGATTAATAAATGTATTCTTTGGACAATTTCTTTTGGTCTCTGGATAGAAGTACGAGAATTTTTACAGTCATCCATTATTTTCCAAAGGCTTAATGTAATTCATTGATTCCTTATTCAATTTCCGTAATTTACTGGAGAACAATTTTACACTACTAAAAATTTAAAAAGCTTTAACTACAAGTGGCCAAAAATTTCATCTTAGTCCTGCCATGTAGGGCAGATGGTATGTCTTTTCACATCCACAAGAATTAAAACTTTATCAATTGACCTAACTTATTGCAAAGATTCTATTACAGTATAATTAATTGATTCCTCATGCATGCTAGCTTTTGTGGATGGAAGTTGCCCTGATTTTGAACTGTCAGCCATTTTATTTGTCATGGACATGTTCTCTTGAAAATGTGACTTTTCACATGAGTTTGTTAAAATCTTGCTTGGACGTACCCTTTCCGAATTTTTTGAAGGTTCCACATTGAGTAGGGAAGTGTGGTGACAGGTTGACAATTGTTAGGAGGTAATAGTATGTGAAATATCTTGTAAGCTAATTTCTTTGACATGCATATTTGAAGAGTTGTGGCAGGCTGAATTCCAGACATTCTCACACAATACTGTAGTGAACATTGAACTGTGGCCACTGATAAATGGTATCTTTCTGTGCTTTATAGCATAGAAATAATACACTCAGCATTGGCTGCCATGTTTAAATGGTCTATTTCTGTGCTTTTGCATAGATATATAGGCCTAGAAGGTGGTGGTCACATAAACAGCATTTAAATAGCACCATAAAGTGGCTGACGCAATCTAATAGAACAGTACCATGAAAACAATAACAGAAATGAAATGATGAGATTTTAATAAAACAAAAAGTTTATTAATTATTAATCACCTGTTGTACATCATAGAGATGTCTAAGAATTTGTTGAAATTGTTATCTAATATCAAAGCAATAGAAGGAATGCCCAATTATGCATACAGAATATTATCCATGGCTGAAAATAACTATAGCCAGATGGGTAAAGAAAATCTGGATATTATACTTGCAGATAGAAAATTTCAGCAGTATTTGTATGAGCACACTTACATGAATCATAAGCCTGTATTATAAATTTATTAAATGCATATTGATTACATAAGTAATATTTACTGAGGCTATAACCTCGATATTATGTGTATAAAATGCGATAGTAGGGACCTCTACAGGTGTTTTAACCACAAGCTTACACTATGGAAGAAAAGAGGGGAACCCTTCTTTACTTCAACCTACTTTCTATTTAAATAGGTGAAGCGAAGTGGTTAGATCTAAAATCTTTCCATTGACTCGTAAATCAAAAGATTTCACGAGTATTAATGTGTAATAAGAAATGTGGACTTAATCAGTGAAGTATTGAATAGCTTCACGCTCGCAGATCTAACCGCTTCAGCTTCACCTATTTAAATAGAAAGTAGGTTGAAGTAAAGAAGGGTTCCCCTCTTTTCTTCCATAGCATAAGCTTGTGGTTAAAACACCTGTAGAGGTCCCTACTATTGCATTTTATACGCATATTATCGAGGTTATAGCCTCAGTAAATATTACTTACATAAGCCTGTATTAGAAGTTTTTGCAAACTTAAAGCAAATATCTTATTGCTTTAGCCAACAGATGTTCAGATGGAGGAATATACTCACTTCATATGATTTTGAGCTCAACCAGAAAGAAAACCATTAGACATATTGATGGATTGATTTGAATACTAGTCAGGTACAAGTATAAGAAATTTGCTACAGATGTAAATTATATAGACATTATGTCAAATAATATTATGGTAGTTAAGTGAAAGAAAAATAATACTGGTGATTAACTATTAAATAAATGGGTTAAGAAAGGGTGCTTTCATTGCTGACTTAATTATATAATATTGCAAATTTGGAATTTCCATGACAGTTTATTTATGTGCATAAAATGCACTTTAATGATGGACCAAGTATTGATACCAAATGCAAGAAGACACCTGACATTAATAGAGCGAAAGTGTTAGCAAGATCATATGTGTGGTAGCTAGGTATGTGCAATCATATTGAACAAAACATTAAGTTGTCTGTATTTTGTCATCAACAGCTAGATTATCACCAAAAAATTTAAGTCATTGCTTCAGGCTGTTAAACTTTGGCAACATATATACACGAACCATACTGGTTCTTTTAACGGCCATATCATTTTGGTGATTATTGATGCTTATTATTGATACTTGCTCTAAGTGAGAGGAATATTATGTCATGAAAAATACTAATGCACTGGATATCACAAAAATACTTAATGATTTATTCATGCACCATAGTTAGCCTAAAATACTAATTTCAAATAATGGATGTGAACTTTGTTATTTCAAAATAATTTTTTTTAGGTATAAGAAAATACATCATATTTTGACACAACTGTATTATTCTATATCTAATGGATTCATTGAAAAAGTAACAAACTGTTTTAAAATAACCATAATGATATTTGTGAAGCAGTAACTGTCACAATGGTTTATCAACATTAGAAATGTTAATGGGTCATGAGCAATGGATATATATGTTATTGTTAGTTCCAAATAATAAAGAAAATATAAACCATAAAATTAGAGTAATAAAATTTCAGAAGAAATGAGGTACGATTTGATTAAAAAATAGCGGCAACAGGATTAATGTTAAAGCAAATAAGAATGATAAAACTGTCTGGTGTTATTGAAGTTTGTAGGCATGGAAACCATTTGGGGAGCTGAAAACTGGAAGTAATTGTAATAGAAATAGAGAAATCAAATCTGTGTTTCTATATAATAGAAGAAAAGGTTAAACAGTGGAAGAAGACAGCAGTCTGTATGAATCAGCAGAGATACAAGGTGAGGAAAAATAGAGCAGCCAAAGTAAAATGAAGGTTCTGGTCTGTGGTATTTTTGAGCCAAAAAGGAACTGAAGAATGCTGAAATGATTTTAAAACTATGTGTATAAGTAAGTGATTCTCTTGGGTGAATAAAGAAGTATTGCATTGGTATATGTAATATATGTTTACAATTTGGAAAAATGGTAGAAATGATATGTATAAATAATTTTAGTATATACACCTTTACTTTGGTTAATGATGAACCTTTATAAAATAATTTACCATAGTGATTATTATCAATTTATGTCCACGATTTTGATCTACAATTAATTATTCACAACAACGTTTTAAGAAACAATTTTGAAACAAAACAGTTATCTTTTTTTTAAAATGGTGGCCATTTTGTAAGATTGGTGACATCATAGGATAGTGACTTACTTAAAGCTACATCATCTAAAAATAAAAAGGTGACATTCATGAAAAAAGTGTTCAGTCAGTACAGGGTTTATTTCTCATACAATATTATCTTTTGATTGTAGAATTAAAAGTCAATTAATGTAAAGAACATTATCTAATTTTCATCCAGAATCTTTACAAGGCGATCAATGCTTTCATTAATACCTGTAAAAGCAAAAAAAAATGTCATTTTTATTCCATACAATAAATAATTGAAAATTCACTTTGATCACACACAACAACCAATATATTAGTATTAAATTTTATAGATTAAAATTCTTATAATCATTGTAGTTTGTCATAATGATAAGATATTTGGAGAAAAAAATGATTTTGTGCATTATGCTGCTAATAATTTTATATGAACTAAAGTTACTTAAATTAAAATTTTATTATTTCTATCCTCAATTTTAAATCAATGATCTCATAATTTGTTTGGGAAATTTTAAGATAATGGCAGCTTTTATCATAAACTTAAATTAGCAAAAAAAAAAAAAAAAGATTTAATCTCATTATTATAACTACATTACATTTCTTTATCTAATTTTTATTTAATTCCTGGCTATATTGATTAATTTAAACAAGTTTAAATTACTTAAATTCATATGGAATATAGTGAGTCAATAATCAGGATTACTAGAAGAAAATCCCCATAGACCAGACTCAAAAGTCATCATTGTTTCTGATTGAGAAAAGTGAAAAATATCAATCAGCCTATAATAAAAACCTTCTTGTTTCTACCAATTCGGTTATTTAATCATTTCTTAACTTCAAGAAAGACTAATTATAAAAATATTTCTGCATACTGGACATAAAAAAATAATAGTTGTGATGTTTATTTATTTATTTACATATTCCATGTTTCTATTGGTAGTTGGATTATTTTAATATAGTCAATTGTAGAGAGAAATATATTCAAATTATAACTTCCACTCCTATGAATGTATACAAATTTAATTATCAGGGACCCACATAAAACAAGATTGCTGATTGCCAACATCTATGTTATATAAATATATAAAACTTCACAACTATGATTGGAATTATTTAAATATATATATATATAGAGAGAGAGAGATCCCCCAATATCATGATTTCAGTTATCCACAATTCAAAAATAATATTAAATAAAGAAAAAAATAGAAATTAATAAAAGTTCATTTTCTACAAGTTTAAATTTTTAATTCATAGAATACATTATTACACAATCTTATATATTTGGGTGTGTATTAAAAACATTATATATAGTCTTTTATAATCCTTATATTTCAGCATCCATTCCTTGGAGCCAAATGTCACGAATATGGGGTAGGGATAATTATTGAATAACAACTTTTATACTATTTTGCCTGTTGAAATATTAATTTTAATCATATTTCCCATGAAAGATATTTAGAATTATTTGTGGCTCCTGCTTTGACAATAGCATGCTGACTAATGGTATTAATATTTTGTTTATGAAATAAATGAATGTTCTAAAAAGACAAATAAGTGTATTATTTCAAATATTTTACATATTTACTCTTTCAAAATACTGAAGTATTTGTTAGTATAACTAAAAAATAAACCAACCTTCTTCTGTAAAATAAGCAGAATTCAAGCTGGTTGCCACTGTCATGGTTGTCACTCTGTCAGGATCCACCCTATTTCTAATGAATAGCTAAGCAGCCAGAAGGCTATCTGAGAATGACTAGATTGATTATATTTCATTTTAAAAATTAGAAAAAAGAGAGGGATAAGAAAGAGGTGAGAAAACATGACACTCAAATAACATTTAATTGAACAATTTAATGTATTCCACTCAATTGTTTAATTTAGTAGCAAGTAATCATTTTCATTTAAAGTTTATTTTAAAAAATTTCTGTCAAAAAATATAATCATATTTTTTTTTTTGCCAACTATTTAGAAAATAAATATCAATGAGGGGTAGTTTGTTGTTTGAAAATGTTGTTTTATCAGCGTTATATATACTGTCTTTAGATAATCTTTAAAAAAAGGGAGGTAGATTTTGTTAGAGCCTGAATCTTGAAATATGATTTTCGCTATAAAAATGGCTTTAAAGGAATTGTGGTGAATATCTGATAGGGCTGATAGTATTCCCTAAAACTCAGCAAGCGGTATTATTCTGGCCCTCAAATTTTAAAGCGTCCATATATTAAATAAGAAAAAATTAAATATTGAGAATCAAATTACATAATATCAACTATCAGATTGTTAATAGTAATTTGAATGAAATGAAGCCAGGAAAAATAAATTTATAGAATTATTATGCATTGTGTACGTATTGTCTTCATATTGCCTTCATACATTGTCGATTATATTTTGTCAACGTTAAATCATATATATATATAAACAGTAGTTTTATTCATTTTATTAATTTTATCATCGCGGTCGTATTTTTGTCAAGATATCAAGATAGGACTAATTATATTTCAATTTTTTTATTTATATATTTTACATGAAGGGTCAGAATGACTAATATGTCAACATGAGTAGGATGACAACCTTGGCACTAACATGGGCTTTGAACTTTCCATGATCAGATTTTCAATGAAATAGAAGGCTGAAGAGTTGTGAGTTGGAGTAGTTTGAAGCCTGTCCATTAAAGCATGAAGATTGGCTATCTTAATATAAAGCTGAGCACTGATTGTATATATGTGTGGAGATAGTAATCTAGACCAACTGATGATTGCTGGTTTAGCCTGAAATTCGTACATTGGTGATTATTTATTTTTTGAACATGTGTGTGATCAGGTGGGTCAGAAATATGAGATGGCACTGAGAGTAGTGGGTCGTGTGAAACTCTGAGTTCGAATCCCGCATATATTACATATATAAATGCAGGTTAAGCCTGTACAATGTATTAATTCATAATTAGATATGTAAAGACATGAAAGCAGTCCACACCTAAACAATACCAATAACCTATCTCTTTTGTTGTCAAAGTAACCGTTTTTACCGTGATGAAAGTAGATACCCACTTTTATCTAAGATCTAACATGATTATATATATACTAACTATTAACATTTGATTAAAACAGATTGAAATGTATGATTGTTTGATATTGTTTAAGTGTGGACTGTTTTCATGAATTTACATTTATAAAGCAATCTAGCCTTGAGTATTATTAGTTGTATTATCTAAGTTATATATGGTTTCAGTACAGTTTGAAAATTAAAATTGATTATTTGTTAGTCTGCTTTCAAAAACAGGTTATATTTGCCTGTTTTATTGAAGTATAAATTTCAGTCTCTTTCAATAATGGTTGCCTTGACAACGTGTAGATTTAGATTCTTGGTATTGTTTAGGTGTGGATTACTTTTTTGTATTTACATTTATAAAACATTTGAAATATCTGAAGCCTAATTGTAAATATAAGGGATTTGAACTCAGACTTTCAAGCCCCTTCACTATTCACACTATCTCATATTACTGATACACATGTCCACATACATATATATATATAATCATTGGGAGATGGTAATCTGGACCAACTGATGAGTGCTGGTTTAGCATGAAATACATACATTGGTGATTATCGTTTCTGTATGTGTTTGGTCATGTGTTTCAGTAGTATAAGATAGTGTGGATAGTGAAGGGGCTTGAAAGTCTGAGTTCAAACTCCCTATATTTACATTTATAAACTAATCTAGCATTGAGCATTATTAGTTTTATTATCTAAGTAATATATAGTTTTAGTGCAGTTTGAATGTTAAATTGAGCATTTGTTAAACTGCTTTCAAAAAGATAGGTTTTATTGGTCTCTTTAATGAAGTTTATTTAAACTTCTTTGAATTCATTTCCAATCTCTTTTAGTCCTGTGGCAATCTTTAGTGTCTATGTAATAAATGTAATAAGTGCACTTATACACAACTATAGAGAAGCTTTTTATTTCTATAAATTAAATATGGCTTAGTACTGTCAAAAACTTATGGCATTTTCATATTCAAGCAAGCTAAAATAGAATATATTAGACCATAAGTAAATGTGAGTATTCATCTTTATCATAAATAACCTTGGTAACAAACAAATTGATGTTCTTGATATTGTTCAAGTGTGAACTGCTTTTACGTATTTATATTTAAAAATCATTCTAGCCTTAAACATTAGTAGCTTTATACTTAAAAATTATGTTATTCATCATTTGCATTTTTTCTATTAATCATCATCATCAACCATTATCAATCCACTGCAGGATGAAGGTCTCTCCAAGTTTAATCCATCTTCTCCATTCTTTAGCTTCTCTTCTCCATATCACCCCTACATACTTTCTTATTTCATCCATCCATCTCACATGTGGTTTCTTTCCGGATCTTTTACAATCTCTTGGAATCCAGTTTAAGATTTCAATTGTCTATCTATTATTATCTCTTCTAGCAATATGTCCAACTCAACTCCACTTCAATCTTTTAATTTTTTCAATGAGGTTAGTAACACCCGTTTGTTCTCTTACCCATACATTGCGTTTTTGATCTCTTCTTGTTACTACCAACATACATCTCTCCATACTTCTTTGAGTGGTCTGGAGTCTCTGTATTGCTCTTCTATTAAGTGTCCAAGTCTCAGATCCATAAGTAAAAACTGGTAAAACACATTTGTTAAAAACCCTCCTTTTCAAACACATAGGCATATTTCCTTTTAGTATCAAGTTATTTCTACCAAAAGCACTCCAACCAAGTTTAATTCTATGATTCATTTCCTCCATTATGTTTCCATCTGTATTAATAATCTGACCAAGGTATTTGTAACTGTTAACTTCTTCTAATTCATCATAGTCAATCTTTATTAATATTCACACATAATGTTAATAAACATATATATGCTTATGCACTGATCAATGAAAATATATAAAAAAATTAAAAAAGAAACATTTGTAAATTATAAAATAAACTTAAGATTCATAAACATAATTCAGATATGTTAGAATATACACCTTTTTACAGATAAAAAATATTTCTGTGAACTATTACTTTTTATTTAGTAATAAACATCAAATCGAATCAAATGGTTTATTGCTTAAAAGAGTTTTTAAAAAAAATTGAGAACTGGAAGTGTCAGACCTGGTTACTATTCATTGCCTTTGAGCTCCAGAGTCTGCCATCTAATCACTGCATGAAATCATGCATGAAACCATGCAGGGCAAGCAGTCATCTAAGGAATAATACTGGATTATAATATTATTACCTTTGTTTATAATCATGATCACAATATCAAAATCTGATGTTCCTATTCCAAGAGGAAAACACAAATATTCATGGATTGAGTTTTGTAATGACTATAAAACCAACCTAAGAATCACTAATATATCCGCAAACGAAATATGCTAATCCATTTTTTTCTTTGATATTTTATGAAGGTGTCTTTTAATTTTTTCTGCAAAAAGTTATTTAAATTACTAAACATCACATGATCACAATTTTTTATGCGTACACAAACTGATAACACGGAGGCAAAACTCTCCATACCGTAGTGCTACTCAGTGCAAGCCATAGTAATGAATGGATGCAGAAAGTTTTGTGCATAAAATCCTTATGTAGTGCCTCTGTGTTGTCAGAAATTTTTTTTCTAAAATACTTTAATATAATGTCCAATTATAGCTCTCAAATGTATTCTATTCTTTACTGTATCTTCCCAATGGAGACAATCATCATTGCACTTTTTTAAGAATGTCTTGGAGATAATTCTTATTATGAAAATGGTATTTACCTCTCCCACAAAATACATGTTTATATTTATCGTAAAATACCCTTTTAGAAAGTCTTGCTCTGATGACTCATTTTATATGTCCAATCTAATAAAGGTGTGATATTACAATAATGTATTCTGTATTATATAATGGTCATGCCAATAGCTCTTAACAAGCTTTTCAGACTATCCCTATATTCAGACTGATTTCTAGCTTTTGGCTTTCCTCCATGAGACACTGGGATATTCAAGCATTAGATTTAAAATACCAGGTCAAACCCAGCATTTATCTATTAGTTAACTATTAAGTATAAAATGTGAAATTTTCAGACATTCATATGTCTTTAAATCCAGCTATCTAATTTAAATAGCATATGGGACTGAACTAAGTTCAGATGTACCATATATTAATAACTTTAGCAATATAACATCACCAAAGCCTCGAGAGCAAAACTAATTGCAAGGAAATCAAATCATACATCATGTGACTTAATTTAATAAGCTTGTACTACAAATGTTATAATGAGCATGCCAATAGTTCTTAACAAGCTTTTCCAAATATCTCTTATTCCCATACCAGTTTCTAGCTGCTGGCTGTCATCAATGAGGTACTAAGATATTCAGGCATTAGATTTAAAAATACCAGGTCACCTGATATATGACTTGATTTCCTTGCAATTATAGTTTTGCTCTTGAGGCTTTGGTAATGTTATATTGCTAAAGCTATTAATATATGTTGTATCCGAACTTAGTTCAGTCCCATATGGCTATTTCAATTAGATAGCTGGATTTTAAGACATATGATGTCTGAAAATTTCAGATTTTCTATTTAATAATTAACTATTAGATAAATTCTGGGGTTGATCTGCTATTTTTAAATCTAATGCTTAAATATCCTCATGCCTCACTGATGACAGCCAGCAGCTAGAAAACGGTCTGAGGATAGGGATATTTGGAAAAGCTTGTTAAGAGCTATTGGCACGCTCATTATATAATATTTGTAGTGCAAGTTATTAAATTAAGTCACGTCATGTATAATTTGATTTCCTTGCAAATATATGCTTATGTTTATCGTAAAATATCCTTTTAGAAAGTCTTTCTCTGTTAACTCATTTTATATGTCCAATCTAATAAAGGTGTGATATTACATCAAATGTATTCTGTAGTATCATATCTAGCTAGTTAAAAAACATTGATTAATTTTATGATGTTGCCATTATATTGCACTGAAAGGGTTTCAAATCTGATTGCCATATAATAAATTAGTTAAATAATAGCTCTATGTACAACTAATTTAGATGCAGCAGTTATTTTACTGTGATGAAACACCCTATTTTTTAACTTATTAAAAGCAGCAACACATTGGAATCTTTTTGAATCTCAATATCTAAATCTACTTTCTACTTATAAAACTATCAAGATATAATATTAATATCATCTATGTTCTTTCATTACCTTTTACAATGCTTTTTTACATCCCACTACTGATGGTTTCGATTTCCCCAGCAATCTTCTTCAGAACTTCTACTAATTTGGAAATATAAGTAGAAGTTAAACCACTAAACATCACATGATCACCATCTCTATACTAGCACATAATTTGTTGTAAACAAAGGCAAAACTCTCCATATAGTAGTTCCACCCTATGCCAAACAGAGTAATCAATGGATGTCAGAAGGCTTGTGCATAAAATCCCTATCTAGTGCCTACTCATCCAATATCCCCAGACTAGTTTCTGGCTTGTGGCCATCATCAGTGAGGAGCCTTTGTCAGATCCAAGGCTCCTCACTGATGATGGCCACAAGCCAGAAACTAGTTTGGGGATATTGGATGAGTAGGCACTAGATAGGGATTTTATGCACAAGCCTTCTGGCATCCATTGATTACTCTGTTTAGCATAGGGTGGCACTACTGTATGGAGAGTTTTGCCTTTGTTTATAAGTAGAAGTTCTGAAGAAGATTGTTGAGGCAATCAAAACCGCCAATAGTAGGTTGTAAAAAAGATTGTAAAAAGTAATGAAGTACATAGATGATAGTAATATTATGTGGATTTGGCAATGCAATAAGAAAGATAAAGTTATAATACTTCATAAAGAAGCTAAAGGAGTTAAAGATTTGGAAATGTAAGTAGAAGTTCTGAAGAAGATGGCTGGGGCAATCAAAACCGTCAATAGTGGGTTGTAAAAAAGCTTTGTAAAAAGTAATAATTATAGAGGATATTAATATTATATGGATTTGGCAATGCATTAAGAAAGATAAAGTTACAAAACTATCAAGATATAGACATTGATTTACATTGTCAAATCCTTATCCATCTGAGCTAAAAATTGTTGAGAATTTTCTTTCATCACAGGCTAATAAAGAACTTGAAAGTTTTTGAATATTAATTATTAAACTAAATCTTTTATATATTATATTCATTGACAAAAATAGCACAATCAACAGCATATCTTTTTAAATCCAGAATCGAAGAAGCTGAAGTCCAGGTTTTTGTTTTTGATGACTGGTTCATTAAACTGCCTATAAATAGTTCAAAGACCACTGTCATAGAAATTGAATACAATGTTGGAATAAGTACATATTCTTATATAATACCAGTTTTCATTTCAAATGCCTGATATTTCACCTGCGATAATAATACTTTCTCTCCTTCCATTATATAGAAACTGCATAATATGAATAAACTTTGATGAATGATCAACTAATTCCAGTCAATGCCATAGACCTGTTCAATTAATTGAGTCAAACGCCTTGACCAAATCATTAAATGCAATACTTAAATTACGTTTTTGTTCACAACACTTTTCTAACATTTTTTTTGGCAATAAAAAACCATGTCTGTAGTGTTTTTTCATTTTCTAAAACCACTGATTCCCTGATAACCGTTCATTTATTCAATAAAATCTTTGAAAGTATCTTAGCTGTAGTAGATACTAACATATTACTAATTTCAACAACTTTCAGCCTTTTCAGATGTGAATGTTGATTTATTTACAATGAAAGAGTAATTCTCTTTTTATCAGATGAATGAAGGTGCATTAATAAACGAAAAGTAAAATTGTATTGGCAAGTTTATTAAAAATGACTCATTATGGGTTTGCTTACAAATAATTCTGGGTAACGTATTTGAACAAGAATGTTCTGAAATATAATCCCCATAATGCAATGGTAATGGTGCATACCTTTAAGACAATATGGTACATAAGATGTACTATGATATTCGATAACAAGAAATTCAACTGGCTGAGAAAACTCTACAGTGATTGGGAAACTTATTTCAATCAGTGTTAGTGATACTTGCCTAGAAAGATGTTGACTCAAATCTGGGGGGTCCATGTGAGATAATCAGATAAACATTTGTTTTGAGTAAAAGTTAGAATTCTATTAGGTCGCTTATTCCTTAGGCTAATCAAACATTTTGTTACATGCTCCACCCTTTTGAGTTGCATTTGCTTGATGTCTTAAGAGTCTCCTTCTATTACATTGTTACAGGTCAACCTCCTTGAGTTGGAATTAACTGTTTAATGGCCTGGAGCCTTTTTGTCTTAATAGTGAAATATTTCAATTTATTTGTGTTTGGTTATCATTTGTTTAACTACTTGTATAAATTGTAAATGTTTATGTTATTAATAAAGTTTTTATTATAAATTTAAAAAAAAAGTGGAACAGTAAAAGCCACTTTATGATAAGGTGACACAATTTCTTGAGTCTATATATTTTTTAAAAAATCCAATATTTTTGACCCAAATGTATTACCATATTTTAAAAGCATTATCAGGATCTAGCCTTTCAATTTTAAAGATTATACAGTGCTGTTTTCACTTTACTAAGCTGACAATATGTCTTTAAATTTCACCATCTTAATTTTTGTAATCATTATTCAAATTGTGATTTTAATTTTTACTCTAGAAATAATAACTTGATGTTAACTTTAAAAAATATCTTGCTATAATTGATCTTTAAAAAACAATTAACTGCTACATATTAATAACCTTTACAGAATCATGAGGAGAGAAAAACAAACAAATCACTAAATAAGCTTACCTGCATTTTGGATGAGAAACAGGATGTTGATTTTTTGATTGATATGATACAAAAAACAAAAATATGCACAGATTTTCTATCTTAATATAAACTGAACACTGACTATATATATGTGGGAGATGATAATCTGGACCAACTGATGAGTGCTGGTTCAGCTTGAAATACATCATATTGGTGATTATTTATCTTTTCTATATGTGGTGGTCATATGTATCAGTAGTATGAGATGGTGTGGATAGTTGAAGGTTGTTTGAAAGTCTGAGTTCAAACCCCCTATACTTATAATCAAAAACAATACACTGTAAAATTATATCTTTTAAAAAATTTATAACCACATATTAAAAAAAAGGGTAATGGCGTTATTGCTCAGGAGTTCATAAGAAGTTGGAGCACCAAAATTGTGAATGCCAGAATCAAACCTAAACCTCCCAATCCCAAGTTGGGTACTCTACCAACTGTGCCAAACTGCATAGGACAACCAAATATGATAATTTTAAAAACATAGGAGATTTATAATGAGAAATAATAATATATTATTGAATTATTAATTCATTTGATCCAGAAAAGTGTAGGAATTAAGGGTGACAAATTAATGATATTCCACTATTATTTCTTGCAAAATTAACTTTATCTATTTATGCTTTAAATTGGCTATATAATGTCTTTGCATACTCTTTTTCTCTTTTATGGTCAGTAATTTTATGTTAAGAATGTTACTGGCAATATCAAAAGTTATAAATAGACAATAAATATGTTTTATAAAGAGCTCGCAAATAAGCTCTTAACAAGCTTTGCAGAATATCCTCAATCCCATACCAGTTTCTGCTACTAGCTCCATCAGAGAGGTGCCACAATATTCAAGCATTAGATTAAAAATACTAGGATGAGCCCAGCACTTTATCTAATGGATAACTATTAAGTAGAAAATCTGAAATTTTCAGACATCCATATGACTTCCAATCCAGCTTTTCTACTTAGTAGTTATCCATTAGATAAAGTGCTGGACTTGTCCTAGTATTTTTAGTTTAATGCTTGAATATCCTGGCACCTCACTGATGAAGCTAGTAGCAGAAACCGGTCTGGGGTTGAGGATATTCTGCAAAGCTTGTTAAGAGCTTATTTGCAAGCTCTTTATAAAACATTTGTAATACAAGCTTGTTTAAATTAGCTAATGTGACATCTGACTTTATTTATTTGTAATTTTAAATAAATATGTATACAAACTCTTCACATTTTTTGCATAATTAAAAGCCTGTAATAAATTATATATATATATAAATTAATACTGTTAATTCTAATAATCTCACAGATAAATGATGAATTCATAGTATTATTCCAGGAACCTCAGTGTGATAAAAATATGGTATCTAAACAGCTGAAGTTTCTATACAAAATAACAAGTACTGTACTTTCTTCAGAGCTTTTTCTTTCTCAAATTATAAGAATGTGTTAATACCCCTATACTTGAAAACTTTATCATTTATACTAATCTAATATACTTTGAGAAATAATTTTGTTAATAACCTACATTTACACAAGCATATCTATTGTAATGAATACCTAGTGTAAGTCTCTATTATATATTATCTTAATGTTATATATGACTACACAGGAATGGATTTATGTAATAGTGATAAAAAATCCAGCTGTTATGCCTATAACTTGAGCTTGAATTCCCAATGAGTTAAGTTTGTTTTTTTTTTTTTTTAGGTTTTAATCAGACTTAGAAATTTTTTTCCAGATATTTGACCCGGTTAACCATCTGATATTGGTCAGTAAATTGATATCTTATAATTCTTAGCTAGATAGAAAAGCTCACAAACCTGTATCATGCTTACGCTTTCAAAGACTTAGTAATTTTTTTTCACTGTGGGTTGTTGAAAAGATTTTCATCATATAGTAGATTATTCAAAGTCTTTTATCATTTACATTTGCATTTAATTATATATACTCTACCATTAAATTATATCTAAGAGCATATACTGTATATACGCCCATGCATTTTTATATTAGTTTGAATGTTTAAGAATCATAATTTATGACATGTGCTAACATCATTTTTTTTTAAAGCAGAAATATAATAATTGCGATTTGTAATCAGATAGGATGACCATCTTTTAAGTCATGGAAGATTATATTTGACTGACAATTAATGATTTAAAATCTAACATTTGTATTTTTTATCCACTTAATTACCGTTTTAATATCCTTTCGCGTTGATATAAAAAAAGAAAATTATAAATAATTTTAATACTTTCCAATTATTACAGATGTAATTATTACTTTTAGTTTTTATTAAGATTTATTTTAAGTTGTTCTCTATAAAAATATATAATTTGTATTTGTAGTTACTTTTACTTCAAATAAAATATAAGAAAGAATAAATTTTAAATTAATAGAAAATGTAAATTATATTTTATATTAAACTAATTTTATTTACAAATGAAATATTCATAAAATTACATACACGTCATCATTATTAGCAACTACTCTCAAATAATTTAACATTGTAACTCTTGAATAATAACTTCAAATCAATGAATGGAAAGACAAAAAAAAGTTAGAAGGTAGTTACGAGATGATTATGTAAATCATTTCATGAAAGTCAAATAGATACCTATAAAGCAAATGCTAGTCTGTTTGTTTGACATCTTGTGATACCGTATTTTAATTTTTTAAAGTATTTGCCCTAAAAGTCTTCAAAACCTTGCCTAATTTTAGCTTTCCCCTGTATTATATCTAAACCATCTACTTCCAATAAAACAATCTGCTGTGTTGCATTCTTTTAGTGTATGTTTTAAAAATATATTTATTGACATTATAAAATTGTACAGATGCATAATAAAAACACTTTGTTAATGTTGGCTCATCCATTGCTGGCGTTGGTCTGGAAAAAGTATGCAAGAGCCATTCTCCGCACTAGCAGGTTATAAAATGAGCAGATACGTACTATTTAGTTGGCATTGCCCACCCCTGCCAGTGCAAAGAATGACCCAATAATGCTAACTTATCAGCTGGGATAGATGTAGTATGAAATCAATGCCCCTCTAGAAGAATCTGACATGTTGCAACACAGACTACTTCTTCTACAATACACTACAATGTGGATATATCGGGTCCAAAATTCATGTAGAGTCTGTAGGCCATACTAGTAGGCTCCATGTATTGTTAAACAAAAATCTAGAGGATAGTATCTTATCCTTGTCTTGAAGAGCTTTGAGCTTATCGCAAAATATAGCATTGGGATCCGGTGTTGGTTGTGTGAACTTTGTCCTGCACCTTGTGTACCAAAAAGCATATGTCAGGAAGATTGATAACCTGATTACTGTAAAGTCTCCAGAGAAGAGACAACCCCTGATGTCCAGGATTTTATCCACTGCTATAATGCAGTGTTGAGAGATAATTCTTCGAATACTGTTATAGCCTGGACATACATTTAAAAGGTGATTAAAGGACTCCTCTCCTCTAGAACAGGCATGACAAATAGGGTCTATTTTATTTAAAAACCGTTTGTAGTATAAGAATGTATTAAGGTGAATATGGATTCCATGCCAACTAGTGTATGTTTTATAACATAAATGAAGTTTCCTCTTCCAAAAAAAACAAAAACATGCTTATCTTTAACAAAAATACTTTTAATAGAAATATGTTAGCATTTATTCACTTCAATGCCCAATTGAAAGGAAACGTCTCAAGTATTACTATATTTAGCAAGGTAAAGAATAAAATCTTTACATCATATTTTCAGAATCTTACGGAGCATCCTTAAATGAATATTTTCAATTGCCTTTATATTATATCGATAAAGAAACCCATGTGTCACTTCCATACATTAAGTTTGATAGAATACTATTATGTTTAATGTATATAAGATAAAAGTGAAAGAACATATAACATAATACTATTATCATTCTTATTAAAGGATATCAGTAATCTGCATGAAATTGGCAATAAATAAACACTAAGTGGAAGAAAAATGTAGGTATTAATTGGAATGAATCCGATTACATCGTCTTAAAGATATTCCAAATGAAAGAAATATTCAACAAGCCATAAAACAAGACCAATTTTGAATAAACGTTTTTAAACAAAAAATAAATGTATATTAGTAACTTTTATCTTCTGATTTGTCTATTTTTACATCCACACTAGGGAAAATAATCAAATGAATGATTGCTCCAGAGATCATGTGATCTTTAAGCATGGGGAATAAAAGATTTAACTATGATTCAAGCAACTTTAACTCTTGTGTTCAACAATTGATTTTCACATTTTACAAAAACAACCTATATATTTGTTTTCAAGCTATTATGTAAAAGGCTACAGATGTATAATGTAATAAAATACTGATTATAGAAGTAATATAATTTTCTTCTTCTTTTCCTTATGTATTGATTTTTATATTTACATATACCATTTCCAACATTCTTAAATACTTTAACAATACTAATTTTTATACCAAAACTTTATTCTTACAGTTTCAATTGTCCTGCAGTCATCATCAGAGTAACTAAGAATAAAGTTTTGATATAAAAAATAGTATTGTTAAAGTGTTTAAGAAGGTTGGAAATGGTATGATATATAAAATACTGGTTAAAAAGTGTTTTAATCAAATTATTTATTGAACTATAAAAGTAAAACTGAGTTTTGTTTTGGTTTATACATACTAATGGATTAATGTGGTTTTTGAAACAAACAACATAAAAGTATTTATCATCTCTGTAATGATAATATGACATTCTGTTTACACCATAGCTGCCATTTGTAGATTTGAGCAATCAGTGGACACTGGATGTTTTAGTTTATTCTATGTCATTTTTTTTAAACTTTATTAAAGTATTTGTTACTTTTTTTTAAATGTGTGAAGTAATTAGAAATGTCAATAATTATACCTAATGAATAATTTTGTAGATACATTTTAAAATCAGTTAAAATTTTATTTTTTACTCTAATGTTTTAATATTTTATAATGCAAAAGAAAAAAAAATCCAGACCATTTAAAACGATTATTTGGTAGTTTTTTTTAGAAACATCAAATACCTAAAAGTTATTTCTGTTTACATTGATATAATTTCATTTCTATTCTTTATTATAATAACAATCCATGGAAATATTTAATTCAATATATATATAATTGAATGACTTATTTCTCAGGAGTACATAAGTCATTTGAGAATCAGAAGTGACAAAGCTGGAATCATAAACGTCTGCCTATCTTGAGTTCCAGAGGTCTGATACTTCACTAAATGGCAGAAAACATGTTAGCTATGATGCATAATTCTTAATTAATATCTCATTAGAAGAATAGGGTATGTATACTATCTTCTCAGGTAATTTTACAAATATAGTCTGAGAATTGTCATCGCACATTATTTTTTGTATATCGTGATTGGCTGTATAATTTATTAAAGAATTGAAACTTATCAAATATAAATCAGAACTCTGAACCTCTTTTTATTGAAGTCATTTTGAAATAAGATATTATACAATATTTTAATAGCCATCTTATTAAATTGGGAAATATAATAACAACACATCAAAGATTGCTTTAAATAAAGCAAAATTCTTCACCCCATACTCTTCTTTTCATATCTTGTGTATTTTATTGAAATTATAGCTAATATTTTACCTAAATTAGCAATTTTTCAACTATTTTAGTATGTTCATTATCAAGATACCTATAATATCTACAAGATAGAATTATGAAACCCATATATCTATTTAATTTTTAAAAAAAAAATATATTTATTACATTAAAAATATAATATTCACATAAATGTTCTGGATATTGATACAGAAAAGGTAGTCTATATATTTTAAATTTAGCTAAATTTGAAATTAAATAAAAATGATTTTACCATTTCACATATGTGCCATATTCATTTATATAAGCTCAGTGCTGTTGTGTTGAATACAGGGAAACTCTCAAAACTAAACACAAGATAGAGATTTATAAAGATAAGAGTGGTTGTCTTATCTTTAATCTAAATTCTGATTTATATAGACCAATCTGAAGTGTCTTGGTTTGAAAGAGCGAAGATGTTACTTTGTTCACTTTTATCTATTACTTTCATTCATATATTAACATATGTGAAATCTTTCGATTTACTATGAGTCCATTTTAAGAATTAGTAGAAACTATGAGCTTGTATAAATTATTAAGGTGCACATGTGAAAAGCTGAAATCCTTTCTATTTAATTACATACATCCTATGTTCTTGATATGTGCTTGGTAGATAAATTTGAGCATTACTAAATTTAAAATATATATACCTTTTCTGTATACAAAATTGCAATACAGAGAGCGTACCAATAGCTCAATCAAGCTCTTAATTAATAAGTGCGGTATGAGAAAATATTTAAAATCTCTATCCAGAACACTCTCATCTCCAGACCAACTGTTTTCAAGCTTATGGCTCATGTCAATGGAGAGCTAGAATATTCGGACACTAGACCTAGGTCTAGTGTCCAAATATGACGTGAGCCATAAGCTTGAAACCAGTTGGTCTGGAGATGAGAGTGTTCTGGATAGAGATTTTAAATATTTTCTCATACCGCACTTATTAATTAAGAGCTCATTTGAGCTATTGGTATGCTCTCTGTATTGCAATTTTGTAACTACAAGCTTATTAAAAGTAATGTCACGTTATATATGACTTGCTTTTTTAATTATTACCTTCTCTGTATAAATGTCCAGAACATTTATGTGAATATTACAATTATCCAGAAAAGAGAAGAAAACAAATCTTTGGTATTGATTTACATTAAAAATAATACCCCTTTTTTTCTTATCTTATTCTACAATTGATCTTTTAAAATTTAAAACATATTTTTTTAAATTTTTATTATATCTTTATTATAATTTTTAATCATAAAATCAATTACTATTTTGATTTGTAGTTAGTGACATTTAAGGACTTAGCACAGTGATTGAAAATTGATCCAATGCATTTTGTATCATTATAATTGCTATTAAGAAGGTGAGCTGCTTTACAAGCGGTTGGCCTGGGTTGTCAGGTTCGCTTCACGGCTGATGCTATGACACTTGAGGAAAAAAAAATCGTATTTTATAATAAACTCATTAATTTAACTTTTTATATTCACATTGCCTATGAAAGTAATAAATTTAGAATACCAGAAGTATTATTTCCTTTTGCTTCTAAGTATGTTTCATATCAGAGTAACCTCTACTTCCTGTGTTATCTACATAACCCTTAGAGTATTGAATATATCATCCTTTAAGATAGAATAACTGGCAATATAACATCTATAAATGTACTTTTTATCATATATCTACATTACTATATACATATGAAAGTATGTTTAGTTGTGACTTTATAACTCGACAAATATTGCAGCAGTCTTGATGAAACTTTCATGATTTTCTTTTCTTTTTTGTGAAGAATTTCAAATATATCAAATTTATTAAGCGCAAGCAGATAACGTTGTAATAACGTGAAAGCTAAAACCTTCGAAAGGTGCGCTTTAAACATGCTTATGTGACAGCCAATCAAATGTAATAATGACTGCATGTGGAAATTTTAATTCTAAAACACAAGTCAAAACTATAAGAAAAAGCCCGAGATTTAGGTCAGGGACCAACCTGGATTCGAACTCACTCTCTAAGCTCCAGATCAAACACCTAATGGATAACATAACAATGATGGCACACGATAATTAATTCTTAAGTCCGGCCCACTAGCAGAGCAGAGAAGACAATGAGACTCATGGACTTAAACATATATATGTATATAAACAACTTAAATCTAGAGACATTCCCATGATAAAGTCTAATATATTTAATTACAAGGTCTTTACTAATGAATAGCTATGATCAATTAATGAATTGGATTGATTTAATAATGAGACAGAAACTGATATATGATAAATTAGTAATATATTTATTGACAATTACATACATATTTTGATATAACCCATTATTTAGCATTGGATAATGCACACATGCATTTTTATTTACTGACTAAGCAGCATTAATCTAGGCAATTTGTACAATAATTGATACGTTGGCAAAAAAAAAAAAATCTATTTCTTATAGTTCTGACTTGTGTTTTAGAATTAAGAGTTCCATGTGCAGTCATCATTACATTTGATTGGCTGTCACATAAGCATGTTTAAAGCGCATCTTTCGAAGAATTTTAACAACTTATAATTTTTTTTTTATGGTGCTTAATTGTTTTAAAACATTTTTTTCATAATTTGCAATATAAAAATATGAGAAAAATCTATATCATAACTGTTTTTGAATGACATCATAAAAATACAAAAAGAGGGCAGCACTGATTAAAAGATTAATGTGTGGATAGCAAAGGAGGCAATTCAAGGAGAAATGAGGTGGTTAAGTTTTTATATAAGAGATGCAAAAAGCAAAATGAAAATGTTCGGTAGATTACAGTTTATGGCTAATAAAAGAATAGCCAAAATAGTATTTAATTGGGTTACAAGTAATGGGCAGGCAACAAGATGGGTGAGAAAGATAATGCAGTATACAGAAGATCTGGATAAAGAATTTATATCAGTATATTTGCACAAAAGGTGGGATGATTATGTTAGGAGGATTGTTGAATGTTATAATGGTAAGGAATGGGATAGAAGAATAGATGCATTAATAAAGAAATAGGGAATTGGAGAGATGGATAACTAGTATAGAGAGTAAAAAGAGTTTAAATATATATAGAAGTAAACGGAACATTGCGTGCAAGTTAATTTATGATAATAGCAAGGAAAATAGTTTATTGCTTAAGGCTCAAATGGGATCTTTAGCAACAAGGGAATATACACATAAATGGAAAAATATGGGTGATTTAGTCTGCAAGTTGTGGAAGGAAAGCATAAAAAATATTAGCATCTGTTAATTCAATGTAAATGCTTTGGAATCAGAAAGGGTACAAATAATGAAGTTATGGAAGAATAAATATAAACAAAGTGATTATATAGAAAGTGGGTCATTGGTTTTTATGCTGAGTTTGGGAAAACATAAGGGGAATTTAGATATGAAGGCCATGGAGTTGACAAAGATTATGTTGTGGAAATGGGATGGAGCAGGATATGGGAAAACTTAGGGTGGGGAATGGAAAAGGAAGGTATAATGGCTAACAGGTTTCTCTGGACATTGTTGCTGAGAGATTCCTGACTCCGTATAAGGAGAAGTCACAGTGCATCACATCACATCAAATGATGAAAAAAAATTTAATGAAAAATATAGTTTTGGTAGAGCAAGGTAAAATTTGATTTTGTAAATATATTTTGGAATTAATTAAATTGCATTTATTTATATCACATATTTAATTTCTCATTCGAATAAGGACAATTTTGGTAAGTTATAATAAATTTGATAAATATTTAGGATTTCAGTTTAAATATATATTTACCATGTGAGAAAGTAAAATTTAAAATGGCACAGATATAGTAAGAGAAATACTTCTGATTTAGTAAAAGTATGAAATTGATAATTTTTTTATGATATTCGTTTAATATGAAAAAGTAAATTTTAAATGTCATGGATTCATCATGATAAACTTTTAGGATCTCAGTTTTAATATATTTAATTAACACATGACAAAGTAAATTTTAAAATAGCACGAGGATTTGTCTGATTTTAAAAACATTAACCACCATAAATTAAATAAAATACTAATGCATATATGATAATAAAAAGATCGTTGAATATAAGAAATAAAAAAAATAAGCCCAAGAGGCAGGCTCCCATTATTTATCTTTGAAAAATGTCAACTTACAATAATTTAAATTCTATTGAAAAAATATTTAGTTTTTCTCTAACTTTCATATATATATACACATAGGCTATGCATATTTGCTTCATAGTATTTAATTATTATAAAAAATTGAGTAATTTGCAAACATGTGCATATATGTATTAAAAAGTAAATGTAATTTATCTGATTTTAAAGGGAAAAAATTGGTTTCAAACTTATTATATTCAAAATAAAGACAGCATTTAGGATTGATCTCCATTGATTAGCTAAAATAATAATGGGTATATGCTTATAAAAAGATAGGTTCAATTTAAGCAATAAATCACTAAAAATAAATGCAAGCAGTAGCCTCACATTATTTATATTCGAAAAAATGTCAACTGGCAATAATTTTTAAAATGCTGACTTTTTGCTTTATAAATTACTTTAAACAATATTAAAAACTATCCAATACAATAAATTACTTAACTAAATTAGTAGCAGTATGCATAATAAATTAACACTTTTTTTATTAAGTCTTTAAAAATTACTTTAAACAATGTCAAAAATTGTTCAATACACCTGCATCTCATTTTATGCAGTAGATAGGTTCTGCAAAAAAAATGCATAAAAGAAATTGCACAAAAATAGACTTAATTTACATTGAAAAATGTGGGATACATTCCATAATTTTCAAAAATCGCATAAAAAAAATAAGGAAATAAAGTATGACTAATAAAAAATTTCAAATATTTGAAAAAAATCAATGCAAGACAAACTTTTTTTACTTTTTTTATTAACTATTTAATTTTATTTAAAACAATATGTTTTTATGTGTAATTTATTTTACATTTTTTCATACATATTTTAATCATTATCACTATTTGTCAATATGTGGGTACATTTGTGAACTGATAAGAAATCAGATTCATCATAAGAGGAAATACAATTAGTGCCAACTTCAGTCTCATACTGTGTTTAATAAGATGCATCAACTGAATGTTTTCATTCATGGCTTCAAGTCGCTCTAAAACCGTCAATTTTTACATTATCATAGCAAATTTATGGTCTTTTTAAAGCTTAAAATGTACTGTAAGGAGCTGATTTGTTGTTGCTCATTTTGAATCAAAGGGAGTGCTTGACAACAATTTTGACAGCTCCAAGTTCTTTGTTTTGATATTCAAAATGAAAATATATATTTTAGAGTACTTTTCTTCGTATTTTTTTATATATTATAAATTATTTTTATAAAATATGCTGAAAATATAATTATTTTAGAAAAATTGTTAAGATTTCAGTAAAAATTATTTACTTTTACACATATGTAAATTGAGAAAGACATCAATGATGTATGCAGCATTTCCTAAGAAGTTATGAACGTTCTTTTTAGGTTTTCCACTATAGAATATTTTTATAATTATATATAGAAATTTATTTTTGAAAAAAACTTTCATTCACTTTTATAATCTGACAAATTATTAATTTGCTTTTTACAAATGAATCTAATATTAAAAGATGAATGTATTTTTACTGCTGATTCTGCAATTGACCAATCAAAAGTTTAAAACTTTAATTCACTCGGCCAATAAAAAAATTTTCAGTCTAAAAGTTAATGGCTTTCTGTTGACAATGTAATCAGTGATTAAGCTTTGAGATGATGATTTTACTAATTCTTTATGAAGCTCATGATATCCAGACATACAACTATTTAGTTCTCATTGGAATTTAAGAGCTCATTCATAATTCATGTCATTAACAAGAAAATGATTGTTCAATTTTAGAAAGTTTTTTTTTTCCATATGTCAAAGCATCAGCCGGGAAGTGAAGCCTGGGACAACTGCTTGTAAGGCAGCTATGAAATGAACTGGTTCCCCTTCTGTTTCATTATCTTTTTCTAAATCTTCTACAGTATCTAAATTTATTGCTAAGCCTTTTTCCAACAGGCCTTTAAAGTATGTAGAATATAATGTATGTATATAAAATGGGGAAATCCTGATTTTAAGTGAAATATGAACTTCTTTATCACATAAAAGAAAACCGCTTAAAGAGATATTAAGAAGAAACATGTATCGCATAACTTCAAAATCGCATTTAAAAAATCTACACATAAAGAGGCTTGGGTGTACAATGTTATAAAGAATCCCTAAAATATATTTTTATTATCCTTTATTTTTTATTGTTAAAAGGAGGTTTGCCTTGACAACAGTTTGAGATTGCTAATTGTTATCTATATTAGGATTGTCTGAGTGTTGACTGGTTTCTAATGGTTATTTATATATACAATACATGCTAAAATCTTATAATATTTGTGAATAGCTATAGTATGTCATTACACAATATATGCATTGATTCAGAGAGGACATTTCAGGCAGCTTGGAGAAAGTACCAGTCACTTTTTTTACTTGCACATATGTATTACAATTACTATCATTATCAATAATAAATATTTGTTAATGAAGTTTATTAATCAAACCATACAGAAAGCATAAAAATGAATAAATAGTTAGGCACTTAAGGCCAATACAGTATTTTACCAGGGACATGGGCATGGACCAGGTGGTCCTGGAGATTAAATCAGTCTTATCATGATGAAGTTGTGGAAGAATAAATATAAATAGATTATACAAAAAGTGAGTTCTTGGTTTTTATCCTGGGTTTTTGGGAAAATATAAGGGGGATTTAGATATAAAGGTCATGGAGTTGACAAAGATTATGCTGTGGAAATGGGATGGAGCAGGATAGAGAATATGGGAAAAAGTTAGGGTGGGGAATGGAAAGGGAAGGTGGCTAACAGGCTTGTCTTGGCTTAGTGGCTAAGAGATTCCTGACTCCAAAAAAGGAAAAGCCACAGTGCATCACATCGCATCACATATCTTCCCACTCCATATGTCTACATGATGACATTTATTAGTCAAATTAGAAATGCATGATTCTGATCAATAGAATAAAAATTAGTAACAATAAAGCTCCTAAAAAATGCACATTTAAATATAACTTCTAAAAAGTATGCCAGAAATAAATTTCATGAAACTAATTATTACTTACAAATGATTATTATTTTTAATTAATCAACTTTGTTACATATTTTTGTGTTTTGACATGTCTGGGATATATATATCAGAGTGTATTAATATTTTTTTATTAGTCACTATTAGATTTGAGATTATTCAATAATGAATACTATTTTGCAGTGTAATTTTCACTCCCTACCTTGCATGAGAGTGGCGTAATGAAAATTACACTGCAGAAATAATATCAGAGTGTATATTTGGTAATTAATAATACTAATTAGTTTGTCATGTGAAAAATATACTTAAACTAAAATCCAAAAAGTTGATTGCTGTTGATAACTCATGTATTATTATTTTATTTAAAAGTACATAATATAGAAGCTGCAGAACAATTACTATATTGCATTATATTCTTTTATTCAGCTAGTGCGAGTGTGTCAAGCGTTGGTGGCCGAGTGGACAGCATAGCTGCCTTACAAGCTGTTGTCCCGGGTTAGCGGGTTCGCTTCCCGGACGATGCTTTGACACATGGAAAAAAAAAAAAACTAGTGCGAGTGAAGTCAAGGTACAGTTAGTTTATATATAAAATAAATGAATGAACAAAACCATTAATTTAAATGAATTGAATTTCTTTACTTCTATATACCCATAATGCATTCTGACAATTTAATAGGTCATAAATAATTAGAAAGATTACTTTTCTAAACAATTTATAAGTATTCAAGATCATTAACTTTTATTACGGTTATACATTTACTTTGTCAGCGTTTTTTTTTTTGTTTGATTTAATAAAAAATACGTTTTATAAACAAGGCAAAGTTCATTGAACATTTTATTAAATGATTAGGAGAAAGAAAAATTATCATCCACATCAAACAAAAAAGATGACAGATAAAATCAAAATTCTTCCTTTGGATCCCAGAAATAATTTTCTGTTGTTTATCATAAGTCGTATTGCAGCTATAATTTCTGTCTTGAATATATGATCCTATTATTTTATTGTCATATTAATTCCAATTGCCTGCTAGTCAAATGATAATAAAATTGGATAAATATTTTCTCCTTCTTTGTTTTTAATTAAAAAAAAAAAAAATCAATATAGTGTATAGTATTTATTTAATACCATTTCATTTAAATAAAGAATATGTTTATAAAAGTTTGTGCTTTGTCAAACGTGGGTGGCCTAGCGGTTAGCATAGCTGCCTTCGCTTCTCGGTCAACGCTTTGACATATACAAAAAAAAGTTTATGCTTTGATTATATCTATAAGAAAGATACTTGGCTGAATAATGTTTATTATAATATAAATAAATATGCGTATCTGAAGAATAATCATAAAATAATATTTAAATACATAGACGGATGTGTTCTTTATTAATTGTTAGACACAAATCGTTTTTGTACATTAAAAAGCAAAAAAGAAAATATTTATAAGAATTAATTCTTGAGATGTTTAACGTAATCAAAGTTTATAACATGTATAATATATAACGACATTCTTCATTTTTGAATAGTGGTGAAAATTAAAAAATGGATGAGTATTAAGATTATTTAGCTTATAAATTTATTTTACTATTTGAAGGATATAAATAACTTTACTATTTAACGTGTATAAGATATAAATAAAACACAAATACAGCAAACAGTAAAAAAAAAAAAAGATAAGCATAACAATCAATTCATACAATTAACAAAACTAAAAAGTCCTGAATAGTTTGATGCCAATGGATAGAGTGGCAAACGCAAGATAAATGGAATGCAACTAATTTATCACCCCTAGTGCTCAAACTTCATGTGACCTCCCAAGCAGCATACGATCCAAATATTTATTTTATATAAAAGTAAAAAATCGAGCAAATGAATGTTTTATCAAGGCACAGCAATAATGTCCATATGATGCATATCCAAACTTGCAAGAATTTCAATTAAAATTAGGATGGCATCTTTTATTTTTATTGATTATTCAAGTATATGTTTTTAATGACAAAGAAATTCAAAGCAATTAAAAGTGACCAATTATAACAATCGCAAAAATATTGATTAGAATCATAAAAATAAAAACCATATATGTTGTAGTGTTATATATATTCTTATCATAAAAATATCTAGAAATAAATGCTTTTCGATATTAATAAATATAAATACACCTATCCAAAAAACATTGCATAATGACTTTTATTCAAACAGGCAAAACTCTCCATACAGTAGTGCCATTCAGCGCAAGCCAAAGTAATCAATAGATGCCATAAAGGCTTGTGCATAAAATCTCCATCTAGTGCCTACTCATCCAATATCCCCACACTAGTTTCTGACTTGTGGTTTTCATCAGTGAAGAACCTTGAGTACTAAACTGAGTTCAGACCCATATGACTATATAAGCTATTGAGCTTAGATTGAAAGTATTGTGTTTTCAATTTTATGCTCATAGTTTTGTAGTTACGTAAAGATAAAAGGTGGCTGCTGGAGGATTGCATTAGATCCTAAGATCTAGGTGCAGTGCTCTCAAATTCAAGTCTCCTCACTGATGAAGGCTACAAGACAGAAACTAGTCTGGGAATATTGGATGAGTAGGCATTAGATGGGGATTTTATGCATAAGTCTTCTGGCATTCATTGGTTACTTTGGCTGACACTGAGTGGCACTACTGAATGGAGAGTTTTGCCTGTTTTAATAATAGTTATGTGCAAGCATAAGAAATGGTGATCATGTGACTTTTATTCAACATACTGACTACAAAAAAATATATATCATAAAATGAAAAACAATATTGTGACAAAATTTTGAAATATATATTGTAACAATATGATTGCAATCAGGAAGTATATGTCCTGAAAACAGAGACTATACTGAACACAAAATTGAGATTACAGTTATATTACGTATTTTAAGATTATCAGTTTTCTGTTAAACTGATTCCTCACAGTTCCGAGTCTAAAAGTTATAGGAAATCACATGGATGTTAACTGATATTTGTATGGAGAAAACTTTATAAATCAATACTATAATACTTATTTAATCTAAATGACTAAAATGTAAAATTACCTAAATTATATGCTTACAAAACATTTTTTATCTCTATACCTTATGTAACAAAAGGAGTAGAGAAAATTACTTTAATTAGTTATACCAAAACAATTTATTTATATTAAGTTATAATACACATTCATAAATAATCCCGGTTGGATATTAACTGATAAACAAAGTATTGGGTCTGTGTGATGTATTAAACTAGTTATGGTGTTAGACAAATAAGACATTTTGAATTAAAGGAAAACCTATACTTATTCTTATTTATCTGATATAAAAAGTTCATGTAATTTATGACTTATTCAAGTTTGAAGTATAAGAAACCTGTCAAGCATTGGTGGTCAAGAGGTCAGTGACAGCCGCTTTACAAGCAGTTGTCCTGGGTTAGCAGGTTCGCTTTCCGGCTGATGCTATGACACATGAGAAAAAAAAAGTATAAGAAACCTAAATAATTTGATTAGAATGTAAAAATTAGTATTTAATGGTAACTCAACTATGTATCAAATCTTATCTTTCAATTCACATATACATATCTAAAAGAAAACATTCGTTCTTAATTATAATACATATATAAAATATTAAATATGTCTAAATAAAATATTGGAAACAATTTCAGGATGAGGAAATGATAAAATACACCATCTATGCTTTCGCGAGCATTTTAAAGAATCCAGTATATTTTACTTTGTCCTGAGTAATTGAAAGATTTAAGGTCTAACCATTATCAACAGTTATTCCTAGTAGACTGTCAAATGATTTTGTTATCTGTAGATTTATTAATCCTTGCTGATGGGCTTTCCTTAATCCATTATTTTATAACTTCAGCTTTTTGATAATGGTTTTATAAACATATAAATCATTAAACTATTAAATGCTTTCCTCAAAAGATTTATTTACTTTTCAGGTCTTGTATGTTTCTAGAGTAAAAATAATATATATAAAATTATTCCATACCAGTATGATTTAATCCCATAGTGTTAAGGTCTGCATGAATAGCAAATGGATTTATTTTAATCCTATTTTGTATATACACATATAATCCCATTACATATGCACTTGAAGTTTATTATTAAATATTTGAGCAGTTATTGTTTGATGTTCAAATTTCTTATTGACATGAATTATCTCCGATCTGTTTATGGTTGCTATATTGTTATTTCCAAAGTAATTCCATCATCATTCCATATATGGAATTTAAATATTCGATTTTAATCAACATACATGTTTATATAAAGTCTGCTTGAATTTGACTTTGTATACCTAAAAGTTTCATTATAAACAAAATAATTGACTTTTGAGTATTAGATTAATATATCTTAGGTGTTATTAGGTCATGATTTACATTTAGGCTTCATTTCTAGAGGTAGACACAAGTTACCCTTTCAGAACTTCAGTAGGAAGACATGCATTGGATACAGATGTATGGACTGCAAAGGAGGCAATTCAAAGAGAAATGGGATGGTCAAGTTTTCATATGAGAGATGCAAAAAGTAAAATGAAAATGTTTGTTTTATTGCAGTTTATGGATAATAAAAGTATAGCCAAAATAGTATTTAATTGGGTTACAAGTAAAGGGCAGGCAACAAAATGGGTGACAAAGGTAATGCAGTATGCAAAAGATTTGGATAAAGAATTTATATCAAAATACTTGTACAAAAGGTGGGATGATTGTGTTAGGAGGATTGTTGAGTGTTATAGTGGTAATGAATGGGATAAAAGAATAGATGCATTAATAAAGAATAGGGAGTTGGAGAGATGGAGAATTAGTATGGAGAGTAAAAAGAGTTTAAATATATATAGAAGTAAATGGAACATTGGATGCGAGTTAATATATGATAATAACAAGGAAAGTAGTTTATTGTTTAAGGCTCGAACAGGATCTTTAGCAACAAGAGAATATACATGTAAATGGAAAAATATGGGTGATTTAGTCTGAAAATTGTGTAAGGAAGGTATAGAAAATATTAAGCATCTGTTGATTGAATGTAAATACTTGAAAGCAGAAAGAGTACAAATAAAGAAGTTCTGGAAGAATAAATATGAATAAAGTGATTATATAGAAAGTGGATTATTGGTTTTTATGCTGGGTTTGGGAAAAGATAGGGGGAATTTAGATATAAAGGCCATAGCGTTGACAATGATTATGTTGTGGAAATGGGATGGAGCAGATTATGGGAAAGCTTAGGATGGGGAACGGAAAGGGAAGGTAAAATGGCTAACAGGTTTCTCTGGGCATAGTTGCTGAGAGATTCCTGACTCCATATAAGAAGTCACAATGCATCACTTCATCTCAACTTTTTTTACATTTGTACATTTAAATGAAGACATCATTTAACAGTCATTATTATGTAACAATTTTACTTTAGTGAAATTTCCTTTGGAGGTACAGACGTTTTTTTTGTTTTTTTTTTTGTATATATGAAATAGTAAATTTTATATAAAAGAACAATGAAGTAAAACTTTTCTTTCAACGAATTGTAATTGTTTTTTCAAGTGGTTTCATTACCCGGTTACACCTCTAAGTTCACAATCTTTTGTTTTAATTTTTGCATGTGATTTATTGTTAGAGGGAATTTAATAAGTTATCACTCTTATATTAAAAAAATGTTTTAAAATATTATTTATAGGCACACACACATACACACATAGTTACATTTATACATGTAGATCTACAATATCTGTTTGTATTTTCATTAAGTGTATATATAGTGAATGTCTTAGGTAATAACTTTAAATTACTACTTTTGTTTTAAAGTTTAAAATATTGTTTTGGCCTCTATGATGAAAGGATCATTTCTCCCTGAAGATTTGAACAGTTTCTTAAAATGACCTTATTAAATAAATATTACATTTTCTTTTATATATATTAATCAGTTATTTCTTGAGTAAAAAAAAAAAAATTATAGTGTATACTCTGACTGCAAAAGGAGTGGTATACATCTTAGCGGCACAACCCCCTTCACTAAAGAAAATTTGGGGGGGGGGGGACTAAACATCTGTCAAACTTAATTTATGAATACTTCATGCTTAATAAGTAAATTCTAAATGTGTTCCTACCACCATCAATGTTGTTTTATCAATGATTATATTATCAGCACTCAAAGATCCACAATATTAAATGTATTACTGCACTTTCTAGTAGAGGCCCTACATATTTTTAATTTTAACCATCAAAGAGTAAATGGTGACTTGACTTCTATTATGTTTTTGAGGTTCCTTATCTAACTTCAGCTCCTCATTCTTTTACTTTAAGCATATATATATAAAACCTTTATAACGCTACCCAAGTCTACATAAAAAATGTTTTAGTGACCCTAGCTATATTGAAATGAGACATTTTATGACACCAAAAGAAAATCTTTGCCCCAATGCCATTAATGTCAAAACAAATTGACAAAAGCAAATCAACCCCAATCATGGACCAGATGTATGCATAACAAATATATATATATATATATATACCAGGTCCAAACTCATCCTCCAATATCAAAGCAAAATGAGCAATTATCAATTCAACCATAATTTAATTTCTTGGAAGATGGCCCAGTTACATCATGACTAAGTGATATGGTATATGGTTGATGACCATGAACCTTTGGTTTGGATAGCTTCAGGGAATGCAGGAAATCTATACTGACCATTTTTTTCTAAAGTCATAATCCATTGACAATTATTGATTTACTGGGATTGCTTTCTATTAGCTGGTGAACCTAGAATATTCTTCAGCTGTGCTTTACCAATAAGTTATCTAAAGTTTTGAGCATAAGCCCACACATAGTTTAATCAATTTCCTCCAAGAAAAAGCCTAATTGCACAACTGTTCCAACTCAAGATTAATGACTATACAATACCTTCCATATTATACTTCCATCTGTCAAACAGTCACTTACCATCCGAGATCTCCACAACCATATCACCATTTATAGGAATTATACGATCATTAAAAGGATCTGCTTGTAATTAAACAAGCTTTGAAAGTACAAATTTTTCATAAGGATATATTTGGCTAATGGTTGACTTTATCCCAAATTGTCCCATCACATTTGATTGAGGTACTATTATCTTTTTTCAAGATGAAATAATGGATGAATCTCACTTTCATGTTGTACAAATGTAACAATGGGAAATAGTAACAACAATAAAATGAACTGATATCACAGAAACTTTAATAATCTGAACTCTTAAGTCAGATTTTTTTTCCATTGCACCATCAGTTACATTTCATGTCCAATATTTCTTTTTAACATAGCTTCACCATAGCACTTACATTTCAAATGTCTTTTAATGATATGTGCATCAATGTCTTGTTCACTTCTACAAATACTGGTAACTGGATCACCATGAAATCTTGCAATATTTAAAACACTGCATGTATCTGGCTTATTAAGTGAGTATGATCATGTAGATCCATCATGCAACTGCAAAGTATTAAACAAATGAACATTGCATAGTTAATCATCTTGTACCTTAGACATTGATATCACAAGAACATTATGAGGTTAGATATACCACTAAACATCATATGATCACCATCTCTTATACTAGCACATAATTGTTGTAAACAAAGACAAAACTCTCCATACAGTAGTGCCACCCTGTGCTAACCAGAGTAATCAATGGATGCAAGAAGGCTTGTGCATAAAATCTCTATCTAGTGCCTACTCATCCAATATCCCCAGACTAGTTTCTGGCTTGTGGCCATCATCAGTGAGGAGCCTTGGATCTGAGAGCACTGCACCTCACTGATGATGGCCACAAGCCAGAAACTAGTCTGGGGATATTGGATGAGTAGATACTAGATCGAGATTTTATGCACAAGCCTTCTGTCATCCATTGATTACTCTGTTTAGCACAGGGTGGCACTACTGTATGGAGAGTTTTGCCTTTGAGGTTAGATATAATAACCTACTATAATTATCCCATAATTTAAATCTGTAATCCTTGGACTCGGTTACTATGAAGCTACTTGGAGGATTGCCAACAACTTTTACAATTAAGTTATCATGACTTTGCCAAGAAGAAGGCCTCATACTTGTTTGTACGGGATTGGTAACGTGCTGCTGCTTATCAACAGTAAGTAAAATGTTCTCTAAGTCATGACTCCAAGCTATATCATCAAATGGATTACCAATTTGACTAGGTGTGAATTGTAATACTTCTTTTAGCTTATGCTTCCATATTGTATCTTTCTAAGATTTTGTTTGATTAGGATATTCATAAAATAAATCTTTAGGGTTATATAAGGAGTGTGACATTTTATCAACATACTCATCTCTTCTTTTACATTCAAATTTATAAGATATCTTTTTCTATGTATGTATCTTACGAATCTTAAAGATTTCTTAAATTTCATTTTAGGCTTGTGTTTGTTACAAGCTGATATACATGGGTCACCATTAAAGGGTGCTCTTATATCTGATCTACAGTGACCTTCACTATAGTAATGGTTATAGATAGCCACTGGAATGATCACCGATAGATTGCATTAACTAGTTCTTGTTCTCCATTATGAACAAACATTCATGGCAATCGAACCTTTTAGTGCCATGAGTTATTTGAGAGTTCTTGCACTCTTTTATATCATTTGCCTCTTGACTGAAATTTGAGTATTTAATTTTTTTGACTACTTTATTGTATACTTTGTTCTGAAAGTTACCTATATCTTGTTGAACTTCTTCTCTAGAATTATATTTAGGACAATGAAGGCTACAATCTATTTCATATGACTCATTTAACATCTTAGTTTATGTCAAATTTCTAGGGGCCTATTATAAACTATTTGTTGACATTTTGGTCAAGTTTTGGGCCATTCAGCTTTATAATTATGACAACCAAGCTCAAACAAATTTTCATGAGGATTTTCAAATTGGTGCACTGTATAAAGTTTCTTCTCCTTGTGTCATTAAATCCAAACCGATTTCTGCATGGATTTTCATTTTACATTTTCAGTGATGATTATATTAGCATTTGGTAGTTGTAGAGATATTGAAATTAGTATATGTTCTTTTAAAGCAAGATGTAAACAATTATATTGGTTACTTTGTAAATTTACATCACCCGCCTGTAATGCCATTATTTTCAAAATGGTTCAGACCCATTGTCAGATCATCACACTTGCTATGTGATCCTGGTATAATATCTCCCATCTAACTTGCATCATAACTTCCAAGCTATATTCAAATTTCTTTAGATTCAACTCTAATTTATCTCCTATTCTTCAATTTAATTTTATCAACTCTTTGAATTTAGCCACATGTCTATTCTCTGACTCCTTCAATTTACTGTGAAGATCATGCTTGAATTCTTTAAATCATGTGTCAGATACATCAAACCTCACACTGACTTTTTCAATTCTTTAAAATCTTCTCTTAATTCTGTTTTCTGCACATCTACTCTTATCAATACATTCAATTTTTTTGTCAATATCTTCAAATCTTTTGTTGATACCTTAAATTTTCCTTTGAATCTTCATCACAATTATTTTTAAATTCACTTATATTATCCTTTAATTCTTCTTTCTGGTCATCTAGTCTTTTTTTATTTATTTTCTGAAGCTCATTAAGGATCATATTTATAAAGTCTTGAGTCAGAACCTACTTTTGTATTAGCAGTTTCCATGATATTATGTATATATGATTAACTTATCATTTCACTTTAAATAGTATAGAATATATTCAATAAGTAGTGATATTTTATTACTAAGGTGTACCTCGATGCGAGTTGTATCAACTGTGACCTTCAAAATACATAAACAATGTGTTCAAAATGTTTCATATTTACCATGACAAGATTGTTAAATGGTTAGTGATATAAAAAATATTCAAGTGAACTACTGGTATGGTATTAGTATTTTAAAATCAAACCACAATTGTATGACAAAATCTATAATACGATAAATTGATTTACCTGTGGGATCAGTACCAGGCTATTGGTTGATAGTGCCAACTCTTCAGACTAGCCTAAACCGCGATATTCATAGGTTCAAAAAAAATTTTGGGTGCTCCAAAAAAACTTTTTTTGTATGATTTGTATGGATTAGGTTAATTTTAAGTGCATATCATGGTTCATATTCATGCCATGCAATTGGCACCAAAAACTGTAATGGTATGATTATGATTAGGGAGTATGTAGGGTGCCCTGAAAACAGAGACTCTACTGAACACAAAATTGAGATTACAATTATATTATGTGTATTAAGTTTATCAGCTTTTCATTAAATTGATTCCTCACCTCATACAATTCACACCAGTTATGAGTCTAAAAGCTATAGGAAATCACATGGATGCTAGGTCTGATATTTATATGGAGAAAATGTTATCAATTAATCCCCTAATCTTTATTAATCTAAATGATTAAAATTTACAATTACCTAAATTACCCACTTACAAATCATTGTTTATTTTGATACCTTATTTAACAAAAGGAGTAGAGAAAATTACTTTAATTAGTAGTATCAAAACAATTTATTTACATTTAGTTATAATATACTTCATAAATAATCTTGGTTGGATATTAAGTGATAAATATAAAGCATTGTGTCTTTGTAATGCATTAAACCACGTATGGTATTAATCTATTAATTGTTATTTGAATCATATACTATTCTCCAATAATACTATACACTAAATCTTTTATTAGTAAAATAAACTCACTATGCAGAAAATTGCTGTGGGGCAAAAAGATTATATCAATTTCACTAAAGCATATTCAAGCTCGTCTAAAACAAAGTGGTTTGGAACTACATTCAATAAATATTTTTAACGTTCCAAAAACATTAACTCTGCCTGTGTACATTTATTTCCATACATGAAAGCGTTCTTCAAGATCACCCCAACAGATAAGCCAGCATCACTCAATGAATACTGGAAAACCTTACATTAATTCTCAACATTCCAAAATTATCTTATTCACTGTCTCAAAATGAATTGAAATATTGGGATATATACCAGATAATTTACCCTCCATTTGTGTTAAATGATAAAAGATCAATTCTAAATATTAACACTAAACAATTAACCCAAAATTCAAATTCTGATTATTAGAACCCAAATATTATAATATTTTGCTCAAACTAAATCTTGAAGCATTACCAACATTACATTTTTTTAGATGCAGAAAGCATTACATCAATACAGAAGATATATGCTGGTTATGTAGAGACTCAAACACAAGAACATTTTCTTTTTACCTGCCCTGCATTTGATAATATTCGCAAATCTATACCATCATTTTACAAACAAAGAAATTGTAACATTCAAACTCTTTTACAATCATTTGTTAAAGGTAGCTACCCATATGTTTGAGCAAGTACTCTTACATTATTTTCACTATACTCCATGTCTAATAATAATCCAAGAAGACATCCAAATACATTCTGAAATAAAATGGAAGTACTACATTTAAGAGATGAAAAAATTGTATCCCCAAGAGATACACAGCTGCTTGGTCTATAATGTAACAATGCTCAAAATTGTAGCATGAAAAGAGACTAATAAAAGAGAAAACTAAAAGCCTTATGAGTGTATAAAACTGATTGGATGTGTATGGATTATAAAAAAATGTAAACTCATATTTGGAAACCACAGGCATATCCTATATTTTTTTTATTTTTCTTTCTTTTTACTACAAATTTCAATTTTATTGTTAACTTCAATTTATCTGCATGTGGTAAAATAATTATTAATGTAACTGTTGATTGTTATATGCAATAAAGTCCTTTTGAAAGATAATAATAATGGTGATGATGATGATGATGATGATAATGATGATGATGGTGATAATAATAATGTAGCTATATACAAATGTACCCCCTCCCATTGAAATATGTAACCATCCTAATTAAAATTGTACATACATTTCCAAGGTGAACAATGTAAGCATATGTGTAGCCCGACATGCAACGTAATCCTTAGTCTGAAATAAAGTTCTTTTTTGAAACATCGTTATTATTATTTAATTATGGTATCATTTTTTCAAATGTCAAATATTGTATAGTTTAGATGTTAACATAAATGAAAATGTCAATCACGTTATAAACATGAAATACTACATTTTGCGAATTTTGATGTATACTTTTAAGATACTTTGAAAGATTAAATATAACAATATTTTATTAATACCAAATTCTTTGCATCATACATGAACTTCGAACTTTTTTTTACATGCTCACATAATTAGAGTATTAATTTTAAAATAAATCTTCAATTATTTTTTACTTGAGAGCGATTTTTTTTCAAAAACATTAGAAATAGTCAAATAAAAAATAGTCATAGATCACATGACCCCATTCTTTTAAGTTTGTAAGATATAAACAATGAGCATTGCTAATTGCTCAACAAGCTTTGTGATAAATGCTTAGCCAGAGAAAGCATTTAAAATATCTCTGTCAGGACCCCCCCCCCCAACCTCTGACCAATGGTTTTGTGCTTTGGCACTCCTCAGAGAGCCGCTAGGGTCACTTCAGACACTAGATCTAAAAATACCAACCCAAAGCCAGCATTTATGTAAAAGTTATCTATTGAGTGGAAAATCTGAAATTTTCAGACACCTACATGTCTTCAAACCCAGCTATCCAACTCCCAATGATTTTGTACTAAACCAATTACATTAGGAGATCAAAGATATATTACCATGATTTTGAAAAATGTTGTTATCAAATAAAAAGTAGCTGTTGAATTAATTGAAACGTTAATAAAAAATGATGGATGGTAATGAAAATAAATATAATTTTTAATACTTGTATTTTATTATCATGTTTTTTATATGTTTTCAAGCAACTTAAAATAAATAAATACTGTAATAAATTATTTTATTTAACAGATGTCAGGTGAGAATGAGCCTTCTATACCACTTCCAATAGAGTCGGGCAGTTCCAGTGGAGAATATGGTGATGTGGGTAAGAATTTTTATTGTCATTCACATATAAATACTTTCTACTAATAAAATATAAATTGTCACTATTTCCATTATCATTATGCATATACTATAGAATATAAATAAACTACTTAATGTTTTGTTTTTGTATGATGACTGAATAATAATTATTATTTAAGAGTTGACTTTCCCTTTCTTCTGCATGGTTGGGTTTTTTTTTTTTAAAATAGAAATAAATTTAAACATGTGTATGTATGTGTATTCATTCATTTACATATACAGTGTTGCTACTGCGCATGTATATATTTTGCACTTTGCATACTAAATTTTCACTGAAAGATAAAACTTATTAAGAGGAATATCGTGTTTGCTAAGTTCTTTGCCCAAATACAATTTGTAATAACTGAACAAAAGAATATTGTTATTTAGTAATAACAAATTACTATGATCTGATTTATAATCGTTGATATTGCTTTACCCCTCTCTTAATCCTCTCTTAATTCCATTTCAGACATTCAATATTTAGATATACTGTATTAATATATATTAAGGCTATAACCATAAGACTATGCACCTAAATATGACAGTAAGGACCTCTACAAATCTTAACACAAGATTAACGACTTTAAAAGACAAGAGTGGCCACTCTTATCTTCGACCTAATTTGTAATTATATAGTCGAATCTACAGTATTTTGATTTGAGAACGCAAAGCTATTAACTACTTCACTGATTAAGTCCACAACTTCTATACAAACTAACATACGCGAAATCTTTCAATTTACAATGAGTCAGTGTGAGGCTCTTATAATTAGAAATCTTTTAAAACAATTTAAAATTGTAATTAATAATTAGTAAAGTGCATACTCATCTGTGCTTTACAAATTATTAATTACAACTTTATATACTGTATTATAAATTTATATCATCAATATTGCCATCTAGTTATTTTCACAATTAATCACCACAGTCAAAGAGGAAGTAAGAGCAAAATGTTCTTAAATTGATTTTCAGCTGATTAAAGTAAAAAATGAAAACCCACATAGAACAAGTTCCATTCAGGCTAACCACTCAGATGCTCAAACATTAATTTCCTCCCAAGCAATTAACAATGTGATTATCTATTTATCTAAATACATTGCTTATAATGGAATTAAATTTCAATTGTTAAATTACTTGAAATTTTGATTACAAATAATAAACTTGAGTAAATTGACACCAGACTTCTTTTCCTTCTCCAGACTGCCTGGTTTCTGGCAACTGACTTTATCAGGTAAAAATAGTATTCAAATCTGGAACTAATCCCTGTATGCTTCAATCAGTTATCTTTTACTCTTTTATACAATTCAAGTTAATAATCTGAAATATAAAAAGTCTCTAAAGTTTTGAAACCTAGATCAACTTTTTTGCACAGTTATATAAATATAACACCAGCGCCATTTTTAATTATTTTAGAGACCTCGGTTTTATAATAGCTATAAGGCTATTTCTGCTCTTTGTCTGGGATAAGGGTGGGGAACCTTTTTTTCTGGCATGGGCCATTTGGATATTTATATCATTTGTGAGACAGCAAATTATCAACTTAAAATTTATCTATTTCATCAAAAAATTAATTAATTTACCTCTAATCAAAAAAGTGAGCAACCTTTTCAATTAGAAGGCCAAATTCAACTTTACTTTTTAAAAAAGGGCCATTTTTTTTTATGAATTAAAAATAAAGTAACATCATTATTACTAATGACTGTTCCACATTTAATGGCAATTTTTCCAATTCGCCTTTTCTACATTAGCTAGATGCAATCTTTTATAAATTCCCATTCAGAAAATAGTTTCAAATTTTTTGCATTTTTTTTTATAAAAATAACTTGCTTTTATACAATTTTCTGACTTGTTTGTACTTTTCATAAAACATGTTCCTTGATGACGTTCAAGGTTTCTACTTTAATAATTCTTTTTTCTCCAAGAAAACTTCTTGTAATTAGAATGTGGTACTAATTACTTAGCCAGGCTTGGCCACCTGATGGCGTTGTTGCCTAAGACAGCTAGAAATGTCATTTATGCAGCCTACACTTATGGCTAAAGAAAACAGTTGTGTTTATCTTAGCCATTGCAGGCTGCTTGATGGTGTTGCACAGAAATATTACGGCCTGTTTTGTGCTTCACAACACTTTATGCGAATTTGCACAATTCACTGGTCGCTACCGTATCATCTGAGGGTGTTTGAATTTCAAGTGGCCACAAGTTTTGATATCTCCATAGCAGGGGAATTTCATTTCTACTTAAATCATGTAGTCTGACTCACTATGAATTGTCACACCATCCCCACCCTTCTTTACACAACTTGGAATGTGCAAAACATTGGGAAAAGGTAGGGACGAACATGATTTGGCTGAGCTCACATGAAAATTTACACTTTTGCGAGAAATTATATGAGACAAATAAAATGATCCACAAATTGTGCCACTTACCGATGTCAGTTAGGCTCCTGCAACTGAAGATATTTGATTCCTAAAAGTAAAATATTAAAGACATAGTAGGAAAAAATAAAAGAATCAAAAAATGTCACTAATAGTAAAAGTTTTTTTTTAAAAGGGCAAAATAAAAATAATGTAATATAAATCGCCGTATAGCCAAAAAAAGGTTGCTGTATTTTAAACATGAAAAAAGAAAATGAAAGTGGTAGAAGTGAAGTTTTGATGTTATTGTAATTTTTTGGGGTGGTGTGTTGAAAGAGTAAAAAAAAAAGGAATTAATAGGTAAAATTGTTTTTAAAAATGGCAAAATAGACATCGTGTAATAAAAAAAAAGCCAAAAAAAAATATTGTTATTTAGTCGCCATCTTTTTAAAAAAAAAAAAGACAACAAAAGTTGAAAAAGTCAAAAGCTTTGATCTTATTTTAATTTGGGGGGGGGGGGAGGGAGTGTGGGTTGAGAAATACCTTGTCTTCACTGAGACAAAAGATAGATACAAAAGTTATTTTTGATTTGTTTTTATTTTTAAAAAAAGGTAATAAAAATTAGTTTTAAAAATAAAAGTTTTAGTATATCAGCAGTATACAAATAATGCCAAAAAAAAGTATAGGCAAAAAAAAAAATCGCCGTATTTTTTTTAAAAAAAAAAAAAAAGTTGAAAAAGTCAGAAGTTTTGATCTTATTTTAATTTGGGGGGGGGGGGGGGGGGATTGAGAAACACTTTGTAAAAGTTAGAGACAGAAGTTATTTTTTGTTTGTTTTTATTTTTAAAAAAAGTTAATAAAAATTTATTTAAAAAATTAAAGTTAAAGTGAAAAGTTATCCAAAAAAAAAGACCCCCAAAAAAATGAAATATTAAAGACAAAGTAGAAAAAATTAAAGGGATCAAAAAAAGTTGTATTTTAAAAATCGCGGCCCGGTAAAGTTGCACTGTATTGTTTTTGACTGACAACAATGCCATCAAGCGACCAAGCCTGGCTAAGTAATGAGTACCCAGAATGTTTGATAAACAGTGCCTTTTAATAATATGTTCTTTATTAATTGAAATACTTTCCAGACAAAGCAGACACACTGATTTACTGTTTTTTCCTATAAAAAAAAATGTGATTTCCATTTTTTTTTTTGGAAGGTGCAGTTTTCCTTCTCAGTTTTTTTTATCTTATTTAGTGTCATCCTAATAAAAAAATTAAATGCAAAATAATAATGGATATAGTTAAGGCTTTACTTCATTAGAATTTGAAATAAATTAATATATACATGTGCTCTGCGCACAGATAATGAAGCTATTCAATGTACGTAAATTTATCAAAATTTACCACCAAGCACTTTCGGGACAGTTATAGTCCCATATTCATGGTGACTTGTATTTGATTAATAACTATAATATTAATGCAAATTTTATGCAAATTCATATGTAGATGTTACATGGACCATTTTTGAGACTGAGAAAAGCAGGCCTCTCTTCTGTTGATTGCTGCTGGGTCACTTACAATGTAGTAAGCTTCCCTGATTTTGCATTTGATACCGTTTGTTTCAGAGCAAAAGATACTAGCCATGCTTTTCTACCCACCACAGCCAGTGTCATTTGCTCTGAAACAAACGATATCAAACGCAAAATCAGGGAATCTTACTACATTGTAAGTGACCCAGCAGCAATCAACAGCAAAGAAGCCTGCTTTTCTCTGTCTCGAAAATGGTCCATGTAACATCTGCATATGAATTTGCATAAAATTTGCATTAATGTTATAGTTATTAATCAAATACAAGTCGCCATGAATATGGGACTATAAACTGTCCCGAAAGCGCTTGGCGGTAAATTTTGATAATTTGACGTACATTAAAAAGCTTCATTATCTGTGTGCAGAGCACAAATATATTAATAATAATGGAAATAAAATTCACATCCTATTTTTACTAGTTACACATTCTATGAAAATCACTATAAAAACAAACAAAAGGCTCTCAGCATTCTTGAATCAAATTCATAATCAGACTGACCACACAAGATGGATAATTAGTTGAAATATTGCACCTCTGACAGAATGAGGTAGAATCATTATGGAGGTTGGTGAGAAAAAGACATAGTTGAGAAAATAAATATTTTATTTTACTTAACTCTTAATTCAATATTTGCATGTCATGCATATTTAAATAGAAGTGTTATATATGTCTATTTTATTTACCATTTTGAAATTGTCTGGGAAATGAGATTGGGAGCTTTTGAAGGCCAGAGTTGGCCTACAGGCCAGATATTTCCCACTCGTGGTCTAAAAAAAATTAAGTACCAATAATAATATTGTATGATCTCATAAGCTTAGTCATATGGTTTTCAATAAATTATTCAAGCTTGCATAAAATGGATTTTGAATAAATTAAAATTAATTGTATTTGAAAGCACATCAGTAAGCATTGAGATGTCATGTGATGTTATTGTTGGAATTAATAATATATTGAATCACTATGCAGCTATAAAAAATTTTGTTGAAATTAAATCTAATCTTTAATTTTATTGTTAGAATAATTTTATATTGAAAGGATTGTAAATAATTATAATCTGTCACAAAAAATAACTATTGCATAATTTGATAGCAGTGTGTTAGTGTCTTGATTGGTGAATTGGCCTTTGGACAGAAAACTTAGCATACATGTGGATATAGCATTGGGTTGATCATTGTACCATGTTGCTTTCATTGCTCATTCTCTCTGATGCAGAGTATTTATCTGCACTACATGTAATCTTATGGAAGGAAATTACTCTTCACAGATATGCTATGATGTTGATACTGAATTTACATGCATTCACCCATCATTTAATGCTTTAAAAGCATAAGTGAATCACTTATATTTAGAGTATCTTCTTATAAATATCAATTCCTGATTTAAGCATAGTCGATAAGAGTTGGTTTATGTAAGAATAGGCTCTAAACATAAGGGATTCACTTACACTTTTAAAGCACTAATTGACAGGTGAGTGCATGTCAATTCAATGTCAACCTAATAGCGCATCTCTGAAGAGCAACTTCCTTCCACAAGATTTCGTATATATGAGCACCATCATTCAGGAACCAAGTGTACAAATGCAACTTTTTCCAGATTTTATCAAAAAGTTGAAATTAATAAATAGTTGTAATAAAATATCATTGATCAAATGTGAAATGACCAGTGTTTAAATATTCACATATAAATACAACAAAAACTGTTAAACATTAAAATTATAGATAAATAAAGACATAATCTGTAAACTAATCGTTTTTGATATGAAGTTTAAGCTCATGTGGATAAAAATGTTTCCGATTCTTGTTAAGCTTAGAATTTTTTTCCATACAACTAACTCATAAATAGTAATCAGAGGGCTTAGTGAGTCATCCAATTATTGATTTTATTGATCAGTAAATGATTTTTAGTTAATCCAATTATTGATTTTATTGATCAGTAAATGGTTTTTATAACAAAGCAAAACTCTCCATACAGTAGTGCCATCTTGTGCCAACAAGAGCAATCAATGGATGCCAGAAGGCTTGTGCATAAAATCCCTATCTAGTGCCTACTCATTCAATATCCCCAGACTAGTTTCTGGCTTGTGGCCTTCATCAGTGAGGAGCCTTGGATCTGAGAGCACTGCACCTAGATCTTAGGATCTAATGCAACTCTCCATTGATTGCTCTTGTTGACCCAAGATGGCACTACTGTATGGAGAGTTTTTGCTTTGTTATGAATTGTTTAATAACAATTATGTGCTAGTATGAGATAATGATCATGTGATGTTAAATAGTTTTTAGTTATTGTGAGCTATAGGAATATTAACCATTCAGTTCCAATATGTTGCCATGATTCTGGTATACAATCGAAAATGCTTGGCAAATAGTTTTTTAAACCACTAAACATCACATGATCACCATCTCATGCTAGCACATAACTGTTAGGAAACAGGCAAAAACTCTCCATATAGTAGTGCCACCTTGTGCTAACCAGAGTAATCAATGGATCTAGGTGCAGTGCTCTCAGATCCAAGGCTCCTCACTGATGAAAGCCACAAGCCAGAAACTAGTCTGGGGATATTGGATGAGTAGGCACTAGATAGGGATTTTATGCAACCATTGATTACTCTGGTTAGCACAAGGTGGCACTACTATATGGAGAGTTTTTGCCTGTTTACTAAATAGCTACTCTGTTTAGCACACTTTAAATGTGAAGAATAATTATAAGCTATAGGGTAAAGATTCTAGAATAATCTGAATTGATTATATGAATGACAAGGCATTAATTATAAAAAGAATCAAATATACTGATGTTGCTTTTATCGTTGATGGAATGTCATATGTATTACGTATATTGGATCTATGGGTTTATTTTTATCTTTCATGTATGTAATGTGTCTGACATTTGTTTATATTTTATTTGTTAAAAGAAGACGATGTTGTTTAGCTTTTGCAACTAAATAAGATTTATATATATATTCTAACCTGTACTCGTGCATCCTCACTTCCAGATAATATATGATATAAAATAAAACGGTTTCTAGCTCAGTTAATAATTAATAAATAAAATATTCAGCATTAAAATTAAAATGTTTCACTAGCTCAAATTTACAATATGAATAAGGTTCAGTTTATAAAAATAAATTAAATAAATATTTAATATTTTCATGAGACTTGAAGTGAAAATACAGGTGACAAGATAGATTACATTGAGCCAATATCCCACAGGATACTACCTCAATGGCATAAGAACACTATCCCCTCTTATTACTATTTCAAATAAAAAACTCATAATATTCTTAAGACTTTAATAACTTCTACTCACTAAGATTAAACTAATAATTAAATATTAATCTTCTATTTGTAATAATCTAGCTCAATAAAACAATCTCAGGTTCATAAAGTTTATTCTAAGTTAATTTAAAAATACGGTAGTAAAATATGAGAAGGGATTTTATGTCCTAATCTACTACACTGAAACTAATAATAATAAATAACAGTAATAATATTCTTCATTGTTTAACTAATTCTGTATATCTTTTCTTTTTACTCTAATTTTATTACCATAATAAAATAATGAAATAATATAATATGATCTTATATCTTCATGTAATGATATAATAAATACGTGGTAGCATTTTAATAATCTGACAAACAAAATATGTGTGGCAACTGATAGCATATAATTTAATATATTGTGATAACTGATTTATGACCAATAAAATAATGTAAGATTATGATTATTTAATTATAATGAATACCAATAAAATATTTAAAATTCTTAAAATAATTCTCTATTTATCTTTTGTGCAAAATTATATATTTGTTTCAATTATTATGCATATATCGTGATTTCATGCAGCGATGTGGAGAAATAAATAACTCGGACACAAAATTTTTGAAATAAAAAAATTTAACAAAGTTTATTACTAACAACAAATAAATAAACAATTTATTTACACTATTTACAGTGTATATCCTTAACTTTTTTACTTTACAGTTTGATCTACCGGGTTATAAAAAAAATAATTTATATTTCAATTATATCTTTATTTAGATTTAGGACAAAATTTAAAAAAAATGTTATTATTTGGTTTCTCATTATGGTTAACTTATTACAAATATATTTATCTACTTTATTAGCAACAGCATTTTATCCTTAATATTATTAAACTATCTTATTTTAAAAATACATTCGTAGAAAAAAAAAAAATTCTATAGAAAACAAAATTTTATAATGAGTATGGATTTCTCAAAATATTAAAAAAATTTCATCTTGCAAAGTCAAAGATGTTACACAAAATATTATCCAAAATTCTGTACTAGATTTTAGTATTTATCACACAATGTTTACTAATCATAATATATTCTTCTTTAAGCCTTACTTTAGTATGATATAAGTGTAATCATCAATATATTTCTGTTAATCAATAAACAAAAAATATACTATGCATATTGTTTACATAATTTACTTTGTACTATTGTATTTTAAAATATGCAATACTTATTTTCTCTTAAAAAAAATATTAATACTAAAACATTTAAAATTATTATCACTTTAAAGAAAATATCTTTGTTTAGATACTTTATTTTAAAAAAGTTTATATTTCATTTCCAAAATAAAATTCAAAATATATTCTATGATTCTTTTCTTTCCTTAGGATACTTTGGATCTTCAATTTTAAGTTATAACGTCCTATTCCTTCTAAGCAAATAAACCAATCTTATACAAAACGATAGCATAACCTAAGTTCTAAATTATTTATCATTTCTTTTAAACATATCTTACTGAATGATGCAGTTACATGAAATAAAGATAGCGAAAACAGATGCATAGGATTAAGGAAGAAAGCTAGAGTATTACTCTTAACATATCTCAAAATCATGGCACAGTGCAAAGAGGTATGACATTTACCTGCCTAATATCCTCTAGTACAGGGACGATGTTAAAGCTATTTCTTCAGCTTTATTAGAACATCAAATATTTAAAGAAATATAAACACTGTCCAAATAAAATGTGTATCAGTCATAGGGCTTTGTTAACTATGCTGATATTCACATAAAGACTAAATATTATTTCCATTCCTTATAACATCCTATTTCTTAAAACATCATCTTGGTTTCCTGTTCACTAAGTACTTCCAGGCCACTATCTCAACATTATTTCTCAATATTTTCCACATCTTACATCGATAAATAACTATCTGCATTTACAAAACAATAAATAAAATTCATTAATAGTTAAACAATCTAGCTGTTCCACAAGAAAAGTCTGCTTACTTCATTATTCTATATGTCTAATCATATACAATCTACTTAGACAATATTTGAATATCCTAACATGAAAATTTTAAAAGAATCACATAACTATTTGTTATATGTTGGATTATATCACTAATATAAAAAAAAAAAATTGTCGTATGCATATTTTCAAATCAATCCTATCTCATAATGTTTTTTAAAATGTTGTATGAAATGCGGTACATATAAGTAAAAAACTTTTACACTTCATTCTTCCAATTTATGGATGAGCTAAAGAAAACAAAAAAAATATACATTATAAATTATCAATAGTTATTATTATTACCTATAACCTTTATCTAGTCATCGTGTTCAGTAGGTTTTCTTTATCCACTTGAGCATTGCAGATATAAAAAAAAATTCACACCCATACACTTTATTAAAATATTTTTAGCTAAATTATTAGATTGTTATATTATAAAATTTTAATATTAATTAATGTTTTTATGTTTTTTCTAATCTTATATAAAAATTTAGATTTAAACTAGGTTAACAAAATAAAAGGAATCAAAACTATAATTACATATTTTCTTGACGATAATTCCTGATAAGTCCAAAATGTTTATTATTTTCTCTAGAGTTTTTAAAAATGTTCTCCTCCAAGCGCATTAAAGTTTAAAATAAAAATAATTATTAATCCATTTAGTAAAATTTATAGAAAATAATCCTTGGTTTTAGTATTTAGAACGATAATTATTAAATCATAATATTAATTAATCCCGTGAAGCTTCTTAATCTTCTCTACCAATATTCTCTGCATATCCGATGCATCAATCCATCTAATTTAACTTTAAAAATATTCGATAAACTTTTAAGTACTATTTGTATTTCCATGGATCCATCTTTTATTCAACTATGTGTTCACTTTTTTATATATGTTTCCTTCTTGATACATTTAAACTTTCGTTTGGTATTTTTATAAATCTCTTTTAAAATAAAAAACTTCAAGTACTTTTAAACAAATCTTTTCTAAATACATTTAAAATAATTCTAAGACCAGATATTTTAATATCAAAAATGCTTCTGTAACATATTCTCCTGGGTTCTTTTTTTAATTCTTGAAAATATTTTTTCTTAAAATGTTACCTTCAGAAAGTATATAACATTTTACTCCTTTGAATATAATATTTTATAAAATGATTCATGAGATATAATTGTCTTATTACTATTTAAAAATAAATTTTGGATAAACTTATAAATAATACGTTTCAATACATTTTTTAGACTCCGTATAATGTCCGAGCTGTGGTTTTTTTATGTACCAAAACAGTTCTCCGGTGAAGTATTAATAAAGCTGTATCAATAAATATTTCAAATATTTTTTCAGCATTACAACTTATATCCATTTTATTTCGTAGTATATCCATCCTTTATTGTGAAGCTTAGGTTAAATTTTTAGATAAAATACGACTGGTAAGTACTTTAAAAATTAGAAAATCATTTCCATGAAGTTTCTAAATTATTATATTTTAACACACTCTTTTGCAAAAATACTTTTAAAAATTATCAATTAGTTTTTTTGCAAATAAAAAACGATAAGAAAGTACTAAAAAAATTGACTAAAATAAAAATTTTAAAAATACTATCTTTTTGATAGTTATAATTTACCTTTCTCCAGTTTCAATACATTATTAATCTCCCCCTATACCCCCATGCAATTCATATTTATAGTCTGTAAGAATACCTCATTTGATTGGTTGATTCTTACTTTAACTTGAGAACAAATTTACATATTTTCAATTTCAAGTAGAATTGAATTTCAAAATTAGAAATTATGACGTAATGAACTTAAAATATTATTTAAAATATTACTTTTAAATAAATTATTATTTTATTAAAACTATTTAAACATTTAAAATAACTTTTAAAATAACTTTAATAACCTATTCCATTTATCTATTTTTATTTAAACAAAATATTTAATTTTTTATTATATCTGTATTCGTCTTTATTACATACTTAAAACATTACATACGATAGTTAACTTAATATTTATTATTATTTGCTAGGTGACAATTCCATCCAATTCTATAATATAACTTTTAAAATATTTTAAACTTCGTTACTTTAAATACAAACAAGCATGTGTGTGAAAGTATTAGTATACAAGTCACATGATTAATAACTTTGACAGATGATTTTCAATCTATTTCTCTGCCTAGATTTATATAATTGATACACTTATTATATTATATAAAATAATTATAAAATTTGGAAGAACAATTTAGAAAATATAGAATTAAATGCAATTCTCACCATCATAAAGTTTATTTTTAAAATATATTATATTAATTTTGACTATTAAATATGATTATAAATTTAAACACTGTATTTATTAACTTATCAGTTTTAAACTATTAAAATCGAATTTATTAAATATACTTTTAATATTTATAGCTGAGTTATTTAATATGGCCAGCTTTTACAACCATATGCAACAATATTTAAAGCTTTACTTAAACTACTTTTAAATGATTCTCTATAATTTTATACATTACATATTTTCTTTAGCTTCAAATTATACTTTATAACATAATTGACAAACTATAATTAATAAATCAAAAGAACATATTCTAAAATTTAAAATTTTTAGTAATTGACTGTTATGAACTATTACCGACCTATAGAAAAGGGCACAATATATATATATGATTAAAGTGCAATGTAATTATAACAGTCCAATAGAAAAGATGATATTCGCTATTTTTATGTGCCCGTTATATTCAGGAATGATATCAATAAAAGACAGATCTAGTGTCTGAACCTACCCTGACACCTCTCTGAGGAGTTCCAAAGCATGAAACCATGGTCAGGGGTTTGGGGAGGGGTTTCTGACAGAGATATTTTAAATGCTTTCTCTGGCTAAGCATTTATCACAAAGCTTATTGAGACAATCCTCATTGTTTATAACTTACAAGCTTAAGAGAATACAGTCATGTGATCTATGACTCTTATTTTGACTATTTACAGTTAGATGTGTATTTATTGATATTAGATAAGTTACTTTTATTTTCGTAATATATTTATTGGTTAACATTACCTTTAGTAGGCTGAAACATACATGCTCTGCCGGAATAATTTGAACTTTTTTTTCAAATTTTGTCACTTTTTCTCCCCCCCCCCCTGTAGTCGTAAAGTTGATACTTTGACAAAAGTAATTGTATATATGCTTTTGGTGTTTGAAATCCATTCAAGAACTTGTTCACAGTACTTCATGACTAACTATAATAAGGCTTTGGAAGGCATAAATTGTGTAATAGTTATCATGCCAGTAAATGAATGTTAGATCTTCCAGCTATTTGTGTAGAATCTTGACATTTATGGCAGTTGATGGAGGAACTTTGAACTCCGGCATTGACAATGAGATGATTAGTGAGGAGGCGGCTACTAAAGAACAATATCTTACATCAGCATTGCAATGAAAAGTGTTCACTGCTGAAGGTGCCGATGCTGTTATATGGCAATGCAGATTATGTTGCCACCATATATCCATCAGACACATCTCTTTTTTTTTTCAGAAGTCATCTGTTTCTGCAAATCCTTGTGTTTATAGTCTTTTATTGGGCAAATAATTTGCTGCAAGATTACATTGATCACACGATTGGTGTCAATGCCCAAGTTATCATGGACTGGGCAAATTTTGCTGAGACATATGTGCAAAGTACTTTGAGAAAAATCCACCACAGCTTGGTGGATTCGATATTGATGTAGCGAGTATGATGGATGAGTATGAAACATAAGCCAAGATGACAATTTGGTTCTAGCAATGACTTATTTTCATCATATTGGCAGGAATTTTTATTCAGGACATTTTGCAATAGTGACACCATTTTTGTGGAAATTATTATATGTATTGCTGAGTGCTATACATTGTAGTTCAAAATTATTCCACCAGAGCACTATGTTTCACCTGCAAAAAATAATACTGGGGAAAGAGATGTAGAATTTTTATTGGGGGGGAGGGGGATTAAAGTTAAGTGTGGTCAATAGATATAGTTATTTGGGAATTATCTTAAGTAATCAGAAAAATTGTTTGGATGAATGGGAGAAAAAAATTGATAAATGAGACAAAAAAAGATAGGGATTGATAAAGAAATTAACAGTATTTTCATATAATAAATATGATGTAGCTACAATTATATGGAAGGGAGTTGCAATAGCAGAGTTAACATATGGTGATGATGCATTATGTGCTAGTAAAGGGGTATTAAATTACTTAGGAAAAGTACAAAGGGAAGTAGGAAGACATGCATTGGATGCAGGTATATGGATAGCAAGAGAGGCAAATCAAAGAGAAATGGGATAGTCAAGTTTTTATATGAGAGATGCAAAAAGTAAAATGAAAATGTTTGGTAGATTGCAGTTTATGGATAATAAAAGAATAGCCAAAATAGTATTTAATTGGGTTACAAGTAAAGGGCAGGCAATAAGATGGGTGAGAAAGGTATTGCAGTATGTTAAAGATTTGGATAAAGAATTTATATCGGTATATTTGTACAAAAGATGGGATGATTGTGTTAAAAGGATTGTTGAGTGTTATAGTAGTAAGGAATGGGATAAAAGAATAGAATTATTAATAAAGAATAGGGAGTTAGAGAGATGAAGAAGTAGTACAGAGAGTAAAAAGAGTTTAAATATATATAGAAATAAACAAAATATTAGGTGTGAGATAATATATGATAATAGTAAGGAAAGTAGTTTATTGTTTAAGGCTCGAATGGGATCTTTAGCTACAAGAGAATATACATGTAAATGGTAAAATATGGGTGATTTATTTTGTAAATTATGTAAGGAAGGAATAGAAAATATTAGGCATTTGTTAATTGAATGTAAATGCTTGAAAACAGAAAGAGTACATATAATGAAGTTATGGAAAAATAAATATGAAAAAAGTGATTATACAGAAAGTGAATTATTGGTTTTTATGCTGGGTTTGGGAAAAGATAAGGGGGATTTAGATATAAAGGCTATAGAGTTGACAAAGATTATGTTGTGGAAATGGGATGGGGCAGAATTTGGGAAAATTTAGAGTGGGGAATGGAAAATAAAGTGGCTAACAGGTTTATTTGGGCATAATTGCTGAGATATTCTTGACTTCGTTTAAGGAGAAGCCACAATACATCACGTCACATCACATTACTGTTTTAAATTTGAATATTATAATTTTTATGATTCAAAGACTGTTTACATAGTTTGATAGTATTTGTTTTACATTCTATTATAATTTACATTTTATATCATTTTATATTATAAAATTTTATGTGTGTGTATGGCATATTCTTGTAGTCTATTATACTTATAAAGACTTTGCTAAATGATAATTGGAACATTTTTATTATAAAAACAAAAAATAATTTAATTTTTTGTGATTGTCACCAAATTTTATTTTATCATTTTTATATTTGAATATAAGTATAATGTATATATTTAAGCTTGATATAATTAGAGGGGATTTGAACCCAGACTTTCAAGTTCTCTTTAGTCATTCACTGCATCTTATATAACTAACACACAAGACCACATAATGTAAAAAATATAAATGATCTCCAGTATATATATTTCATGCCGAACCTCCACACACACACACACATATATATATATATAATCAGTGCTTGGTTTATATTAAGATAGCAAATCTTCATACTTTAGTGGACAGTAGATTAAAGCCTGTCCATTAAAGTTTGAGAAATTGTTGCTTAATATAATCCGATCACTGATTGTATATATGTGTGGGAGATTATGATCCAGACAGACTGATGAATGCTGGTTTAGCACAAAATACATATATTGAAGATCATTTATCTTTTTCATATGTATGTGGTCATGTGTATTAATTGTATAGATGGAGTAAATGGCTTAAAAAGCTTGAAAGTTTGTGTTCAAACCCCTGTACTTATCATTTTTATATATTTAATGTCGTTCAGTAAAACCTTTATATAGATTTTCATCTTTAGATATATTACTTATAATACTTCATTCATATACACTTTAATGCAAATAATTTTTTTAAACTTCTTTATTTTCTTACAGTTTCGACTGTTGAGGAGTCTTCATCAGAGCTCTTTCTTCCTTACAGTTTTAACTTTAATTAAAATTAAAGTTAGAACTGTAAAGATAAAGCTCTGATGAAGACTGCTGGACAGTCGAAACTGTAAGAAAATAAAGAAGTTTAAGAAAATTACTTGCATTAAAGTGTATATGAATGAAGTATTATAAGTAATATATATGATTATATGAAGATATGCAAAGAAAGTGAAGGAGAAGAATAAGAGAGTATATATTAGATATATATTTCTTTTGTCTTTCATTACTCTAGTTATAGTTTTTGTTTTGGCTTTTTAAAAAAAAACATTAAAATTCAAATAGATAATATATATATTTTTATTCATTAATTTATTTTTATTATGAGATTTTTTTGACATAATAAAAAAAATATTTGGTAAAAATAAATAACATCGCTAATTATATATGTATTTACTTATTTATATTTTTGACAATATACATTAACATGAAAACTTGATTTCTGAATTGAATTTGCATTCACAACTTTTTCAAAAAAGGACAGTTACTCAAACTTTATTGTTAAAATGAAAATTGTTTAAAAATTAATTTAATGAAAAGTAAAATAAATAAATTTAAATTCATTAATTATATTTACTTATTACATTAGTAGAGATGTCTGCCCATCCCTTGTATATGTATTAAATGGATTATGTCCTGTACATGAGGAGTCAGATTGACCTTGGGTCAACATGGGTGTGTCAACAATCTCCCATTAAAAGTACAAGGATTGGCTATCTTAATATATGTCTGAGCACTTATAGCATATATGTGTGGAGATGATAATCTGGACCAACTGATGAGCGCTGGTTTAGCATGAAATACATTTATTGGTGATGATTTATCTTTTCAACATATATGTGTTCAAGTGTATCAGTGTTATGAGATAGAGTGGAGAGTGATGGGTTGTGTGAAAGTCTGTGCTCATATACCCTATATATTAATTACAAAGAAGTTTTTTTCATGTATCAAATGCGTTGACCGGAAAGAGAACTCGAGCCAGCTGCTTGTAAGACAGCTATGCTAACCACTAGGCCACCAATGCTTGATTACAAAGAAGTTTTGCATTGGTACGTGGCAAAAATTCAATCATTGGAATACAGTAAAAGTTGGGCCATGAAGATAAAAAGAGAAATAAGTCAAAGCAAAGTATTAGTAAATACTTGAATTACTTAAAAAAATAAGTAGGGAGTATATTTAAATTTATTACCACAATTTATAATAAAAGTTTAAATATTTTGAAGTATAAAACGTAAAAGTCATAACTTTATAAAAAATTTTTTTTTGTTCACATTTTGAAGATAAACATTTTTTATCATTATGATTTTATATAATGTTGAGAATAAATTATAAATAAACTAACACGACTTAATTACAACTCAATTTTTTTCCAAAGAAGAAATATATTGTGAGAACATATTTCTACATTGAATTAAAGTTATATAATTTTGCATGAAGGTTAAAACTGTCACAATTTTTTAAAAATTATTTTTTAATGTACAAAATCACTTTTTTTGTTGTTGTTGTTTTTAAAAATTATTATATTGAAAATTCGAACTCAGACTTTGGCACAAATGTTCCATCATCAGATTTTCAATGAAATGGATAGCTGAAGAGTTGTGGGTTGGAGTAGTTTGAAACCTGTCCATTAAAGTATGAAGATTGGCTATCTTAATATAAAGTTGAGCACTGATTGTATATATGCGTGGAGATAGTAATCTGGACCAACTAATGATCGCTGGTTTAGCATGAAATACATATATTGGTGATTATTTATCTTTTCAACATGTGCATTATCAGGTGGAGCAGTAATATGAGATGGCATGGAGAGCTGAGGGTCATGTGAAAGTCTGAGTTCAAATCCCTTATATATTACATTATATATGTGCAGGTATGTGTAAGCCTATATAGTGTATTAATTTACATATTAAAAAAGTGTGTTAAAGGTCTACCCATCCCTCACATATGTATGTAAATGGATCATTCTCCAGAACATGAGGGGTCAGAATGACTAAATGGTCAACATGGGTAGAATGAAAACCTTGGCACTAATGTGGGCTTTGAATGTTCCATCATCAATGAAATGTATGGCTGAAGAGTTGTGGGTTGGAGTAGTTTGAAGTCTGTCTATTAAAGTATGAAGATTGGCTGTCTTAATATAAAGCTGAGCACTGATTGTATATTTGGGTGGATATAGTAATCTGGACCAACTGATGATTGCTGGTTTAGCATGAAATACATATATTGGTGATTATTTATCTTTTCAACATGTGTATGATCATGTGGATCAGCAATATGAGTGTGAAAGTCTGAGTTCAAATCCCTTATATATTACATTATATATGTACATGTATGTGTAAGCCTGTACAGTGTATTAATTTACATATTAAAAAACTGTGTTAAAGGTCTGCCCATCCCTTGCATATGTATGTAAATGGATCATTCTCCAGTACATGAGGGGTCAGAATGACTAAATGGTCAACATAGGTAGGGTGACAACCTTGGAACTAATGTGGGCTTTGAATGTTCCATCATCAATGAAATGGATGACTGGTTGGAGTAGTTTGAATCCTGTCCATAAAAGTATGAAGATTGGCTATGCTAAATGGTCAACATAGGTAGGATGACAACCTTGGAACTAATGTGGGCTTTGAATGTTCCATCATCAATGAAATGGATGACTGGTTGGAGTAGTTTGAATCCTGTCCATTAAAGTATGAAGATTGGCTATCTTAATATAAAGCTGAGCACTGATTGTATATATATATATATGTGGAGATAATAATCTGGACGAACTGATGATTGCTGGATTAGCATGAAATATGTATATTGGTGATTATTTATCTTTTTAACATGTGTATGGTCAGGTGGATCAGCAATATGAGATTGCATGGAGAGCTGAGAATCATGTGAAAGTCTGAGTTCAAATCTCTTATATATTACATTATATATGTGCAGGTGTATGTAAGCCTGTACAGTGTATTAATTTATATATTGAAAATTGCAATTTTTATAGAACTTAAAGATAGATTTAACTTTTTTATAACAATTCTGTCATGGGTATTAAACTTTTTCTTATATATTGATTTCTATATTTAGATATACCATTTCTAACTTTCTTATACACTTCAGCAATATTATTTTTTATATCACTACTTTAGTCTTACAATTTTGTCTGCAGTCATCATCAGAGGATTTTAAAGAGTTCTGATGATGACTGCAGGATCGAAACTGTAAGAATAATGTTTCAATATAAAAAATAGTATTGTTAAAATGTATAAGAATGTCTGAAATGGTATGATATGCCTTAAAGATTAGTTGTTGTTTTTTATAAACATATACTATGGATAAAAACTGATCATGTGATTTTTTTTTTTTTTTTAATATCTAAAATTAACAATTTTATACTAGACATTAATGCCACTTTTTACATTTAATGTATTGTTGGAAACAACTTCTTTGTGTATAGATTATACAGTCAGTTTAAAATTCGTTTAAGCTTAAAGATATAAAAGGGCTGTAGGCTTTTTTATTATTATTGTTGTTGATGTTATTATTATTATTATTGGTGATGATGATGATAATATCTAAAGTAATAACAATTTGAATGTTAGAAATTATTGCCATGATCTATATATTTTTTATAACATAGAATTTTTGTTTTTATACATCATGTACATTTTAAGAATACATATGTATTATATGTATTCATATAGCGTTCAGATAACAGATTAGTTAACAATTCAACTTTTTCATTAATACATGCACTACGAAAATTGTATGTTGAGTATTTTGACTAATTTGAAACTATTAAAAAAGTTAGAATTCATGCATCTCAAAATAACACCAATATGGATGTATTTATTTAAAATAGAGAAAGAAGTCATTATTTCAAACAATTAAAAGTCTCATTTTCCTCTTTACTTTATAAAAACTTTATTTCTTGTATATATATCCACTTGTTCCATCTATTTTTACTTTATAGTCATTTTCAAGGATCTAGAAAAAACATTACATTATAACAAACTCCACATAATAAAAACAAAAAGACCAAAAAAATATAAAAAACACAAAAAAATATATAAATCCCATAAAAATTAAAATAAATAAAATACATTAAAATAAATTAAATTAAAACAAAATATCGGCCAGGACGCGAACCCGCAACCTGGGCAATTGCCTGCAAATGCAAGGCAGTCGCGCTGACCTCTCGACCACCAATGCAAGACGACAATTTTACAATAAAACACTTATTTCCTTCTTCTTTCCTATACCCTTCAAAATTACATTTATTTCCAAAAATAATTCTTTATGCATTACTTATCCAATTCTATTCAAAACAGGTTTATATCTTTTTATATATAAACTCTCTTTTACCATTCTTTTTTTATATAATCTAACCCCCTCCAACATTTTAATCTTAAAATCTATATGTCCAACTTCCTTACTATGTATATTTACATTAAAATTCTTATCTCTCAAATGTTTGTATATTTTCTTTTTTAAATCATAAATTTTTATTATGAATAACTAAATAAAATCTTTTTTATATAGACATTTATTACCTATCATGTTTAATTATTAAAAAATTTAATATGTAATAGAAAATAAATGATCTTATATATCAAACTACTCATTGATAAATAGCTATCTAATAAAATAATTGTTCAGAAAAGTATATACAATCCTCATAAAATTTCAGCTATCTCTCATGTGATTGTTAGATATATTTATGATGATTTTTTTTACTGATATTAAAAGATTTTATGAGAAGTTCTTTACTCTAATGCTATATATTGTAAATTTGATTTCTTAAATATACAATAAATAGCCCAGAATAGAGAATTATTACAATATAGTAAACTAAATAATCAATTGATATATTGTAAAATAGATTTCTGAAGTATTGATTTGTAAATAGGTATCTACCAAACAAATCTCTATGTAAGTATTCCAGTTCACATATTTCTACATTGAGAGCAGTAATTGACTTTATCATTCTACCCTAATATTATATTTTTGTCTAATTAATAAATACCAAATATTTATCAACATCATTTTCAACCACTATCTAATTAAGAATGCAAAGGAATAATTAGCAAATTAACTAAGAAAATATGCACAATTCTTGTTTGTAGGTATAAGGGATTTGAACTCAGATTTTCAAGTGCCCTCCATCTATCCACACTATCTCATAAACTGATACACATGACCACACACATGTAGAAAAGATAAATAATCACCAATATATGTATTTCGTGCTAAACCAGCACTCATCAGTTGGTCCAGATTATCATCTCCCACACAATTCTTGTTTATAAATTTTTAGTCATGATTTATGCAATTGGTTTTTATATTGATAATAAAAAAAGGTTTATCAATATATATATTGTAACCATTCACTCGCCCTCTCAACTACCCATCGTGCCGAACCCGCTGTGGCACTCAAAATTGTAACCGTAAATTGTGTGGTCCCAACTACAGAAACGCAAATGCACTAAGAATCGTAACTTCTATCACTGATCAATTCCTGTTGCACATTGTCAGCTATTAAGATCTGTATCCAAAAGCATATCATGCTATCTATTTTATGCACGAAAGACCACAATCAACATCTGGGGCAACTTACCACAGACCAAACTAATGATCTAACATAAACTTTTTTATGATTTAATTTGATCGCAGCCAGGGTGTACCGCGAAGAACTACCATAGTATTATGATAAAATAATTTAATCAAATTATAAGTGTAATGTTATTATTTTCAAACCTTAATTTGCAATTTTTATTGTATGAGACCTGATGGCCGACCATGTACAAGATGGCATAATTTGTGGAATTACATAAGATTATGAATTTTTAAACCATCTATATGATTTCTAATACAGATGCTAGTCCAGGTAAAGCTTTGCAATAAATAAACATAAATACTTGGGTTCCTTTTTATAGTTTACTATATTACTGAGACTCTTATTATACTGACAAATGACAATTTAAAAACGTTAAGTAAATATATTCAATCATGTTATTATTTGGTAAATCTGTTTACAAGTTTAATAATCAATTTGTATGGTATACTAGAATCAACTACGCAAAGCCAAAATGATGGAAAAGGTAAATGGGATTTTATTGTACCTTACACATCATAAAATACCAAAGACGAAAAGCATCTTAATGTTTTCTCAAAAAAATATCAATAAACTCTTATATCATGTTGACGATAGTATGTACTTCAATGTATGCTCTATCCAAGGTTTATGATTTCTGATTTTACAAATGACACATAGCAATGGCACAGTAAGTTTAATTATAAATCAACTTTTATTTACAAAATTATGAATAATAAGTAATTAATTTCCATGTTATAATTAAAGACATAAATAAACAAATAAAATAAATAAATTATAATTCCATCGACTTTCTTCAATAACATCTCATAGGTACAGTTTTTAAAAACCTAATCATACCTTATATTTCAATTTGATACAATGAATATTGAGAAAATTATACTAAATTCAGCATCAACTCATGAAATATTTAACGTCATTTCCAGATTCAATAAATCCATACCGTAAACTTATAATAATATAATAAATAATATTATGTCTGTAGGATTTAGCTACAATGCAATCATTAAATAAAGTGATAATTTAAACTTACACTCCGGTAAATAATAATCAACCAACAGTTAATTATTATGAAGTAACTTGAATAGAATGTCCTGCTACCATTTGATGATCTAACTTATAAATTATGCTTACAAACGAAAGAAGATGATTTAGCAAATTAACTAAAATACTTTGCCCAACTTATATCTATGAAGCAAAACATATTCCTGTGGATGTATTCATCTACACGGAGGAATTAAATAACACTAAACGTTTTGTGGATTTATACACCATCATAAAGCAATAAGTACAAGTACACCATTCCGCGGATTAACCACCAGCGCAGGAATGAGTGTAAAATACAAAAATGGCAATAAAGTAATCTGCGGATTAACCACCAGCACAGATTAATGCCCTTTACATTCTAAAACAACATTACTATTTACTTCACATTAAAGTGCAAAATCATCCCCCTCAGTTATTCTGACCATTCAGAATACACTAACACTTTAGCAAATGTGGGTTCTTGCATAATAAATGTTACGCTAATCAGGACAACTAATGTACTAACTTATCTTTCTTAAAATAAAACATGTGTAATATAATATAAGTAATATTAGTATAGGAATATAAATCTGGAAAGACTAACAAAATAACTCATAAAGATTGATACATCTCATGAATTCATTCAGTACTTTTTAAGCTTTTTCGCAAGCGCTATTCTCTTGAATAAATATTTTATTCAACCCCTATTAATTTAAACTTAATAAAATATAACTTATGAACTTCACATGCAAGTTCATATAACTATAAAATTAAAGTAATGCATTATTCATCAAATACATAAAATTTAACAGGTGTGTGTATGATATAAAGTAAACGTATCGCATTTTATAGTTCAACACATGAATTAGAGCAGGTGTGTGTATCACAAATTGGATTATATAGCATTTTATAACTCCAAATATGATCCGTGGAATCCATGTTCGATGTGTCGAACAACAAATACATGAAGCAATAGCTATAATTATAGTTAAATTCCATACATGCAATTTTATCCATTTGTATTAGTTATTATAATCACTATTAGATTGACGATTTTACGTGGCTCCATAAACATGAAACAATTTCAAAACATGACACGCAGAATTTAAATGAAAATGTTTCTCATAAGTTATTAATTTCTACATTTCTCTATTAAAATGTTCCAAGTTTATCACATCCATGCTAATATTTATTTATCCACGCTTAAATCTAGGAATACTAATTATAGCAATTAATTTAATCATTTCAAACTGACATTAAAATTAGAAAATAGCTTTGATTAACTATTTTGAAGACGGTTTATTATCCAAATGTTAAACAAATTAACTAGCAAATATATGATTGGCATTGTACAGTTAAATATCAATCAATACTATATTTTTATTAGAATTAGAAACGAAAATATTAAACTATATTGATAACTTTAACATTTTACTTTAATTTAAACTTCTTCTTTTTTAAAAAGCAAATTTTCATATTCATAAAACTTCTGTAATTAAAATACTTATTTAATTTTTCCAAATTGTAGAATAATAAACATTTTAAAACATACCAAACTCTTGCAATTAATTCTTTTAAACTGGGAAGCTCCGACATTTTAAAAATGTAATATTGGAAAATTGTTACCGGTGATTCGATCCACTTGGCCAGCCAACTTGAACAGACTTTTTAAATTTAGCAATTCATCTTAATTAAATACCACTAGGTTATTTTTATGTTTATAGCAAAGTTTGTGGTAATCCGTTTACTTGTTAACTATTTTAAAATAAGTTTATCAAATTTACACCATTTGCCTTTACCATTTTCTTTTCTTTCTCCCTCCCAAAAGCAAAATTAACAGACGATCTCCTCTTAAATTCGCGCTCTTTTCTTTTATTACATTGAGACGCATACGTAATTACTGTATTTATTTTTAATAATTAATTTTAATTGAACAAATGGTTTATTAATTCAATGGAAATAATAATTTAAGATCATTTTAAACAAATAAAAATAAAATATTATTTTAATAATATTTTACCAAATTTTAATGTGTTGTCAAATTTTTAAAAGTTAAACGTTTTGATATGAGTCAGCATATGGAAAGAAGCAAATTTAAATTTATTAAAATAATATAAGAAAGTAATCTGTTCAAAGTGCAAATCAAGCCAATCAAATCACCAAAAGAAGAAAGAGAAATTTTTATACCAGTTACATCAATTATTATATTTTATACTAAAATATATGGTTACAATATATATATCTCATTATAAATATATGACATTTTGTATCATATATATTTTTATAAAGCAAATACAGTAATCAAATCTATGCTAATAAATTAATAATATAAATTTTTGCTATTGGTTAGTAACATTGTAACATCAATACACCTAAAAATTCTCCTGAAAACATTTTGTACATTGTAATTTATTAACATATTTTTAATTATATTCTTATGTTTAAGAATTATGAAAATGTGTGTTTAAGTTTCACACACTCTTACTTTTATTAATGATTGTATATAAATTCTATCATACATGCATTTGTATTTATATCATCTAATTTGTTGCGGCAATCAATTGTTATATAAATAAAGTTTATTTTTAATTAAATAACTACCTTATTATTCATATTATTTTAGAGGACAAGATAAATCCCAGAATGTTTTCCTGAAGGTTTGTGATGATGGTGTTCTAGTTGTATTTTTATATTGGACTATTTCCATCATCTAATATGTGTATTGAATGTCTTTAGAAAATTTAACTTTATTTGAATATTACAAATACATTCAACTGTTAGTAATAGCACAACAAACAGGTTAGTGTATGCACGATGTTTTGAGAGGTTTTATTCTCCCCTCTTCTTCAGGTGTTGCTGGCCTGACCAGTGACAGTACTAGTATGGGATTCGGACCTGGACCCTTAGATTCTTGAGTATTGATTTTAAGGTAACATTCTAACCAACAGAGCCAGCCTACCATAGGCAACAGTCTGTAGTAATTTCATATACTTATCTGTGAGATTTCTCCTGATTTCTCCACTTTTTCCTAAGAGCAAAGTTGATTAGTGGTTTCCATACGTTATGTATAGTCACACTAGGTTGGCTTAAGCATGTTTTACCATTGTCATGTGGACAGCTTCTTTAAATTTTCTTCTTTGAACCATTTCTTCTCTATCCAGACATTCAATACACATATTAGATGATGGAAATAGTCTAATTCCCGGAATAGTTCGGAGAGATAAATGTTGAGACTTTACGATTTTATTTTTAAAAAAATTATTTGTAGTTGAAAAAGTATCTGTTAATGGATACTTATTTTAATAATGCAAAATATCAGAAAGATGTTTCCATCTTTATATGCATATATATATATATAACAGAGATCGTTACTTATTAGAAATGATAAATGTTGAGATCAGTGCTCAAGTATATAACAATTACTACTGAATATTAAAATTAAATTGCTAACAAAATATGTCACACATGAAAATATTTATAGAAAATTTTGAAAACATTAAAAGAATCAATAAGAAAATAAAATCAGTAAAAAATATTAATTTCAAAAATGGCAGCAGCATGTAGGGAAAAAGCAAAAACATATAAAAGTACATGGCAAAAGGGATGACAAAGTTAATGAAGACATGATAATTGATGGTGAAGAACTGCAACTAAAGACTCAATGCACACAAAGAAATCATTACTTCTAAATAATATGATAAAACAATTCTAAACTCAGCTTCACATGCAGCGATATCGAGGTGAAAATTAACTAATAATCTTAAATCATCCACATCTAAAATAAACACAAAAATACAAATTATCCTCAAATTAACAGGAACATGTTTGCAAAAAAACTATTGGTATGATGCATTTAGTAATTCAAGGACTTCTGAAATGTCAATATTTTTAATTATACTATTGATATGGTATCTGAAGAATTAAACCACCAAAACATCAAATGATCACTACTTCTTATGTTAATCTGTTAAAATAGTAACAACACTCTATATATAGTAATACTACCCAGTGCAAGCCAAAGTAATCAATTGATGCTAGAAATTTTGTCCATCATCTGGTGCCCACTCATCCAATATTTCCAGACTGGTTTCTAGTTTGTGACTTTCATCAATGAGGAGCTTTGGCTGTGAGAGCTGCACCTACATCTTTTGATCTAATGCAACTTTTTCAAAACCACCATTTACCTTTTTAGTTAATTATAAAGCTATGGCCTTAAAATGAAAACACAACAATGTTTTCAATCCAATCTAATTTGACTTGTATAGTCATAGAGATTTGAACTCAGTTCTGTATCTACACATTTTAATGTCTTTAGTTTTTAATAACCATAGTTACTACTATCTTTTGGCCAGAATGGATATTAAACCTCTAAAACGTCACATGATCACTATATATTATGCTTACACAATCTATAATACCAATCCTGATCAAAAGATATTGCTGACTATGGTTATTAAATAACCAAAGACACCAAAATGTATAGATACTGAAATGAGTTCATATATAAAAGATTATACAAGCAAATTTTTTTGGATTGAAAGCATTATTGTGTTTTTAGTTTAGGCTCTTAATTTTATAATTAATTAAAAAGGTGAACGGTAGTTGCAGCAGTGTTGCATAGATCCGAAGATCTAGGTGCAATGATTTCATATTCCAAACTCCTCACTGATGAAATCTAACTAATCTGGAAATATTGAATGAGTATACACAAGATAGGGATTTTGATTCAGAAACCTAGCATCTATTGATTACTATGGTTGGCACTTGGTGACGCTACTGTATGAAGAGACTTGCTACTGTTTTATCTGAACAAGTCTTATTTGTCTATCCTCGTATTCAGATTATGTCAAGGCTATACATAAAATAGCCCCAGGTAATAAAATCAACTACATTTTCTTTCTACTCCAAAAGATGCTTTAGTAATATGTATATTTAATGACAGAAAACAAAATACAAATGGAAAGTTTTATAAATATATTAAATGTAAATGAAATCTATTATGTCATCTTTACAGACCATAATGTGTTGGAATTGATTGTAACACCAGATGTCATAAAAAATATAAACTTAACATATATGTCAGTGAAAAAATTCTATTTAATATTATAAGAAATCGTAGTGAATGATTTTGTAATTTAAAAGTCTCATCAAATATATATCCAATCAACAAATTTTATGAAATTTTTATCAACCAATCAAGTTGCTTTAGAAAAAATCACAAAATCGTATTCTATCAAACCATGCAAGATATTTTTATAGAAGAAATTATAGACATATTAAAAAAATTCCAACATTAATTAACAATAGTCAAAAAATTAATACATTAAAAAATAAAATACAATTAATTATATGACATAGTTCAAGAAATTACATAAACACTAAAATTTAAAAATTTAATTGGTACATATCAAAAAACTGTTTTAAGTCAAAATCATAATAATCAGAGAGGAATTTACACATTAAAAGGGAAGATGATAATATTCTAGTGGACTGCTAAGTAGAGAGTGTGGTCTTGAAATATTTCAAACATTCGATAAACTGATAATTGGCTAAAAAACCCAGATAAACCACAACTGATATTAATTTCTCTTAAAAATGCAATTGAACAAATAAACAAACTAAAACCTGCTATAACATTAGAATTCTCAATATCATATCTAACTTATATAAATTATAAAATATTTGATAGATTTTTTTAATATGTTATGAAATCTGTTTTGTTTCGATTTTGAAAAATTTATTTCATTATCAAGAACTTTCATACAATGTTCACAATGTAAAATGTATATTTATAAATGTTTTAGTTATATATATATATATATATTATTTTTATGTGTTGATGGTATTGAGAATACTGCTTTATATAAACATTATATACTTTTATAATTTTAATGAAGTAGTTGGTGCATTTCTGTTGTCAGTATTGAAGTATTTTTTTGTTGTCAGGCACCATGCGTTTTTTACACTCAACAGGACCTTCTTTCATATAGAAAAACTAATGCAATGACAAATATATATATATATATCAGGGGTGGCCAACTTTTGTGTTCATAACATCTACTTTTTATTTTAAAAATGTATTGCAATTGACTTGTTTTCGTAGGCGTAGTCTGAATAGAGGGAGGTGTGAAATACATATTATTTTTATATATCTGCCTAATAAAAAATAAACAATTATTTAATGGGCCAAAAAACTCATGTCCAGGGGAATTAAAGCAACATGAGTAATTATTAACAATATTTATTAATTCAAATTAGCTACATTAAGTCGAGATTAAAAATATTATTTTCAGTAATGATACGACTTAGTGGACTTCACCTATCTAGAATTGAAAAAAAAAACTTAGAACAAAAACTAAAATAACAAAAAAACTTAAAAATCTTGACTTAATTTGTTTCACTCGTTACCCGACAGCTCGTGCCAGATTGGCCTCATGATCGACCAAAATTGGCTTTGCGATCAACCGTTGCATCACGATCGATTTGTTGGACACCCCTGATATATATAATATTTGGAATATGGCTTTCTCACTCATGTCTTAGAGATGAATTGAGGCTTAAATATATACAATTTGTTATCAATAATAAAGAATTAATCATATAGTCTTTTTCTTTAAAAATCAGTACTTAAGGATTCGTCCAGGCACCAAGATTTATTATGGATAATTCCAAATAGTATGGTTGGCAGTTTTTTTTTATATGTTATACATTTTCAGGGGCATAGTTATTCTGAAATCTCTTAATAGATATGTTTTACTTATTAATATTAAAAAATATCAGTAAATCAATTACAAATTCATGTTAACTTTAATAAGTAGCAATAAATGTAGTATTAATCCAAGTTATAGGGCTTTATTTAAAAAAATAAGTGACTAACATGGATTATTCATGGTGGCGGCCTGAAATCCCTAATGGCCTGCAAAATTGCCACAAGTTTATCTTCTTCTTTGTGCATTAATTGCCACATAAATTCCAATAAATTGGATATGTCATGGTTTCCCAATCCTGCTTATTCCACTATTTGGCTAGACTCCATAGTTTTTTAATGTTTTGCACATGAACACTTGAACGCTGGTCCCTGAAGTTATATCGGTGATTGACCTTAAAATATTTAAAATCATCTGGTTTATATGCTTTCCAGCAATCCAAATAAATTGGAGATCTATTGCCACATTGTCTTTAATAGCTGTTCTCCCTAGAACAGTTATTATAAAGCACTCGTTAATCTCTCTGCGCAAGTCATCAAATAACCATTACTGTGGATGTAAATTACATGATGCAAATGAAATTTATAATACGTTTATTGCTACTTATTAAAGTTAACTGGAATTTATAATCAATTTATTGCTATTTTTTAATATTAACAAGTAAAACATATTCTTTAGGGTTGCGGGATAACTATGCCCCTGCAAATCTATAATGTAAAAAAATTGGCTGCCGAACAGTGTTCAGAATTATCTGTACTCAATCTTATGATGTTCGAGCACCACTTTAAGAAATAAGCTAAACTTACCAGTTTCATTGAGTTTGGCCAATGAAGTTTTTTCTTTTTTAGTTTTCTCAGCTGAGGATTGATTTGTGGTTTTACAGGTTTTGTTTATATCAGTTTAAAAGGTGATGCTACTTTTTTATGATACACATTACGATCATTTGGGGGAGGGGGGTAATAAGAGTTAGTTAATATTAATATAGATGTAATTTTTATAAATGCCTCACTAGTATTGTGGATTTTTTTTTTTTTTTTTAAATGTAAATAAATTAAGTTCCATATAAATGTCATTCTCCCCCCCCCCCTTTTTTTTTATTAGATAGCAAAAGTTAATTTCTTAAAATATATTTATATTCAAATATACAAATGTGTATATCTTATCTGTAAGTATGTTTGTGTGTGCGTTTTCGCGTTTGTTCGTTCTAACAGTTATATTATTTAAAATACTGATATATTTTCATGTCCATGATGATCATATTTACATTGTTTTTGTCGCCATTATTTTCATGTAATTCTTTCCTTGCTTTCGATTTTGTTTTTAATTCTTTTGCTAAAATCATCAAATTGTTAATTGTCATTTTTGTAATTATTTATTTTACTATTAACATCTAGCATTAGAATCTTCTTCATTTGCAAAGATTTTCAAGACTAACATCTCTATTCAGATAATTCAAAACTATCCTGTTATTCTAGGAATTAGTTTTAAAATTCTACCCAATAATAAACAAATATGATGTCTTTTAGGCACATCATCCCCGCCTCTGATTACCCCTCCACCTCCAAAGCAGCCAGGGACCAAAGGTAGGTGTTTATTTTTATTCCCCTCTTTTTCTTTTTATTTTAAATGTTTGGTATTGGCTTTTTTCATCTATCTAGAATTTCATGTAATATATCTAAACTGTCTACTGAGTTGCCATTTTTGATTTACAACTTTTTAAAAGTGAATGAAAATTTGGCACGATAAATCACTTCATTTTACGCTTTTGAAAAACAAAAGAAATGTTTTACTATTATAGTTTATTATGATATTTGGTGTTTCATTATTTTTCCTATAAAAATGTTTTAGGGAAAATTATTAAGTATTTTTTATTAAATAGCTATTATTTTTTTAAATATTCGTAATTAAGGACTTGGAAATTTTAATGTATAGGTTCTAAAGATGTCGATATATATATACTGCATATGTTAAGATTTTGGCGCAATAAGTGAAGACAAACCAGTATTTAAGTAATTCACCGCAGTGTAATGGCCTCTTCAATATAGCCCTCCCCCCTATATAGTAAACGTTACTTACCAATCTTGTCAATTTGTGGTTTGATAAGAATGAGTGTTTCCCATTTTTGTTTTATATTCTAACTAGGAATACCTTCATATTTATTTACCTAGCCTTATTGGATGGTCATCTAAGTTGGTTTTGAACCATTAACCTGAAAGAAAAATTCTAAATCTCATTTGGAAACAGAAAAGATTTTCATGTTTTATTCAGCCTAGATTCTAACCAAATCATTAGTGTGGCAGGTGGATATATTGTATACTACTATATGAAATCTAAGGTACACACAATTTAATTATTACAATAACTTGAATAAAGTATTTACTCATTTCTTCAGGAGTGAATTTTATAAAACAATTAAAAATAAATTTACTTAACAATTAGAAATTAAAATTTTATTCCATTTATGCAATATATGTATATACTATTGGCGTAATTTATTCTTATCAAAGACTTTTTTTTTTGTCTTTGTTTGTTCTTTTATGCATATATAATCTTTTTCTAATCATAGTTAAACCACGTGAAAATTAAATGCATCTTAAAGATGTAAATGTCTTTATTATGTGATGAATTTAAACCATACTTTTTGCTTACAGCGACCCCTCTTACCTGTGTGAGATTTGCATATTGAGCACTCTTCAGATTAATCCAGAATAACTTTGGATTTTTATTTTCTAGCTAAAAGTAACTAGGTAACCAATTATTGATTAAAAATTAAAAGAATAGTTAAATGGATTAATTAGAAGACAGTCCTAGGATTGTTTAGAAATTTCTAAACTATTGAAAAAACATTCCATTGTCACTAATATATTTCTGTGAAGGCAAGTATATTAACCATCAATTTGATGATAAGCCATTTCATCATGGCTTAGAAAAAATTATCTTAAGGAGTGTCAACCATGATAAATGACGATCAACTTTATAACTAGTATTTACTATAGTATTTTACTATTTTGATTACTAAATCAGACTTAGTGAAATATTTATCATATGCAAAAAATATTGTAATGAGAATAAAACAATCGCCTTTGACAAATTTCTTCTGACATAATCCAAAAGTTCACAACCTGAAAGCTTAATTGATATGTAAAATAGAAAAGAAATTTTGATTTTCAAAAATACCTTTGTGCAAACACCAGATATGTGGAATAAAGACCAAAGATGGTCGAATTATATAATAAATAATTGATCTCTGAACTAAGAATCAGATACTTTGATGCAAGCTAATTTGAACTATAAAAGATATTTATATAGAAAACTTTAAAATTAACCAAAAATTTTATTAAAATCTGTAGCTGGGTTAATATTATAGAAAGGATGTCAATTAAGATAATAATCATGGATTATCATTAACCATTATCAATACACTATAGGATGGAGATCTTTTCAAGTTCAATTCATCTTCTCCAATCTCTAACCTTACCCACATCATCCCTGCACACTTTTTTATTTTATCCATCCATCTCACATGTGGTCTTTTTCTGGGTCTTTTACAATCTCTCGGAATCCGGTTTAAGATTTCAGTTGTCCATCTATTATCATCTCTTTTACAAATATGTCCAGCCCAACTTCACTTCAGTCTTTTACTTCTTTCAATGATGTCAATAATATCTATTTGTTCTCTTACTCATATATTGTGTTTTCGATCTCTTCTTGTTATTCCCACCATGCATCTCTCCATATAATAAAATGATATTATATAACCATTATTAATACTACATATTCTAACTATTTATTCATACTGAAATAATTTTGCATTTTGTCATATAAGCAAAAAGTAAAACATTCTTTAAGTGGACCAGTGCAAAGCACAGGTCTCACCATCAATCTCCCATCTAAATAAACTGTGAGAGATGGGGAGGAGATTAGTTCCTGGATGTGCTAACTTCTGGCTGGTAAGACTTTTTCTATTCTTGTTATGTTATTTAAGAATAACTAATTATCTATTTACTAATCAGTATCTGATGGTTCGCTGAGACTTGGTTGTAGTCTAACTACGGGGGGGGGGGGTACTTGATCGGTAAGAACCTGAAAAAATATCAAAATTTTACAGGACCAGATTCCAATCTTTAACCCAATTTATATGTTGCATAAATGCCTATTTCTAAATTCTTAATGATATTTTTTTTAAAAAAGATGTTTTATATATATTATTTTCCTTGAGTCATTCTTTCCTCATTTGAAGCTTTTTTTTTATAATGTGAATTTTTATGGTTAAGGAATCTAATTAATTTGTTATGAAAACAGATGCATCTAGAAACTAAATTCAATGCAAATTTTTATGATAAAAATTTTATAAAGTATTTGCGTATGAGCTGAGTGCTATAGAAATGCAGAAACAAAATTAGAACAATGTCTTGGAGTCACTTATTAAATTTAATATTGTATTTAATTTCAAATAGTTAAAAGCTACATTCAAAGTAGAAGAGGAGTTTGAATTATTGAATATAAGTCTATTCATTTATTGGACAAAACATTCCAATGTTTATGGCATTACAATATTTCGCTTAACCTGGTTTTCTATCAACATATATTTTTTTTAGAAAAGTGATCCTTAGATGTAAAATGGTTGGGAACTACTGCAGTGAATGTAGGATCATTAATAGAAGAGATATTATATATAAAATCCAAGAATTCTCTTATCTACATAGAAGTATTATTTGATGAATTTAATAAATATATAGTAGATTTAGGAAAAATCAAAATATATCAAGTATTTGGGTGTACAAGTTTAGAGAAGATGGTCTGTATTAGCTGGTAGCAATGAATCATTTTATTTACATGGTATTTAGTGCCAATTTAGTTTGCACTCACGGCCATTTTGAAATCTAAAGACCATCCAAAACCACTGCTGACACATCCAACCGATAAATGACATAAATATTGAATAAAAGTACATTCATATTTTAAAAATTATAAGCATATAGTATAATTTGTATTTTAGAAGTTATAATCTTTTAATATTTGGAAATTATAAGCTTGGTTTGATCAGACTTCTGGCATCTTTTGGATGATACTTTGTATCAGCCAAACCATTCTTCCTCTACTCCATCACTTTGCACAGTCATATTTCAAATATTTTATGAAGGTAAATTTAAAAAAAACTCTACCAACACAGGTATGCATACAACAGGGTTAAAAATAAAAATGAAGGAACATCTGTATTCTGGGACCACCAAGCAGCTACAGGCCATGTGTTTGAACCTAGTTCTGCCCAAATAATTTGTACAGAGAAGAGTGATGCTAAAAGAAAAGTTAAAGAAGCTTTTTACATAGGAAATGATCTCAATGCCATTAATAGAAGAGAGGCATGTTTGCTCTCTCTAAATAATGGACTAACTAATTAAATATTCAAACTCATTTGCATATGTGTACAATAAATCACAATAGTATTCATTCACAAAGCTATGAGTATGAAATTCGAACATTAAATCTCGAAAGCACTAAGCAGACCTATTAAACATTATTTTAAGTATAATTATAGCTTCACTAACGCATGCAAAAAAAGTCGCATATTTATAATTAAATTAAATAAAGCGTATTATTTTTACTAGCTTATAATTTCTAGAATATGATTTTAAAGTACTTTTATTCAATATTTACGTCATTTATCAGTTACATGTGTCAATGATGGTTTTTAGATTTCAAAATGGCTGTGAGCACAAACTAAATCAGCACCCAATATTTCAGCTACTAGAATAACGTTGACCTTGATTTTTCACTCTTCCTAAATTAATGATAAGACTAGATTTAAAGAAATGACTCAAAAATAATGCAAAAATGAATTTAGGAATTTTAAAAATTATTATTATGCAATTAGAATGTTTTGCACAAATATTGGATGATAATTTATTACGAAATATTATTTGTAAAAGATTACTAATTTTAAAAAAAATATCACTTACTGTAATTGTAATTGCAAGGAAATCAAGTCATATATCATATATATAATGTTTGAATATCTTTGCACCTCACTGAGAAATGCCAAAAGCATGAAACTGGTCTGAGGATAGGGATATTCTGAAAAGCTTGTTAAGAGCTATTGGCATCCTCATTATATATCACTTACTGTGTTTATGAAAAATGTTGTTTATTATATTTTTAAACATTTCATTGATCGGCAAATGCTTATGTGATTTGCTCAGTCATAAGATAATTTTTCTTATATCATATAATAATTTATTAATTTGTGGGCATTTGTTTTTTTTTTTTTTTTGCATCAAATATTTAAAAGATTTTATAAATACTTTTGCAAAGAAACTTTTGTAAATGATTAGTAAATATATATATATTATTGCATTAATGTTTTCAGTGTCAATCTGAAGCCCCAATTTTTGAATAGATTCTAATGATGAAAATTTTTACTATATCGCCATATTTGATTTTTTTTTTTTTTTTGCAATTAAATCTTTTTTTAGATATATTAAAAAATTTATTTATAGGCTATATTATAAATATTTAAACCCTCTAATAATTAAAGTTCTAAAACATAAAAAAATAATATTTTAAAATTGTGAAAATAAGTGTCTAACTAAAGATCTTGCTGATAACAAAGGCAAACATCGTTATTGGCTTCACAATATCTATTCAAAAAAGTTAAAAAAAATGAAATATTAGAATTTTATGAAAGTGATATATTTAGAATTAGTTATCATCAAAGAAACAAAAAAAATTCTAAAAGTTAAAATATTATTAATTGTTATTAAAATATCTCACAGTTTTTACAAAAACAATTTTTTATTTAGCCTCTAATGGCTTTTCTGTGGTAATTTCCATTTTTTGTAACATATAGTCATATACTTTCCAAGAGCTGTCTTTTTAAAAAAAAATTTTTTTCAAATACAACCCCCCACCCCACCCTCAGTGATGTAGTTTTTAGTTTAATAGTAAGTCTTTTACAAAAATATTGTATTATAGTCATTAACAATTACTGAAAATCACATTATGTGTGGTGTTTAGTCACAGGGGAAATGAATCTAAAGTTTCAGCCAATCACAAATTGCCACCTCTTTTATAGCTTTACCAAAACAATAGAATGTGCAGATAAAGGTTTGTAAAGGTCTACTGCTGACAACTCTTGGGATTTTTAAAAATTAATATGCTATAAATGGAAACCTCTTAGAATAAATTGCTGCAGCCTATCACACACTGTAATTTAACATATACAATGCTTTAAAACTATCTAAAAATGTAACGATCACTGCCCCATCCAACTGCCTAAAATATCAAATAGAATAGCGCTATCACCACTTACTTTTGTGAAACAGTTAAAGAATAATCAAGTTAAAATATTTATTTGAAAACATTCATATGATATAGAAATATTTCCTTGATTCAATTTTTCAAGCATTTCATAAATTTATAATAGATTTGCATTTGATAACATCTTAATTACATGCATCTATATTAAAATCCATGGCTTCAGTTAATATTTAAAATAAATCACAGATAGTAAGACTCTATTAATATCAATATAATAATACAAGTGATGCATTTGTATCAAATATCCACATTATCACACATTATATTCTTTGCATTGATGTTTATGTACTATATAATGGCTGACATAATTTTGCCCAGATTTTCATACATCACTAAGTTTTTAGTAGCCATCTTAAGTATACTTATATGCAAAAAGCTGATAATATTTTAAAAATTAGATATATTATTTAATTATCTATTCTCTCTAAACTTTATATTAAAAGTTTATATCATAGTTTAAAAATAAACTCTGTTTCCAATCTCTATCACTTCTTTGTTTTATACTGGATGCTTTTAGTCGCAGTAGAGTGAAATTAAGCCCTACCTTGCATGAGGATAACATAATAGAAAAACAGAACTATCAACATGGGCATGGAGATTTAGAGATTTGACATTTTTAGTCACCTAATAAATGAAGGTTGAGATTGGTATGGATTTCTGTGCTTGTGGATAGCTACAGTCTGATGGAATTGAGATGAACGATGCACTGATATAAACCAGAAAACTTGGCGAAAAATGTTTTTTTAATAGGAAGAATAATTAATTTGTTTAACTACAATAAAGCTGTGATATATATATATATTGTGCCGGTCGTTTTTGTATGTTCATGTAACAAGATCTAGCATCTAGGCAAAAGTGCCCTGAATCCAATCGTGCGCAAGATACACAGGTCAGGAACACTCATGGATTCTGCCCTATTTGCCTATTTCCCAGATCTATAACATTATGAGCAACAATCCCTATGACATCGATTAATCCACTTCTCATCCGCCGGCATCGGTCATTGGAGACACAATAAGACTCAGGACTAATTCGTGATAGACTAATTTAATAACATATTAATTATGTGTAGAGCGGAGATCATCTAATCATATTTTAGCTTAAGAAGTAACTTAATATCTATGTTAACTAAAGAAAGCATTGATTCGAGTTTGATGTAGATATATTTGATATTTATTAACAATAATTACGTCGGGTAATTTAGCCGACGTGATCCTCAGGATTATTATATATATTTATTCAAATCATTTTGTACAATAACATTTGGATTGCGGCAATGCCAATAATATATGTATGTATTTGAATAATTTAGCGCTATTAAAATGTATAATCAGAACGCTATCACACCCCCAGAAACGAAAAGAGAGCATTTGATTATTTTGAACATTAATTTTAACATAAATAAGATTTGATTACATTTCATATGAGGGTTAATTCGGAAATTGAGATAATTAATGTGCGGGATGAGTAATGAATAATTGATACAGACGATACTAAATTTATCGTATTATTATTTATATTTTACTAATGGAAATATGTTTGTTTAAATAAATCATCTCATTACGGCTTATGAATACTTCTGGGTGAGTGATAAGATAAGGGACAGCGATGCGTGCATGGTGGCTTATTGGGTCGGTCCTTTTATGGATCCTGGAGTGTGCTTCGCGAATTCTAAGAAGTAATGACCGAGTTCCTCTGCAAACTTTGGTAGGGTCGGTTTGATGAACGAAGGGTGGCCGGCTATGCCTATCGGGCTGGTTTTCCCAGAGCGATCCCCGTATAGAGCATGCTTGTAAGACCGTGGATGTCCCCCAGGTGATTTTTACAGCCTGGTTTAAGGGCAGAGAGACGATAGGGTCCGACTTTGCGGTTGCCTCCATGTAATGATGAAGCACTAATATATAAAAAGAGTGGCCTTTATGCACTCAATGCTTATTAATAACATGAATATATTTTTAATATTAAAGATTATTGGGAAGTATTTATTGCCCACAAATGATGAACTATTCAGCGTAATGATATGGCTTCAATTTAAGCAAACAGGGATAATAATTACACACATAAATATAGGATAAAAGCTAAGGTTCCCCTCCCCCCTTACATCATATTATTTAATATTACTCATTACTTTTGACACATTAAATTTTAGTTTTGGTTGACTTATGTTCTTGTGAAAACACATTAATTGATTATAAACTAAATGGGTGGTCGTAATAGCTACTATGAAATGTACATATATAATATAGTTGAAAAATAAAAGGTAGCGCATTATTTAGAATGGATAATTAGAAAAACAGATGTCAAATCTGTTTTTCAACAGTAAACATGAAAAATATAATTAATTTATTTTTCTAAAATCGCGAGCATCTGGGCAAGCCAAATAAGACTTGTTTTTATCAATTAGAAATTATTTACCCAGTAAATGATGGGTGGGGAAAACAAGATAATTTATATGCTGGCGATTTTAGAATATTATTGGCATTAACTTTAAATAGAAATACATAAAAACATTAATAAAAAATTGTTGGCCGCTTTTAAATAAAAGAAAAGAGAAAGACATTTATATAAGAGGCTTAGCGTAAATTAGTTATATAGAGTTATATATATTTATATTGGAAGACATTTAAAAGATATAGAGTTTAAAATACACATTACTTTACAGAGAAGGCAGGATTTTTACGAATTATTAGCTGTCAGAGTTCTTTACCTTGATTATCGTGAAACGCATTTCATTAGAAATCAGTCCGTCGGTATCATGACTAGATCTAGTATAGCGGGATGGCTTTGGATAGCACTTCATTTCATTGGAAAATGTTTATATAGTTCAGTAGCACGGAGTATGGAGGCTTCGTTCCTGGGATCCGCATATTAGAACGGAGGGATAAGGTGAATTTTATTACTCAGAACACATTGTGTCAAAATTGCATCGGGTGTGGATTATCTTTAGCAGCATGGCTAATTAATTATCTCCTCTTCTGTGTGGATTCAAATCCAGCAGTATTTATACTTTTGATTTTGAAACTGTAACTAGGCAACTACTGTTGGACCTGAGGCGGTTTGAGCACTTAGCTTTCGTTTGGAAACATTTGGCCGGATACTCTTATCTGGTAAGATGTATGAAACAATGCAAGTTTGTTATCAGTTTCTCGAACGATTGTTTTAAAATACATCTTGTGATTTTAAAACAAGCTAGCGTGGACAATTTCCACTAATGGGTTTATTCTATTATTACTAATTTGTAATCTTCTATTTTAATCAAAAGGGACTTCCGGGTTATTGTTCTTCGAGAGACTTACTAACACGATTGCATCACTTCTGGCGACAAACTTATATGAAAAAAAAAAAGTAAGTTTCATATATATATAATATTATTTCAATCGCAATCTCCTACTTTAAAACATACATATATATTTATTATTTACACCCGTATACACATCAGAATATTATTATTACATTAAATTGAAATACATAGGTTTACATTATTTTATACTCTTGAATAAAGAAATATATTATTGGTTATGTGTATACGTGCATAAGGACGGGTTTGAATGCGGTTATGTGGTAGGAGATTGGATGTGGGCTGTGAAGCAGGATCTGAGCATCAGATCATCTGCTTCAATATAATATTCAAATCAGCCTTCCAAACATTATAACATTTCAGCAACACCCTCTGTGAATAAATATAAGTCTGAATCCCAAACAGCTCACTCAAAAGGATTTGAGATGGCTGTTTGAAGTTCATACTTATATTTATTTATAAAGGCATTGTTGAAATGTCATAAAGTTTGGAGGGCTGATTTGAATATTTTTTACTTAATATTCAGCTAATGATATGCACTGGAATATTTTCATATATACCTGCGTCTCATTTTATGCAGTAGATAGATTCCTCAGAAAACACACACAAAAGAAATTGCACAAAAATAGACTTAACTTACCTTGAAAAATGGGGGATACATACTGCAATTTTCCAAAAATCGCATAAAAGCAAAGCAACAATGTAAAATTACTTTAAAATTCGCATAAAAATAAAATAGAATAAAATATGACTAATAAAAAATTTCAAATTTGAAAAAAATTGATACAAGACAAACTTTTTTTACTTTTTTTATTAACTACGGTATTTAATTTTATTCAAAACAATATATTTTTATGCATAATTTACATTTTTTCATACATGTACGGTATTTTAATTATTATCACTATTTGAGATGAGACATCAGATTCGTCATGATGTGATGTTATGTGAGGTACTGTAGCTTCTCCTTAAACAAAGTCAAGAGGAAATACAACTAAAATGTTTTCCAATCACTGTTGATCCTTCCCATTTTGCTAAGCAATCTAAAATTGAAATTTTTGTTTCCAAAGAAATTCATTTTCTTGGGTGTTTTTTTCTCTCTCCGTTAGAGTAAACTAAAAGTTTAAAATAAAAATAAGAACTTAGACTTACAATAATAAAAAGGCACAGACTCACCACTGTTAGGCAAAATTTAATTAAAACTAGCAATTAAAAATTAAATTCTTATTTTTGTCTTTAATTTTTTAATTTTCAATTCTGTTTAAAAATCAAATTTTATCATTTCACATCACCGCGTTACGTAATTTTTAAATTGTTAATTACAATTAAAAATCAGATTTTAATTGTCAAATTTAATTGTGCCCTCCACTGTTACTCACCTTTTAACAATAAATTTGAAGACACTAAATGATTAATTGATTACGTACTCGTTTTATAAAAAGCAAAAATTGAACATGATTTAAAATGCAAAAACAACAACATACATCATATAGGCATTTATAACATTTGAACAGATTTACATTATAATCTTGTAAAATTTATTACTTGTGGATACTAAATGATTAATTAATTACGTACTCTTTTTATAAAAAGCAAAAATAGAACGAGGTTTAAAATGCAAAAGCAACAACAAACATAGTATTTTTCATCTATAACATTTGAACAGATTTACATTATAGTCTTGTAAAATTTATTACTTGTGGATACTAAATGATTAATTAATTATGTACTCTTTTTATAAAAAGCAAAAATAGAATGTGGTTTAAAATGCAAAAGCAACAACAAACATAGTATTTTTCATCTATAACATTTGAACAGATTTACATTATAGTCTTGTAAAATTTAATGCATGTATATAAAATGGGGAAATTCTGATTTTAAGTGAATTATGAACTTCTTTATTACATAAAATCTATTACAGTACTATTATAAAGTACTGAAAATATTGAAATTATTAGATGGAAGTCGAACTCCGATAGTGCGCTATTACTTTAAATATGACGTGAGTGTGCAAAATTTATATTTAAAGTAATAGCACATTAACAGAGCTTGACTTCTGATCTAATAATTTTTATCGCATAAAAGAAAACTGCATACAAAGACATTAAGAAGAATCATGAATCGCATAACTTCAAAATTGCATTAAATAAATCCACATAAAATGAGACCCAGGTGTATATATAATACAGATTTTAAATGCTTTCTCTTCCAGCATTTATTGGAAAAGCTTGTTTAGAACTTTTAAGCATGCTCGTTATATTACATTTGTAGTACATGCTTATTAAGTTAAGTCACATGGTGTATGACCTGATTTTCTTATTATATATATATACTGTATACATACATAACTTCCAATTATACATTATCTAAAAAAAATGTAAATAAACAAAAAAAACATCAAAATTTGTAAATTTAATCAAATTTATGATACAGTAACAGCCGTTTTTCTGATACGGAACATCATATGCGATAACATTTTTCAATAATGTTTCAAGTTAAATTGAAAAGCAGATACAGTTTATTCATTTCTTTAATATGATAGTGTATTCATATAATAAAATTCATAATGTATTGTAATAGTATGGAGTCAAGGTAAACATGCTGTGAATGGGAGATTATCACTCTCTCCACATATTACAAATATAAAAGGTAATGAATATAGAATAAGAGCAGAGAGACATCTATTATCATGAAATAAAAGTTTTAATAATCATCACCAGTGGTATACAAGAAAATTAACTCAACGCAGTCATTTAATAATCATAAAATCAGTAGTCAACCTTGTGACTGAATTTGACAGGGATCCACTATAGACAGGCCAATTATATATCCATTGCAAAACTCAGGGCAGAATATAACTCAATTATTTGGATGCACATACTTAAGTGCTAATTCATCACTTATAATATACAAATAATGCTGAGTTACTTAAACATGCTGATCATCATCAATGTACTGGCTATATAGTACTATTACTGTACTGGTCATTTATAAACTTAATTTCTAATAACAAATAAAATGCAGTGAATGGACTTTAAATGTGGTACCCTTAAACCATCCAGAGTTATTATCTATGTGCCCAAACACAAACCCCTATATCCATATAACTAATTGTTGTGCTCTAATCCAGCTTAGAAAGCAAAAACTCTATGAACTGTTACTGTGAGTAAAAGATAATAAATATAAGTTCATTCTAATTTATTTTGAAATAATTTTACTTGAATAATTTGGGGAATAATCCTTAAAACTCTAAGGCATATTAAAAATCAAGTCACACACACTGCCACTTCATTGAAGATATAGTTGAAGAAGTAAAGATGTTAACACTAGAATATTTTTAAACAGTTATTTAATAAATTAAATGATTATAATTAAAAAAAAAATTACATGATAATATGATACTTCTTAACAAAATTATAGTTTCATAAAAAAAAATTAATTAAGCAGTTGATTTTTATTCGTAACATTAATTAACTTTTGCTTTCATTGAGTTATTTTGGTACTCCAACATTGGATGATCCATGCCACTTATGGCATTATTGCTAGTCAAAAACAAATAGATATAATGTTATCAGGCGCATGTTGTTTGGAATTGATTTTTCACTGGTTTCTTTTTTTTGATTTACATTTTTGTAATATTTATTTCCCATAACTTTTGCTTTTATTTTATATATACACAAACAATGTTTAAGATCTCACTTTCTTCTATTATTTTTTTAAAACATTTCTTTTTTTTTAAAATAACAAGGAAAACATTTCACTTTATTGCTTTACTTTGTGTTTAAATAATGCAATATTTGTTTCATATATTAAAACAACACCATTCAACTGACAACAACAGTGTAATTCTGACACTGGTGCACATTCATCTCTTCTAAGATGGCATGGAAGAGGTCTTGGTTCTTTTTCGCCATCTCCACATAAACTCCGCTAGATAGATGTTGATATCTGTTCTTGGTGTGCCACATATTCTCTTGTTTTGCCATTTTAGAGAGCCCCAAAGCCATTCAATGTTCAGTGTATGCATGGCTGTGGTAGGGTCAACAAAGTTGTATCTGTGGTTGTATCTATGGTTGACTAGTTAGTGAAAAGAGCTATGAATATGGGAGCATAAAATTCCTGAAAGTGCTTAGTGAAAAGACCTATGAATATGGGAATATAGACTTCCTGAAAATGCTTAGCTTATCAATTGTTACGTATAGCTTCATTAATTGTGTATAAAATGCAAACTTAGTATTATAAAATATCTAATTAAAAGTTGATATCTAAAGATCATATAAATGCCATTTCACAGAATGTTCTATTATTTGTTTGATTTTTAGACACCTCAATAGCACAGTAATTATTGTAATAATGGAATTGTTTACTTCATTATTGGTCATATTATATGTGTTGTTAATCTTAATTATATTTCTCTGTGTTCGTATTATTTTGTTGCTCTGTTATTGAAAAATAATTGTTGTTTTCTTTTTTTGTATAATGTAAAGTCTCATTTATAACAAATATGAAGGCCGAGTGATCAGCACAGCCGCCTTACAAGCAGTTGTCGTGGGTTCACTTCCCGGCCGATGCTTTGACACATTAAAAAAAAAAACAATTATGAATATTACAAAATTTAATTTAGTATGAATTGTAAAATGATAGCCGATAATAATAGATTTGATAGTGTATAAAGTTTTTATTTCAAATTATGCCAAAATTCTATTTAAATTACCAAGCACATTCACTATGTAGAGAAAAAAAAAGTTTAGTCCGGCTTGCTAAAAATTTATAACTGGAATTTTAAAAATGAAAATATTTTTAAAATAACATGAAAGTTTGTGCAAATAGAGTTTACAGTTGCCAATATATTTTTATACTAAAATGAAAATAAATAATGACTGGTATTAAGAACAATTTATTTATATTTTTAAAATGTAAACATTTTAAAAATACTCGTCTTTTTTTAAATTGCCATAAATATTTAGTAATTCATAATTGGAATTTACAAACATTTTAAAAATAAATCGTGCCCTTATATTTTTAGTTGATGGGATCAAAACATTTCAGTTAAAAAAATTTTAATAAAATTTATTAACTTTTTATTAATTTTAATCAGAAATACATTTTTATTATTTTTAGTAATACTACATATCTTAATAATAAATTAATAAAAATTTTGTGCTAAATATTATCTATTTTTATTAAGTGGAGCCGATTATTGTATTTTTAAATATCACAATATCTTTGAATAACACTAATTCACTTAATGTGATAGTTTTTAACAATTTATTTATTTTGTTATATGCTTTTCTAAGTTTTTATATCGTGTATTTAATATAATATTTACTACCAGCCATAGAATCTTGAAAAAGCAGAAACATAAATTGTATGTCTTCAAGTCTACTTTACATTTAATTGGAAAAAAATTAAATACTTTATTGAAGGGATTCGAACTCAGACTTTCACACGACCCACAACTCTCAGTGCCATATTATATTGCTGACCCACCTGCAGGTGTTAAGCCTGTATAATGTATTAATTTATATAAATAGTGTATAATAGGTCTGCCCATCCCTCGCATATGTATGTATAAATGGAATATTCTCCTGTACAACATGAGGGGTCAGAATGACTAATATGTCAACATGGGTAAGATTACAACCTTGGCACTAATAAGGGCTTTGAACGTTCCATCTTCAGATTTTCAATGAAATGGAAGGCTGAAGAGTTGTGGGTTGGAGTAGTTTGAAGCCTGTCCTTTAAAGTATGAAGATTGGCTATCTTAATATAAAGCTGAACACTGATTATATATATGTGTGAGGATAGTAATCTAGACCAACTGATGATTGCTGGTTTAGCATGAAATACATATATTGGTGATTATTTATCTTTTCAACTTGTGTGTGATCAGGTGGGTCAGCAATATGAGATGGCATTGAGAGTGGTGGGTCATGGGAACGTCTGAGTATGAATCCTGCATATATTACATATATAAATGCAGGTGTTAAGCCTGTATAATGTATTAATATAGTTTATTGTTACGATAGAATGACAGCCTGTTAAGCTAATTGCGCAGATGCTGTGAGAATGTTATCAATAAATGAATACCTTCGAACAACCACATGATATAGTATTTGTATAAGAGTAAAAAGGAATCCTCTTACCCTTACGACTCAAATGTTTATATATGAGCAAATCTGAAGTAGTTGTAACGAAGGCGTGACTACATAATAGTCACTTTAAATTACTATATATAATGTCTGTATGAATGACGCCATTGAAATTTTTCTAGAATTTACTAAACGCCACTCTAAACGAAACTAAATCATATACATGAATAAGCATTTATTTTATAATGTCTTGCGTGTGATTATAATTACGATAGAATGACAGCCTGTTAAGCTAATTGCGCAGACGCTGTGAGAATGTTATCGAAGGTATTCATTTATTGATAACATTCTCACAGCATCTGCGCAATTAGCTTAACAGGCTGTCATTCTATCGTAATTATAATCGCACGCAAGACGTTATAAAATAAATGCTTATTCATGTATATGATTTAGTTTCGTTTAGGGTGGCGTTTAGTAAATTCTAGAAAAATTTCATCGGCATCATTCATACAGACATTATATATAGTAATTTAAAGTGACTATTATGTAGTCACGCCTTCGTTACAACTACTTCAGATTTGCTCATATATAAACATTTGAGTCGTAAGGGTAAGAGGATTCCTTTTTACTCTTATACAAATACTATATCATGTGGTTGTTTGAAGGTATTCATTTATTGATAACATTCTCACAGCGTCTGCGCAATTAGCTTAACAGGCTGTCATTCTATCGTAATTATAATCGCACGCAAGACGTTATAAAATAAATGCTTATAGTTTATTGTTGTAAATTTAAAAAGAATTATAATAAAAAACAAAAAAGAACAGCTTTTGTAGAAAATGTTTGTAAGAAAACAAATAAAATTAAATTAATTCTTTTTAATCACATAAACTATCTTATTACAACTTTCTAATGTTTTTTTTTCCATTTATATATATAATAAATGTTTAACTATTTTATTCATTTCCTATTTTTATAATAATACAAACTGAATTGTTTTTTTTTTGTTGTTGTTGTTTTTTGAAACACAATTTGTATATTGATCCCTTTCACTGAAAGGTAACTCGTATGTTGTTATCCTATGTAGCCATTTCATCATCAGCATTTGACAGAACAGATATTGTGTTCCACTTCTTATTAAACTAATGGTTAAAATATTATGATATTTATTACCTTTATTCAAAAATGGTAAAACAGATAAATGTTAATTTGTAGAATGCATTCTCTTAAAATAGAACATTTGACAATTCTAACAAACTATCTCTGACTCAAGCTATTTTTGGTCCTACTGCTCAAAACAATTTTTCATTATAGTTTTTGTTTATAGCTATATGTGTATTGTGGATAATGCTAACTTTTAAAATTAGCCTTTATATATATATATAGGAACAATGCATAATGCTAACAAAATCTATATAAAATATTTGAAATGCGCTGTATTTTTGAGCCATACTTCCCCTTTAAATAAAGAAATGCTTGAATTTTGCAGGCAATGGACTGCAAAATTTAAGCTTTAAGGGTCATTTCATATAAATATGAACTGATAATTACTCTCCTTTTTCCCATTGTTAGGTTGGTGATGTATGCACATGACTACAGGACGTTTTTGTGTTCTTTCTTATATTAATGATAGTTATAACCTTTCTATAATAATAAATATAGTAAATAGAGACGTTTGAACTTAGGATTTTCAGCCTCCGTATACTGAATGAGTAGGTTACTAATAAATATACTAATTTCTTAGTAGCACTTTTTCTTTGAAATTTTATTTTATTTTTTGAGAATGAACATAATAATATTCTAATTTCAATATTTGGATTTTTTTTATTAAAAAAGTTAAATAATTATTTAATACAGATATCAAACTTTTAACTTTTTTTTTTTTGACAAGATCATTTCTAATTATATTATAGGTGTCTTAGAATGCCTCTTACATCAAGTTAAAATAAAAGAAGGCTGATTCCGGATACATGTGCTTTAATATTTTGCAAACTTTTAATTTGAAATTTTGGTTTTAAATCATTTCTAACATAATAATCATCTGTGAAAAACGTTATAATAATTTTGTTGAATATGAATTCAGCAACTTTATTTTTGTTTATTGTATATATTTTGGTATGTATATTTATTACTAATTTTACAAAGAAGATGAAACAAATATTTGGATCATATAAATACCATGATCATTTGCCAAATGAAATTAACATCATGGCTGCCTTTCAATTTCTTTTTTAGAAAACCAAAGTATTGCTCATTTATTAGTACTATAAAAGTTCTTCAGTTAGAAAATGATCATGGTTAATAGAGTGAAGGATTTGAGAATTAAGAGGTTTTTGAGCTGAAACTCAAACTGTCACTTCTATTGTTCAGACATCACATGCCTCCCAAGTATCAAATGATTCAATTTTTGTTTTGTTTTATGTTAAGGATAAATGTCTGGAAACTAACATAAATTGGACAACATACTAATACATTTTTACATAATCTGAGTTTATTACTTTAAATTGTACTACATTTTTGTAATAATATGATACCATGTTCCACCGTAATGCCATTCTAATTAATGACTAAAGTTGATAGTCTTTACCAGATGTGTTTTAATTTAATTTTTTTAAAGTAATAATCAAGATTTTATTTAAACACTTGTATTACTGATTCGTAATCTCTGTGTCATTTAACATAGTTGTAATATGGCAGACTCTAGGCTTTAAGTTTATTCCTGATCGAGGAAAATAAAAAACGAATCTCAGCTTGGCCACTTGAAGAAATCTCTTATCATTCTCACTTTAGTATTCAATTACTATATGGCCTTTGTGTATGCGCTTTTTATGAGTGTTAATAATAAATGAATACTTTGACTCCCAACACAAGATATAGTATTGTGTTGGGAGTCAAAGTATTCATTTATTATTAACACTTGTAAAAAGCACATGCACAATAGCTTGACAGGCTGATCTTTAATGTATTACAATTTATAAACATGCGCTATATAAAATAAATGCTTATATGGCCTTCTGGAAAGTTAAACAAAAGCTTATTTATTTTTATTTAACATTCATTTGTGGTCTTAAGATTTTTTACACATACTTTTGTGCCTATGCCCAAATTTGAATAAAGATCACAAATTAATTGTAACTCTCTATGAATTAAAAAAGATACATTTCTTCATTATCTATTTACCACAAATATGTAAGCTATTTAACTCTAAAACAAAACAACAACAAAGAGAAAGATGATTACATTGATTATTATCAATATCACACAATCTATTGTGCGAAGCAAACATATGTCCACCTCTATTACATGTCACCCCCGAAATCTTTTATTTTATATTTTCCAATGCTTTCTTTTAAGGTTTTCTGCAGTTAATCTTACTTTTTGCATGGCTTCTAATTATAACTTTATTGTATTCTATCCTTAGTTGTATCCTCCCAATAAAAGAAATCAATCCACTCTTTTTTAGAATGCTTTTGAAAATAATGTTATAATGTGAATGGTATCTGCTAAAGCATTGGCTGGGAAGCAAACCCAGGACAACTGCTTGGAAAGCAGCTATGCTAACCACTAAGCCACCAATGCTTGACATGGTATCTGCCTTTTCAAAAAAATAGTGCTCAACTGCCATAAAATTCATTTTTAGTAAGTATATTACAATTCATGCATTTCACAAGTCTAATTCATCAAAGATGAGTTCTTATACTATTAAATTCAGTATCGTCACACCCAGAAATCTGAAGAACATATCAATTAGACTTTTGATTATACCATGGAATTTTCAGAATATTATAGTTTATTCTTAAATGAAATTATTTTAATGATTTTATATTACAATACTGAAAACCCAGATCTGATTTACATATAATAAATTTGGGAAATTATTGCATTATATAAGTCAATTTATTTGAAGAAGTTATATTACAAAAAAAAAATCAAGTCAGATATCACATAACCTAATTTAATAAAGCTTGAGTTTACAGATTATATATAGAGCTTAATAGTTATACATTAGATAAAGTGCTGGGCTTGTCCTGGTATTTTTAATCTAATGATTGAATATCCTAGCACCTCACTGAGGACGCCAATAGCAGAAACTAATCTGAGGTTGGGGGTATTCTACAAAGCTTGTCAAGAAGTTATATCTATAATGAACGTAAATATTCATATATAAGTACATTATTATTATTATTATTTTCTTAAGAACTTTGTTTTTTATTGAATTTCACTTGAAAAAGTCTATTTGTTAATAGATAAAACCATAGTTGTGGAAGAATTTTAATAATTTTTTTTTTTTGCTAGTATCATAATGTTATATGATTTTTCTATATTATATTTATTTTTTGGCTAGTATTGTCATGTTATATGAATTTTCTATTTTATTTATAATTGCTAGTATAGCGATTGGCAATATTTAATATTTTATATTATATATTTTATTTATACAAAGGTTAAAGTAGGTCTTTTTTACATTAATAATATACTTAATAAAATGTTTATTCATTAATGACTAATTTTTCCATTTTTAAGCTTTTTTGTCCTTAATCAAATATTTAACATTTGTGGCATATTTTGAATTTGTAGTAAAAAATTATTTATTTATTTTGCTATAGGAATCCATAATACTTTTTTGATTTTATATAAATTCCTTAAGTTATTAAGTGTCTTAAAGAACTAATTCCTATGTTATCTGGGATAAAACTTTTGTGATTTGTGTTACTAGGAGCATTTGTATGAGAAATTATATTGATCATCATCAAGTTGTGCCTTCTGCTTCAATTAACAATCAATCTTTTATCATAGAAATGCTTAAAAAAATTTGAACATTTTTTATATGTCTTGAAATATTAAAAATAATTAATCAACACTTAAAATGTATGCCATTCAGCTTGAATGGAGTTTACAACAAAATTAAAGATTTAAAATAATTTAAAATTATTAAAAAGAATAAAAATTTATTTATTATAAAAATATTAATCTATATTGAAAAATAAAAAATATTTACATTTGAATCTTTATTAAGATGAATAAAAATAATTGTCAGCCTTATCATATGAGGTTATTAAATTCAAAGAACATTAATATTTACGAAGATAAAATATAATTTATATTTATTAATAAAAATATCATTAAAACAACTAAAAACATATTTGAAATGGAGCAATAAACTTTTAAAATAAATAAAAAATATATAGCTTTAATCTTGACAAACAAAATATAAAAAAAAATTGATTACTTTTTATAATATGATTTAAAGAAAAACTTCTCTTATTTTCTGATTATACCTGCCATCTAGATACAAAAGTTGAAATTAAAATATAGATTTGTCAATACTAAATACAAACCACTAAATAAGATGCCTGCATCAAACAAATGATAGGCACAAAGTATAAATAAAACACATATAAGCAGCATCTCTTTGGTTCAGAATAAAATTGAATCTAGAAAGTTTATCATTCATAAAAGGTGTCCAGTTTTTAAAACTACTGACATCACAAAAGTGATAACATCTTTATTGATGAAATAATATTTATTGTAAAATTATAGAAAATGTATTTATTATGTAATTAAAAAAACTTAGATGATGTATAATAATAATAATTATCATTATAATAAGTAGAAAATATGATTTGCTTAACTAATTTTTATTCAATATTTTCATTTAGCAGTCTGCAATAGAATTTTTGATGCACTGAAGAAAAACAACATTTTTGTCATGAATATAAATAATTTACACACAAAAAAATAGAAATTGTATACTGTCCATAATCAAAAATAAACTTTTGCTATATGCAGAATTATAGGATACTCAAAATTAATTAAAAACTGTGTTTATCATTTAAAATATAATTTTTATTTAACTATAGAAATTCTTATCCTCTTCCAGCAAAAATGCCTATCATTGTAAGTGTAAAAAAGTATTTATGAAAAGTAAAAGTTAATCACAGTGTTATTAAATGTATAGTAATTAACTATTGATTATATTTCTTTATCTAATTTTTATTTAATTGCACTATATTTTTGTTTTAAAAAAGAAAAGCAATCAAGCATTGGTGACCTAGCAGTTAGCACAGCTGCCTTCCAAACAGCTGGTCTGGGTGTGTTTTTTGGTCAATGCTTTGATATATATATATATAAAAGAAAAGCAAAATTGTAGAGTGTTGATTTTTAAAATGCATTTTAAATAGTGTTTTAAAAATATATAAAGTTTTATTTCTTAGGGAATTTTAAAAAAATTAAAAACAACTAATACATAATACAAAGGGAACTAAAATAAATTTAAAAATGTAATTTTATGCTAATTAATTTTTGTACATGATTTATTTTTATTTACTAAACTATGATTTAATAGGATATCAATCTTGTTCAATTTACTAAATTTAAAATACTGATCATAAAATGTTAATTATTGTTTACCAAAATATTGTAGCAACTGAAATGTACTTATTATATGTTTTGTTTAATAATATGATAAGTAAACTATTTATTCCTTTTTTTAATTTAACATTTATTATATATTATAAATCTGTGACAACAATTTAAATTTTTCCCATACAAAATCATTATAATTGTTTATTTGATTTATGAAATATTTTGAAGAACTAATTGCCCTTGTTATTTGAAATAACTACTACTCTGTATAGGGATCTTTATAAAAGAATTTGTCACAATGATCCTTATCAATTTGTACCCACTACTCTATCATTTAATTAAATATTTATTATAATAAACTTTAAACTGTTTTTTTAATGTTCATCATTTTGTAATCTTATACTCCTATAGTCCATTGTTCATTTTGCTGATACTTTTTGTAATATTTCAACTGTTATTTTGTATTAGAATTCAATAAATTGGACTTCAGTTGGTAGAAGTATACATTTATAAATGAAAAACATTCCAAAAAATTATATTTTAACTCTATAAATATTGAAAAATAAAAATAAACAGAGAACAGAGGATGTAAAATGTCATTCAATGGTATATATAAAAAAATATTTTCAAATTTATTTTTCAAATGCAAATGAATAAATATTCATTTCTGATAAATCTATACATTTTAAAACATTAAAACTGCCATATAAATTTTATAATCTCAACACAGTGTTGGTAATGATGTATTGAAGATCAGTTTCATAAAGTGGGTGATTAGAAAGTCATTGCTCTCTTTGTTAATGTTATGCTAGAAGTTATTACCTTCTATTTTTAAAAATGAAACATATACATATGAAATAAAAATGTAATATCAATTTTTAATAATTATTACACAATTATTGTGTAAAAGTGATCACAAATCTTTAATTAACCATACAAAATATCTTTTTTTTTTTCTATTCCAAAAATCTTAATGTAAATTTACAAATGTTTTCAAGATTAAAGAACAAAGAAGGAAAGTTATCAAACTTGTGAAGACAGGTTTAAAATACTTTGACCTTGCTGCTTTTTGATTATGCTGATCTCTGTTTTTTTAATTAAAAAAGCAATCTTTGAGAGTACACTATTTGACTTTCTTTTTTAAAAAATATCAATAATTCTGTGCGCTTGTTAGAGAAGTTTAATTTTGTAAAAATGATATTTATCTGTGCTAAGTGCCTTCAAAGTTCCCAGATTTCATATTCATAGCTTAGTGCAGTCGTAGCAAAATATCTCAGTAGATGATTGTACAAGCATGCTTCAAGGGAACATAACAATAATAAGTTTTTTTCAGAAAGGCATCCATCTCAAAGATATGTATGGTTAAAATTTATGCAGTGGAGCTATGAACTATACTATATCTAACTACATAGCTTCAATTATATGCTATCCAAAGAAAAATATAAATATACAAAAATTAAAAAACACAACATTAAAATTGACAAATTTTATGATATTCAAGTAGTCATTTTTTTGCCTCTGAGCACCATACACAATCACATTAAACAAACGATTAAAGTTGTAAATAAATTATACAATATACTACAAGCCTTTTTCCATCTCAGGTTACAATGCATGATTATATTAATAACATTTCTGCAGTTTATATCAAAAGCATACCCATTGTATTCTTTCTTTCCAATTTTTGGTGTGCAGTATTTTGCATAATGCAATATTTTTTGAGCATAACTAAACGTTTTACAAAATTTTAGACCATGCTAAAAGTTGATGGTAATTTATAAATGGCAGAACAATTAGAGAAATCCTAATTTCTTGATAACAAGACTGCTATTGTTTTTATAAGAGAAAAAAAGATGAGGGAAAAAAGATTGTTCAAAGCTTAATTAATAACAATAATATCAGACATTAAAATATAGTGTTATGTGGTTTTTTGTAATTCTTATTATTTCATTTTACCAGATATAATATGAAATATTTTATTTTTATATCTTTTAAGTTTTACTATTTTTCAATTATATTACATTATTTTATATCAACCAATCAGAATTACTTTATCATTTTTTTTTAAATGTTTGCCTAATATACACATATATAAAGTGAATATGTCAAGGTGTAGTGGTTAGCATGTTCAAACTGTCATGCATACAACCAGAATTTGAGTCAAGCAAGAACTTGGGATTTTTTCAAAATAAGTAAGAATTTCCAAGAAAACTTAAGGTATTTTCTTTTTAGCAACTATCAAGCCATCAATTATTTTTCTATTTGTCTGTTTATTCATAGCTGTAAAAAAACAAAATGATATAAAAATCTTCACTAAGTGTGAGTTAACTAGAATGGATGTGTTTTTTTTCTTTGTGGATAACTAGATGGTTTTCTTTGCTTCACAGTAAAATATTTATGGTCACATTGTGTTTTTATCCATATAATGCATCTTGTAAAATTAAAATCATTATTTACAATGAAATTTCAAAATAATGTCAAATAGTGTCACCCAGTGCAAGCCATAGTAATCAACAGATAGCAAGATTTGTGCATAAAATCTCTAGCTAGGCTCTATTTATCCAATATCCCCAGATTAGTTTCTAGTCTGCAGTTTTCATCAGTGAAAAGCTTTGAGTCTGAGAGCACTGTACCTAGGTATAAGGCTCCAAAGCAACCCTCCACTTTTTACCTATATTTAACTATAAAGCTAGTATCTCAAGATGAAAACACATTAATGTTTCCAATCTAAGCTCATTTTTGCTTGTATATTTATATAGATCTGAATCCAGTTCAGTATCTATACATTTTGGTGCCCTTTGTTTTTCAAAAACCACACTTGCCATCATCCACTAGGCATGAACGGTATAAAACCAACAAAACATCACATGATCACCAATTTATACATGAATTGTTATTAGCCATAGCAAACTCTCTAGACAATAGTGCCACCCAGTGCAAGCCATAGTAATCAATGGAAAGCAAGAAGGTTTGTGCATAAAATCCCTATCTAGTGTCTACTCATCCAATATGCCCAGACTAATTTTTAGCTTGTGGCTTTCATCAGAGAGGAAGGAGCCTTGGATCTTAAAGAACTGCACCTAGATCTTAGGATCTAATGCAATCCTCCAGAATTCACCTTTTATCTTTTTAGTTAACTGTAAAGTTATGAGTCCCAAATGAAAACTGATGTTTTCAAACCAAGATTATTTACTTGATAGTCATATAGATTTAAACCCAGTTCAGTATCTATACATTTTGGTGTCTTTGGTCCTTTAATAACCATAGTTGCGGGCAAAAATGATGATCATGTGACGTTTGTGGATTTTTTAATAAAGATTAAAATAAATATAAAGGTAACCTACCACTGATTATCAATTTCTTTTATTGCTCGATTAGATTGTTCATTGCTAAAATTGTTATTATTATTTGATCTACAAATATCAAACTTCCAGTATTCATATCTTTGACTCTACCCACTTTAGGTAAATACTTTAATGAATATTAGTAATTAATTGTTTGCTAGAGATTATCATATCATTACATGCCCGGATATAAACTTCAAATCCAATTAAAGGGTGATATATATTTTTATGTATATGTTGGTTTGTTAATGGGCCTGTAAAATAAGAGTAGGTATTTGCATGGAGTGATTCAAAAAATATTATCATAAGAACACACAATATGATATTTTTATGTGAAAGTAGACATCTATTAATAATACACATCTATTTTGTGATTTTGAGTTTTCGTTTTTGAATAATAATGCAACCATCCGATTGAGAGATTAATTATAAATATCTAAATGCAATCAGCAGGACGGGATCACTCAAGTTGTCCTGTTGTAGATACTGTGCTATAAATAGTTTCATATCATTATAGATAGACACACACACATTCGTTTTCTTTTTTCTCAAAATATGATTTATTAACATAATATTAATCTTTGAATTTACATGTTATATGTAGTGATATACAAGATTCAAGCTATGATTTACAATGCAGAACTTGATTTACCGAGTGAACAGAAAAACCTTGAATTGTATATGCATATATCTTGCCAGTCATAGCTTCTCTCATAGTTCACCAAGTAACACCTGACCTCAATGGCAACTAGATAGATCAGTTACCAAGAATCACATCATCTCCACCACCCAGATGAGAAAGTGAAAACCCGTACTAATCCCTGTAATACCCATGTCCCAGCCCCCCTCCTAAGGACTAGGACCCAGGCCTTGGGGTATTTCCAAATCTCAGATTCTCTTATCCAATGCCCTTACTAATCCCCACAGCATCCAGATCCCCTCCAAAACCCAGGCTTGTGAGACCTTTCAAGCACCAGAACTTGCCATCCAGATGGCAGAGATGAGTGACACAGCGGCCCCGATTTGAAGTTTAAACCGTAGTAGAACTCTCTCATTCGTTTTCTTTTTTTTTCATATGTCAAATGCGTTGACCGGATGTTGAACCCGGGCCGGCTGCTTGAAAGGCAGCTATGCTAACCGCTAGGCCACCAATTCTTTACCTGAGAAATTTTATCAGTAAGCTGATCTATTTTAAGCCAAATGTATAACTTACAAATAAATATAATATTTAATAAAACCATGTGTCTAAAATATCATCTTAAGCTACTATTGACTGACTGGTGACGTACAGCATTTTTAATACTTATTTCAAATTACGTCATTAACTGACTTTTTCCTTAATGATTTAACTTTTTTTATATTCTACCTCTTATTTTTGAATAATTAATTCCTAAATAATTAATGTCTGATTCTATATATTATTAATTAATTATAAAATAATATAATTTTTCAGTTGTAACAAAAATGTTAATTAAATAGAGCCTTTTTTTTTTAATTGGCTGTCATTCTTAGTTACATCGCATCAGTAAATTTTACTTGTTAAAAACTTTTAAAACTTTTAAGCCGTTCTGTTAGTAACTAGAGTCATTAATATTAATTAGTATAGTTTTTGAGTGTAAAATTGTTTGGGCCACGTGTATGGTTTTCACTTTCTCAAGAATTCTTTCATCAGATCTGTTCACATTTACAACTTTTTATGTCAAAGTCGTGACATAGCATAACAACTAACATGCTCAAGAAAAAGGGTCTACAGATTTCTAACAACTGCATGTCATTTTTAAAGTTTTTAGCAAAATTGTTAAATTTGAATTTTGGAGAATTTAAATAATGCTTTTAATTAACACGAATTCAAAATAGTGAAAAACAAAACAACGCTATTATATTTGTTGTATGTTTATGGTTATAACAAAAGTATATATATGTTCTTATATGTATATGTTTAGAATTTTCAATACTTTTTTATTTTACATCAAGGCAATTATTATTATTTTAACAATTTTTCTAAATCTCATCTACTTTTGTGTTCATAAGATCTACCTTTCTATTTTTAAAATGTGTTGCGATCGACTTGTTATCATAAGCGATCGACTTGTTGTCATAGGCGTAGTCTAAATGGAGGAAGGTGTGAAATATATACTATTTTTATATATCTACCTAGTAAAAAATAACAATTATTTAACGGACCAAAAAACTCATGTCCTGAGGAATTAAAGCTACATGAGAAATTATTAACAATGTTTATTAATTCAAATTAACTACATTAAATCAAGATTTAAAATATTATTTTCAATAATGATACGGTTTAGCGGACTTCACCTATCTAAAATTGAAAAAAAAAATTTAGAACAAAAACAAAAAAACTTGAAAATCTTGGCTTAATTTGTTTCACTTGGTTACCTGACAGCTCTTGCCAGATTGGCCTCGTGATCGACCAAAAATGGCTTTGCGATCGACCAGTAGATCACAATCGACTTGTTGGACACCCCTGCATTAAACTACTAAACGTCACATGATCATCATTCTTTATGCTTACACAAGCTGTTTACGCAGAGGCAAAACTCTCCATACAATAGCGCCACTAAGCATAAGCATAAAGAATGGTAATTATGTGATGTTTAGTGGTTTAATACCAATCTTGCTCAATAGGTTTATGGTGGCTGAGGTTATTAAAGACCCAAAGACACCCAAAAGTATGGATGTTGAACTGAGTTCAGATCTGTACAACTGTACAAGCTAATGAGCTTGAATGGAAAACATTGTGCTTTCCTTTTGGAGAATTAGCTAGAAAGGTAAAAGGTGGTGGCTGGAGATATGCATTAGATCCTAAGATATAGCTGCAGCACTATCAGATACAAGGCTCCTCACTGATGAAAGCCAGAAACTAGAAACTAGTCTGGGGATATTGGATGAGTATGCACTAGATAGGGATTGTATGCACAAACCTTCCTGCATTTATTGATTACTCTGGCTTGCAAGGTGTGGCACTATTGCCTCTGTATTATATATTGCTCGAAACATCAACACTATATATACTTACTGAAAATGATTGCAATATAATTACACATTGCATTTCCAAATTTTATTCAACTTTTTTATCTTAGGTCATGGGGAGTGCAACTCCTTTTTTAGCAACTCCTTTCCTTCTTCTATAACATTCAATTCTTCAAAAGTAATGTTAACAAATACTTTCTTTATTCTAAGAAGGTTGCATTTTAAACACTCTTTCTTTTTTATTTGCTCTCAATAAAAAATTTAAAAAAAACTCGTTGAAATTTATAAGTTTAAAAAAAAAAAACAACTGAAAGGTGGGGCGACATATTGGAAAATTCATAATTATGCTAATGAACGAATTTAAAGTTAGTAACAAAAGTCGTAAAAGCTGTAGATATTTTTGGCTTATTTGTTCCATCATTACTAAATCCAACAATTAGTAATGTCTACGAAGTTACACTTGAAAAATACAAATGAAAAACAGACCAAACTTATAAAAGTGCAAATATGACAATGAAATATAAATAATTAGATGTCTGCATTATTTTATATAGATAAAATAAATAATCGCATGACTTTAATACTGGGAACTCGTCAAAGGTTTGAGTTCTGGAAATGATAGATCTGGTCAAAATCTTTGAATCTTGAGTTCTAGGATCTGTCATTCTATCTCTGCACTAAACCACAAATACATTTTATATATGAAACAATTAAGAATTGAAAGATAGGTTAAATCGGACTGGAAGATTATAAAAGATCTAGAGAGAGATCACATGTGAGATGGATGATGAGATATGTGAGCTGGGATGATGTAGAATAAAGAGGCTAGAAATCAAAAAAGCTGGGCTGAACTTGGAGGGATTTTCATCCCGAATGTTAACACTCATCTGACCAATATAGCTGTTTAACAGATAAACAAGACGAACATTTTAATATATTTTTATTGGAATGAAAAACAAAGATATTTTGTAAAATTTCATATTTTCCACTCAATAGATAACTTTTAGTTAAATGCTGACTTTGGGTTGGTATTTTTAGATCTAGGGTCTGAACCTACCCTGACACCTCTCTGAGGAGTGCCAAAGCACGAAACCATGGTCAGGGATTTGGGGGAGGGGTTCCTGACAGATATTTTAAGTGCTGGCTCTGGCTAAGCATTTAACACAAAGCTTGTAGAGGAATTGGCAATCCTCATTGTTTTATAACTTACAAGCTTAAGAGATAGGGTCATGTGATCTATGACTCTTATTTTGACTATTTAAAGATATTTTGTATCTTTGTTTTTTACCACCTGCATTTTTATTTGCTGTATTTTAAACTTAAGTGAACGTTTAGTATTAAATCAATTTAAAGAAGTGCTTGAATTTATTAAAACATGACAGAATTAATCATGTCACACTTTGCAAGGAAACAAAAAAAAAATCCAGGAAATCATTTAAATTAATTCTAATTGCTTTGATAATTGTTTTTTTTTTTTCACCATCTAGCAATTATTTGCCATTTACTTTTAAGTGTCATAGCATCGGCCGGGACGCGAACCCGCAACCCGGGCAACTGCCTGCAAATGCAAGGCAGTCGCGCTGACCTCTCGACCACCAATGCAAGACGAATCTAGCTAGCTAATCGTTATTTTTCTGATAAATAAAAGAGGAGTTAAATAGCTCTGCTGATAAATTATAGCTAATGAAAATTTGCTACTTGTTTTAATATTTAAATACACTTCTTAACGACTCTTTAAAATTGCCCTATTGAACACCAGTAATACAATATATATATATTAGTAATGTGGTAATATGTTGGAGTATTTCCATCATCTACCATTAAATGTTGAATGTATAAAAAATTTTAAAGTTTATTTAAATTTTTCATTCGCACACAACTTGATATAAATAAAACACACAACACAGGTTATATAGGGTATATGAACACAGACTTTCACACGGCCCACCACTATCCACTCTATCAAATAACACTGACACACTTAAACACATCTATGCTGAAAAGATAAATAATCACCAATATACGTATTTCATGCTAAACCAGCAATCATCAGTTGGTTCAGATTATCATCTCCCACACATATATACCATAAGTGCTCAGATATATATTAAGATAGACAATCTTCATACTTTAATGGACAGGCTCCAATATACTACACACTCCAACTCTTAAACCGTCCATCCAATTGAAAATCTGATGATAGAATGCTCGAAGGTCACCCTGAGGCTGAGATTCTTGTCACACCCATGTTGATCTAAGGTCAATCTGAAACCCGCGTGTACAGGATATAATCCATTTAATACATATGCAAGGATGGGCAGACATCTCTACAATGTAATAACTGAAACACAGGCTTACGATATTTCTGGGTGTGGGGTTCAGATTGACCTTAGGTCAACATGGGTGTGACAAGAATCTAGACCTCTGGGTGGCCTTCGAGCATTCTATCATCAGATTTTCAATTGGATGGACGGTTTAAGAATTGGAGTGTGTAGGAGATTGGAGCCTGTCCATTAAAGTATAAAGATTGTCTATCTTAATATATATCTGAGCACTTATTGTGTATATGTGTGGGAGATGATAATCTGGACCAACTGATGATTGCTGGTTTAGCATGAAATACGTATATTGGTGATTATTTATCTTTTCAGCATATATGTGTTTAAGTGTATCAGTGTTATTAGATAGAATGGAGAGTGGTGGGTCGTGTGAATATACCCTATATATTACATATATAGACACAGGTGTATAATCAGCCTGTGTTTCAGTTATTACAACACAGGTTAGTAATTACACAACGTTTCTAATAGTATTATTCTTCACTCTTCTCCAGGATTGCTGGTTTGTGTAGTGACAATATTAGCATAAGAGTCTATCTTATACCTTTATATTCTTGAATATTTAATTTTAAGGCAATGCTTTAACCAACTGAACTATTCTGTCAAAGACAACAGTTAATATAAATTACATATACTTATCTATAAGGGTTGGTTCAAACTCTCTTAATTCAATTTTTTTAAATATTTTCTAAGGATAAGGTTAAGAGGCTTCCATACATTATGTATTGCCACATTGGATTAACATGTAGGATTATTTGCTATTGTCATATGTGTAGCTTTTTTGAACTTTTTTCTTTGCACCTTTTCCTCTCTATCCAATATTTTTGTATTTTCTCAATTAAACTATATTCGTTAGTACCTACATGGTCTGCTACTATAGACACATCTGTTTTTTTTTGTTCTTTTAACCATTAGTTTGGGTTCTTTCAATCACTGTTCATACAAGGCAACAAAGCCTCACCAATATATTTACTTACACATTCACATGATGTTTTATAGATGCAGTTTTTGTTTTTCAGCATTTCCAGTTTAGACTTGGTAGAAGTTAGAATTCCTCGAAGTGTGGTATGGCTTTGGAAAGCTGTTCTAATGTTATATTGGCTGCAGATTTTCTTTAATTTGTCTGCCATTCCTGGTATGTATGGATACACTAGAGTACCAATAATTGTTATGTTTTAGTCTCTTTTTGTTGTCTATTAAAGGTTTTCTTGAAAACAGCTGATGGATAACCATTCTTTATGAGAGTTTTATCCACAAATTTTTTTATTTTCTGATTCATTTGGTTTTCTAACAAACTTCCTTTGCTCTAATTCCATAGTGATACTACAATTCCATGTTTAGTACTTCTGGTATTATTAGATGTATATGCCAAATACTTACCAGTGTGTGCTGGTTTCCTATAAACTATTATTTTACTTTGCCTTGAGGATGACTTGTCACAAGAACATTTAAGAATGTCAATTTTTGTTCTCATTCTGATTTTATTGTGGATTTAATTGAATGGGATATGTTGTTGATAGTTTGTCCAGAATATCTGTAACCATGCTTCACCGTGTGGCCATACCTCAAATGTACGATTAAAACATTGAATAATTACTAATATGTGTTGCCTATTTAGGGTGTTATTACTAGCAAATTGTTTGTATTTGAAAAGTTTAAATAAAGTACAATTTTCTATACATTTAACATTTGATGATAGATGATAGAAATAGTTCAACATATTATCATATCTAATATACCATCATCATATCAGTAATACTTATGAGATTTACAATTAATAAATTATTTAAATGTAAAGCAACAAATATTTCAAGATTTTATATTGTTTTTTTATTCTAATAAAACTATCCTCTATATATTTAATATTTAAAAAATCCTAAAAGTTTAATTCTTTCATTGTAGTAGTCTGAACATAGTTTTCAATGGCACTATTTTATTCTTTCATTATTCCTCCAAAATATTACCAAAATCATCTTTTTCTTTATTTTGCTGTAATATCTTATATAAATATAATTTATCCAAACCACATCAAACACTTTTTACCAAAAACCTTTTATTATACATATATACATATACCTTTGTTTCGACTGTCCTCCAGTCTTCTTCAGAGCCAGTTTACTTTAATCCCTTAAAAAATGTTTTCTGTTGGTTTTTTTAAGGGATTAAAGTAATCTAGATCTGAAGAACACTGCAGAACAGTCGAAACATAGATGTATATATATGTACATTAAAAGCTTTTTGCTAAAAAGTGTTCAAAGTGGTATTTATTATTTCTATTGTTGAATATTGTTTTATAATGTAAAATCTTTTTTACTTTTTTTTAATTCCTCCATTAGAGGTACTTGTAAACAAATATGGCCATTTGAACTCCAAAAAACAAAAAATCATGATTAAAGAGAATAACAGTGATTAAAAAGATAGATGAGTTTAGTATGATTATTCAAACCAATTAGTGGGATTGAAATCTATACAATTTTACCATGGATAATGAAGACAATTAGTTTCTCAAAGTGTCTATCAATTACAAATATCATTCAACATTTAACCAACTTTTTGCTAATTACGGCTAAAAACGTGACGGTTTCCAGTCATTCTAAATAAGGCATTTTTAATACTACCATTAAGATTTTGCTTTTTTTTTTAAAGGTTAAAAAAAATTCTGTAAGATGCTGCCCTCTCTTGAATTATTTTACAAGTAAAAAATCAATAAAACTGATGTTAAAGGTCTAACAAAAGAAGAGCTCCTCCCATTCGTAATTCTGATTGGCTGTTATTACCTTTTGACAACAAAGAAAATGGTTTTCAATAACTTTTACTGCTACAATTTTTTTTGTTTCAGTTCGAAAATGATAAACGAATGTTTTAGATTATTTTAAAAGTATTTCTTGACAATTTATAAATTATTTTGAAAAAATATGCTAAAAATAAAATTATTTTAGAAAAATAGCTAAGATTTTAGCAAAAATTATTTACTTACCCGCAACGTAAAATTGGGAAAGAAATCACTGACGTCAGCAAAACTTTTTGGTTGGCAAGTAACGTTCGTTTTAGATTTGCCACTATCGAATATTTTTATAATTATAAATAAAAATTTATTTTCGAAAAAACTTTCGTTCACTTTCATAATCTGACAAATTATTAATATACTTTTTACAAATGAAACTAAAGTGAATATAATATTAAAAGATGAATATATTTTGATGCTTGAGTTTGTGAATTGACACTTGAGTTTGTGAATTGACCAATTAAAAGTTTAGACTTTTATCTAACTCGGCCAATAAAATAATCAGCAAAAAAGAGGTTAAAGTGCTTTTAATTCATAGTCTGGAAAGTGCAATTTATTCCCTTTCTTTACATATATATGGAGATATGTTTTAATTTAAAGTTTACATATTAAATCTTATTTTATTATTACAATCAAGTTGTTAAAAGTGAGATTCTGTCTTCAGCCTTGAATAATTGATTATGAGTTTAATAACCCTTAAGTGTCATATTTCCTTTGCTGGTAAATTCACTGTGAATTACCAACAGTATTGACAAAGGGATGCTTATAAACATCAAAGCTCCAGGAATATGTGGATTCATTTTATTCTTGATTTTGTATTCAATGTTTAAAGTGGTTCATAGGGTAGAAGAGAGTAACTTACTGCCTTTGTTTACATATAATACATTAAACAATGTTTAATTTAAAGTTTATATATCTGCACAGTTTTGTGCAGTTGGTATAGTCTCTAACTTGGAATTGGGAGGTCTCAATTTCTATATTGATGCTCACAGGTCTGATGCTCAAATCTCTTATGAACACATGAGCAATAAAGCTATAACTTATACCCTGCATGGTTGGTGCCATTTATAGAGCATCTGAATTGGTATCAGAAAGTGTCATGATCAGATCTGGCACTGCAGGTTTGGTGCTTCAGCTTCTTATGAATTCCCGAGCAATAAAGCCATATGTCTTTTACCTTTGTGGTTTGGTGCAGTTGGTGGAGCATCTGTTGGTATCAGGAGGTTCCATGATCTATTCTGGCACTTCAGGTTTGGTGCTTGAACTTTTTACAAACTCCCAATCAATAAAGCTATATGCATTTCTTTTATATCATAGAAGTATACCTGGGTCTCGTTTTATGCGGATTATTTTAATGCGATTTTGAAATTATGTGATTCATGTTTCTTCTTAATATCTTTTTATGCAGGGTTTTTTATGCAATAAAGAAGTTCATATTTCATTATATTTATTAGATATCAAGAAATTTAAATTATTAATAACTTATTTTGACTTGAAGTACTTTTTTTTTCTTTTCAAAAATATAATGTTATATTAGCAGCTAACGTGAATATGGCCTGAAGCTGTATTTAGAATCTTAGCTTCTATGTAAAGAACCTATTTATACTAATGAGTAAATAATAATAATAGATTTATATATAAAATATCACAATAAATATTCAAAAATTTTAATTTTTTAAAACATATTTTGTTAGATATAATAGAAATAAAAAATCTTTTAGATTTTTAAAATAAATAACGAAGATTTTATTGATTTTGTAAACTGAAAATAATCTTTCTAATGATAATGCGTAGTCTTTTTGTTTTGATTGCGATCTCATTTTTTTAATATAAAAACAAAATGTGAATATTTAAAATTTATTTTAGTAGTAAACAAAAAAAGATAAATTTAGTATTTTCTGATAAATAAAAATCAGTTAATCAATAGATTTTATGTTCATGTATGAGACAAAGAAAAATGTCAGAAAATGCTAAAATCTGAGAGAGTTTCCTGCAATGAACAACCTCTTAAATTCCAATGAGAGTTAAATGGTTATATGTCTGGATATCACAAGCTTTATAAACAATTAGTAAAATCATTGTCTCAAAGTTTAATCACTGATTACATTGTCGACAGAAAATCATTAACACAGCACAAGACTGAAAATGGTGCTAGTTGTACTTACTATTTCACAAACAAATGTATATTATCAAATAGTGGTAATGATTAAAATATGTATGAAAAAATGTAAAATTAAATACTGTAGTTAATAAAAAAAGTTTGTCTTGTATTAATTTTTTTCAAATATTTGAAATTTTTTATTACTCATACTTTATTTTCTTATTTTTTTAATGCGAATTTTAAAGTAATTTTTTCTTGTTGCTTTGGTTTTATGTAATTTCTGAAAATTACAGAACCTATCCCCATTTTTCAAGGTAAGTTAAGTCTATTTTTGTGTGATTTTTTTAATGCGGGTTTTCAGCGGAACCTATCTACCGCATAAAATGAGACCCAGGTGTATATAATATCTGATTAAAAAAAAAAATTCTTAAAATTGGAAAAAAGTGATCAATCATGAATATGCATTTTAATAAGCATGTTGTTTTTTTTTAAAAAAAAAACATTAAAATATAGTATATAATGAATACATTTTAGTTGCTTATATTTTTTTATAAAAAAAGACAAAACAATAATTTTACATTGTATATAATTAAATCTTAGTTTTTAAATTTATTTTTCAAGCACTTACAAACAGAATGTTGATTTTTTTTTTTCAGTAGTGTTTAAGAAACGATTTAAGATTCTTTTATTTATCATCTCTTATATAAAATCTCTATTTTGTCTGTTGTCTGAATATTATCCACAATGCTGTTTAATTGATTGCTTTAATAAATTACTTTTTTTTAATTGGTTACTTTAACAAATTACTTTTTTTTAATTGGTTACTTTAACAAATTACTTTTTTTTAATTGGTTGCTTTAGAAAATTACTTTTTTTTAATTGGTTGCCTTAACAAATTACTTTTTTTTTTTTGATTGCTTTAAAAAATTACAAAAACAATAAATTTGACAGTATAAAAAAAAAAAGAATAAATAATTATTACTTATCTAAATTGTGATTTATATTATGAGCATTTTATGCAAAGGAAATAATTCCCCCCTTTATATTTAATTTTGTGTACTTTTTATTATGAAGTATATTTTATGCGAATAAACAATCAGTACTTGCACTTTTAACTATAATATGGTATAGTTTTCAAATTGTGACGAAAATGTGATTACAGTACATAAATTCATGTTTGAAATGTGATATTTAGTGAGTAAAAAAAATAGGTACTATAATACTGTATTTAAATTTAATTTTCTTAGCATATAATTGAAGTCATGTAATTTGATATCACAAAGTTTATACTAATTCCACCTCTTATAGTCGCAACTTATTTCTATAATATTAAAATCCTTTGCTTAATTTACATTAAATCTTAAAATAAGATTCTTTTCTACAGTCCAGGCTTTTTTTTCATACCTGCACTTATATATGTAACATATAGGGGGTTTGAACTCAGACTTTCACATGACCCTCAACCAACCATGCTATCTTGTACTGCTGGCACACTTGATCACACACATGTTGAAAAGACAAATAATCAACATACATTATTTCGTGCTCAACCAACACTCATCAGTTGGTCCAGATTATCATCTCCACACATATATACAATCAAAGCTCAGCTTATATTAAGATAGCCAATCTTCATACTTTAATAGACAGCCTTCAAACCATTCCACCCCACAACTCTTCAGCCATGTCATTGAAAATCTGGAGATTGAATGCTCAAAGCCCACCTTAGTGCCAACCATCTCATCCTACCCATGTTGACCACAAGTCACTCTGACCCCTCATGTACAGGACAATCCATTTACATACATATATGAGGGATGGGCAGGCATTACAGCACTTTATTTTGGCATATGAATTTTTTTCTAAATATAGGCCTTTTTCACACCTGCACTTATATATGTAATATATAAGGGGTTAAACTCAATCTTAAAAAAAGATTGTAAAGTAATCAATTAAAAAAAGTCAGCCATTACATAGGCCAGGTATATCTTGTCTTGATTAAATTTTAAAATGTAATATATGGTTGATTACTATACTTTAATCTATTTCTTTTTTTGCTAATGTTGTTCATGCTTATTTATGCTGACTGCTCTGCATGGTTTGGCATAGTTGCTAGAGTGCAGGTCTTGAACTTTGAACTCCCAAGCAATAAAGCCATATCCTTTTTTATTCTGGGTGGTTGGGACAATTGGTAGAGAATCCGACTTGGGATTGGGAAGTCCCATGATCAATTCTGGTGCTTTCAATTTGTCACATGAACTTTTTATGAACTCCCAAGCCATATGTGTTTTTTTTATGGTGACTGATGTTTTTGCATAAAAGAAAATAAAAATGTCATTTTAAAAACTTGCTTTCAGGTACTACTTTTTTTTTCCAAATTTTTTGCTTTATTTTTCGCATACTTTAATTCTGTATGCAGTGAGTGAGATTTATTTTTATATGTTGAAAAAAAAGTATGTTTTTGATGGAGATTGTTTATGTTTGCGATAAAAGACTTCTTTGCCTTTAAGATGTCAGAAATTCTATTGCAGAGTGCAGTATATTCTTTTAAATTTATTTTGTAATTATATATTTAATTACAGATATAGTCTATACTGAACTGAATGTAAATGAAATGGATTTGAACTCAGACTTTCAAGCTCCCTACTCCTATCCACTCCATCTTATACAACTGATGCACATGACATACACATGACAAAGATAGATGATCTTCAATATATATATATATCATACTAAATTAGCACTCATCAGTTGGTCCAGATAATCATCTCCCACACACATATATAATCAGTGCCCAGTTTATATTGAGATAGCAAATCTTCAAATTTTAATGGAAAGTGGAGAATATTGAAACCTGTCCATTAAAGCTTGAAGATTTGCTATCTTAATATAAATTGGGCATTGATTATATATATGTGCCTGTGAAAGATGATGATCTGCACCATCTGATGAGTGCTGGTTTAGTATGAAATGTGTATATTGGAGATCATTTATCTTTGTCACTTGTATGTGCATGTATATCAATTGTATAAGATGGAATGTAGATTGGTAAGGAGCTTGAAAGTCTAAGTCCAAATCCCTACTAATTGTAATTATATAGTGAATAAATATTGCATTTCTTGTTGGTGTGAATATTACCATTTTATCTTATAAGAATGAACATTATAATGTCAATAGTCTTTGCAAAATTGTCATTAGTTAGACTAAAAAGTGTATTCTAGTACGTGTGCAGGACAACTGTTCCCAAAAGCTATAAAGTGTTATAAAATAGATAACTAAAAACAAATGAGCTGAGCACTTTCAAAGGATCTTGCATTCATAATCATAGCTTGCTACTACCTTTAATGATATGCAAATATGCTAATTCCATTTTTTTGATAAAGCAAAGCACGTGTCCTTCCTATTTATGGCATCGTTGTCTCATGAGATGAATAAAGCCTCTTTGATTTTTCTTTTAAGGTCATGTCTCTCTCTACCCACGATTGTGGGATTGTCTGGAATGCACCCATGGTGACATGAGCTCTGGTGCTGATAGAAAACTGAATAGGTGGAAGGATCAAAAAGAAAAAATAATTTTGTTTTCAACTTTTACAGTTTTTTTCATATTATGTGATCAAAATAAAAGCAATAAGCACTTACTTCCCGAAATAGCATCTTTCTGATACTAAAGAAAATATAGTTTTACTTTTTACTGAATTTATACGAATAAGAGTATATATATATTCTACTTTTTAAAGAAAATTTAGCATCATAAAGAATGCTGAATTTCATAAGAATTAAAAACCCACTAAAACATTACATGGCCACCATTTTTTAGGCTTACTCAATCTGTTAAAACAGCAATTTTCTCCATACAGTAGTGCTATCTAGTGCAAACCATAGTAATCAATAGTTGCTTAGAAGCTCTGTGTATTAAAATTCATATCTAGTGTCTACTCATCCAATATTTCCAGGCTAATTTCTAGCTTATGGTTTTATCAATGAGATGTCTTGAATCTGAGAGCAGTGCACTAAGATCTTTGAATCTAATGCATCTCTGTAGTGGCCACATTTTACCCTTTTATTTAACTATAATCTCAAACTGAAAACACAATAATGCTTTCAATTGAAGCTATGCGAATTAGGTTGAATTGAAAGTATTGTGAATTCAGTTTGGGTTCATGGTTTTACAGTTATGTAAATAGGTAAAAGGTCTGGAGATATGTGTTAGACCCAAAGATCTAGATAAATTGCTTTCAGATCTATGGCTTCTCACTGATGAAAGCCACAAGCTAGAAATTAATCTAGAGATGTTGGATGGGTAGGCACTAGACAGGAAATTTTGATGCACAAACTTTCTAGCACCTACTGATTATGAAGGCTTACCCTAGGTGGTACTATCACATGGAAAAAGTTGCTTCTATTTTAAAAATTAAAATTTTATATTTTTTACTTATTTTTTTGTTAAAAGTGTTTAGTAATACTTAACAATATTTTTTCATTAGTAATATATATGTATGCAAAATTTTGATTAGATCAAATATTGGGAAGTAGATGAAAATTAAGTTACAGGATTTTTCAGACTTTCAGACAAATAAACAGAGTATGTTAAGTAAAAGCATATAAAAATGGTGGACATTTAAAAATAATAAATGTCAATTTTTTTAAAAATATCATTATAATGAATTATTAATTATTAATCAAACTAGTGGATATGATGACTATTGCAAATCTCAAATGACTATTTTTGTGCAAAGACAGAATGTGTGTGTGTGTGTATTGATATCTTGACATGCTGTTATTTAATTTCTTTATAGCAAATTTTTTTCTGTGAGAATTTTTGTCTAAATTTAGCTTCTTATTACATTCTATTCTCAACCATATTTTTCCAATGAAAGTAATTAATACTGCACCTCTTAAATAGTTTTTCAGAAATAATGTAAATAGCATCTCTCACATGAAAATCGTCCTCAAGTTTACCATAAAGTATTTTTAGGAAATATGTTACTATTTATTTGCTTCAATGCCTAATTACATGAAGATGTGTTCTCTATTATATTTTATTTATTATCTTTACATCTATTGAGCTGAAGAATGTAGATTGATCTTATAATTTTGTCATTATATTTTTTACAAAGGATTCTTAAATGAAATTTCAAGGATTAATTTTACATATTTTAATAGAATATGATCATGTATATACATTAAAGTGTAGATTACATTCAATGGGGTGGGGGGTTTAGTCAATATGGTACTACAAATGACTGACAACTCTTGACCATCATTGATAAGATTTTATTATTTTTTGTTATTCCCTTATCAGAATTTTTTTTTTGTAGTAAACAAATATTGAGAGTTATTATTTACAAACTTGAGACATCATCAAAAGTATAGTTTTTTTTATATGTCAAATACGGAAAGCGAACCCTGCCAGCTGCTTGGAAGGCAGCTATGCTAACCGCTAGGCTACCAACACTTGACAAGTATAGTTAAAATTTACTTTTACTTAATGACAGTTTAAATAAGCAAATATTTTATCTAGTGCCGTGCTTGCAATTATATTTCATTCCAATTAGCTCAATTAGCTTGAAAAGCTGATATTGGAATGAAATTAATGACAGTTTAAAACAGATCTTGGGTACATGGCTTTTACTTGATTAAATGTTGAAAAACATGAAATGCTTTTGGGATTGTTAGAATTATAGTTAAGAAGTAACTAGAAAAAAAACGAGAAATTAACTTAGATCTCATAGATTGAATTGACTTTTATAAAAATTTATTAAGTATAAGTAAAAAATCTGCTTTTTGTTTTAGATAATGATTTGTTAATAATGCTTGGGTTAAGTACCTAGCTTTTACTATTTACAGTGCAATATATTTGTACTCAAAATATATTTATACTCAAAGAAGTATGGAGAGATGCATGGTAGGAGTAACAAGAAGAGATCGAAAATGCAATATATGGGTAAGAGAACAAACAGGTGTTACTGACATCGTTTAAGGTGTTGGGCTGGACATATTTCTAGAAGAGATAATAATAGATGGACAATTGAAATATTACATTGGATTCCAAGAGATTGTAAAAGACCCAGAAAGTGACCATATGTGAGGTGGATAAATGAAATAAGAAAGTGTGGAGGGGTGATATGAAGAGAGAGACTAGAGATCAGAGAAGATGGATTGAACTTGGAGAGACCTTCATCTTGCAACTTTCTGATCCCTATTTGGACTGTCTACAAACTATGACAAAGTATGCAGGGCAAAGAAAGGTGAATGGCTCTACTGCTCGGGAATTCATAAGAAGTTTGAGCATTAGAATCGACCCTGTCGCCTTCCGCCCCCATGTTGGATGTGCTATCAATTTAATTATTAGTAGATTTTGTAATTATTAACTAATTGTAAAATTGTTTGCATCAGTTATATTAGTTATGTGTTAGTCCTATAGATCTTAATGAGGTAAAAGTTCATTAAAATTCATATAGTTAAAAATTAAGATACTAAAGTATTGTGAAGAAAGGATAAACAATGTGGCAAACTATCAATAATAATGGTCAAGTGCTACAGATTGGTGTAATAATATTGTCTTTGTACTGTGCATAAATGTTTTAGTCAAGCTTTGGTGGCCGAGTGGTTAGCACAGCTGCTTTACAAGCAGTTGTCCCGGGGTTCGCTTCCTGGCCGCCGCTTTGACACATAAAAAAAATGTTTTATAACCATTTTTTAAATATAAATAAACATAAATATTATAAAATATTAAACATATCGGTAAAAAAAATTATATAAATCATTAAAACTATAATAAATAGATGTAAAAAATTTATAAAATTTCATGACAACTATAAAGATATCTGTCAAGCGTTGTTAGCCGAGAGGTCATCGCAGCGGCCTTGCAAGCAAGTAGTTGGTTGCAGACGGTTGTAGTTTCGCGTTCCGGCCGATGCTATGACATATGTAAAAAAAAACTATAAAGATATCTTAATAATAAGCATTTTTCGTATAACAATGTTTCCCCCCCCCCCCCGGTATTTCAGTGTAATTAGTGTGACACTTTCAAGAACTAAAAATTTCTAAATTGATTCTTAGTTGAGTAAAAGAAAGGGAGGTGTAATGCATGGTGATCTATCTATGCTTTGAGGCAATGTAACCTTGATTAACCTAAATAAAAGTATTATTTAAAAAGAGAGGGGAGATGTCAGTTTGATCAATTTAATGGGATTGTCTATAAGTGCTTAAATGTCACATGACTACCGGAACAATCAGGTATATGATTACAGACAATCTTCTACTTGCTTAAGCGATTCATTTTATTACTTTTTGATCAAACTGAATTTTATTATGTAAATATGATTTTTTCCAGCGGTATATACTTACCATTAGCTATGTTGCAAAATATAAAAAATAGTTTTAAATAACTAAAAATAAAATTACAATATATCACAAAGATGTTCACATGGCACGAAACAAACAAGAACTGAGAACTGCTTTGATTTATATATCTTATTTTTAAAATAATTTGTGAAATTCATATAAGCTGGGAATTGCTTAAACAAATTAGGGTTTAATTAAATTAGATTTACATAATTGGAGAAATTCAAATACTTGTGAATTTTCAAGTAAACCAAGATGGCAGCCTGTATTTTTGATATATCTACAGTTTTGGGGGGCCCCAAAAAAAGTTTACAAAAAAAAATGCCTGCTAGGAAACTTCCGTTATATTTAAAAAGTACAATTTTACTTTTTATTACTATTATTTTAAAAAAAGAAATCACTGTAGAAAAATTAATTACAATATTTACAGTTTTTTTTTTGGATTAACTTATTGACAGAAAAATGAAATATATATATATAATATTTACACTTTATTCATGTCGGTGGAATGTAATTATATCACAACTATTAATGCACAATTTTCGATAGGGCAGGATCTTGTACCTTTGGGAATAGTTCACTATATCACATTCTGTGACAGGAAGGTTCCACATTTTTATCATTATGATAATTTATAAAAAAAAACTGCTGACAAAAAGAAACATGAAATATAATAACTACTGTTTCTTATTGCATTGCCAAATGTATACCATATAATACTAAATTGTCCATTCACTTTTCTACTGTTACACAATGCTTTATTTACCACCCTTTTTTACAGTTTCAATTGTCCCGCAAATCTTCGTCATAACTTTATATCTCCTAGACTGTAAACTGTAAAAAAAAGGGTGGTAAATAAAGCATTGTGTAACAGTAGTAAAGTGAATGGACAATTTAATATTATATGGTAAAAAGAAACATGCCGACTTCCGCTTTTGGCAGCCATCTTTGCAACTGGTCTTATTAAAAGCGTCCCTTTGCGATTCAGTTTCAAGAAGACAGGGACGATTGTCCCCTTACCTTTACGTCTTTTATTCAAGGTAAGTCGGTTTTAAACATTATTTATTATGGAAAGTGATAATATAATCGATAATTCTCAAATTAATGTTAACCCCGATCTCAGCACTCAACCTAACAAAGCAGCAATCGGTCGTAAATATTATAGCCTTAGATCTAATCTAAATGCAACTAAACTAACTTCTACTACAAATAAAAACCCACAAACCAATAAATCAAATGAAAACACCATCGCAAATATCAACAAAAGTTTAGAAAATATTCTACTTACCCCTAATATAAACAATAGCATAAATATCTCATCAAGCGAAACTATTGAAATCTTTAACAATACAAGCAAAAACCAATCATCTCCTCTCCGAAGATTTTACGCTCCCGCAGAAGACTCTAATGAGCAATTTTCTTTGCCCTATAATACCCCGAAAACCATGTCTGAAAATAATAGACAAAATTTCCAACAAGATGATATCGGCGAATTTTTTAAAGTTAAAACTTTTCCACCAGAGGTCGACAAAACCAGCGCTGTCACATTACAGTTTGTCAACAGTAAATTTAAAAATCAAAAAGAAGAAATAAATTTTAAAACTAATAAACCTCATTCCAAAACAAACAAAGATTATAGCACAGAACAATCCATTGCTACATCAGCCAACTTGCAATCTAAACCAATTTCCTCATTTCCAATATTGAAAAATTCCACTACGTACGCAAATATCGTAAGGTCTAAAAATTCTGAGAGAATCTCCGAAAATATTAAGGCCGATAATTTCAATGAACTATATTTGAATATCTCAGAATTAGACACAGAACAAGAATCAAACACTCTAGAAAATGTCTCATTTAATATAAACGATCTTAATGATGACATGTTCCTAAAAATTAATACCGAGTTTAACAAAACGATTCCCAACACTCTGTATAAATCGTTTACAAACTACTACAGCGATAAGTCGTTAATCTTAGCCATAACAAATCAACAATGTGCGTTATATAAGTTCCCTCTAGAACAATTATACAGTCTAATCAATCAAAATCAATTAGGCAGAGGCATTCACATGATCCTTAATCATCCCAATGACCGCTATGTTATCGTTGAGTTTAAAACGTGGGCGGACCGTATGAACTTTAAAAATAACTACCGATCTTTGGGAAATTATATACTTTGCTCCATAGATATGAACCGTCCAGTTACACTATCTGGCAGAATTCAAAACTGCCTTGCCCATTTGAAAGAACAAGAACTACAAGACATCCTTATTAATTATGGTTCAATTAGTAAATTTAAACACTTACTAAACCCTCACTTCGAAGATCAAATTCTGTCCAATACAGTTGTCTTCACACTTACCTTAAAGAAAAACATTATACCCACTGACATACCCACCATTATTACTGCAAGAGGCTCTCCTATGGTTTTGACCTTCAGGGGAGTACAGCCACAATGTTTCTTCTGCCTTCAAAGAACACACCTTATTAAAGATTGTGCAGCAAGAATATGCATACACTGTGGTATTAAAAAGAATAAAGTTCACAGATGCCCTGGTAGACCTATTAATACGGCTATCACATCCTCCGATAGTCAATCACCACATGGGACTAATTCAAACAGCAACCTCACAAACCCAGACAATCTGACTCAAATAAATCCTCCAACAAACCCTCTCACATCCAAACCTATCTTTCAAAATGAAAATCTTCAAGAAAGAACAAACACCAACCTCTACACTAATAGTAGTGAATCAGAGAACCAAGCAATAACATATACTGCTACTAAACCAATCTCTCAAACCAATAATACTCAAGATCATTCATTAGATACATATTGTACTAATCCCCGAGAAACAATGCTAGGCCAAACTCTTTCTACAAAAGAAGACAATATGACCAAACCATCTAACGAGAGCAAGGAAAACCCAGGCGATGAAGAAAATACACTTAAAAAATTTCAAAACAATTCAGCTATAACAACTCCCACCCAGCTTAAAACCAATGATGCTTCATCATTCGTGCCAGCTAAGTCTAATAAACCTAAACAAAGTGATCCACAAACTGTCCTCAATTCTTCAATGCCTGCAGTAATCAACCATCCAGATGAAAAGACTTATCAAACACTCAACCCAAAAGTCAGCATAATTAATGTTTCACAACAGTTACAGCAAACCGAAAATGACTCAGATCTAAAATTTAAACCAAATTCTTATAACAATAATAAAACACTTTCATTAAAAGTACAGGAAAAAGAAAACAACACTACTAAACTTAAAAAAACCCCAGAAACCAACACAACAAATACCCAAAATACAAATAAGAAAATTAAAAGAAAATCAATTCGCTCAGATAAATCAAGCTCTGATGATGACAGCTCCCATCCAATACATTATTCACCACCACCTGCTAGCAAACAAATCTCAGATATATCCAGCACAAAGCTTCACAAATCCATAGAAAAAAAGAGGAAAACCATGGATCCTATAACCATCGATACCATTGATCCATCTGACGAATCTCAGACAGATTACACTACTTCATCAGACACCGAAGACTTCATGGATGCGTTTCCTCAACCAACAAATATATCACCAATCCATCCACAAGTTCAATCACAAGACTCTGATTTCCAAACAACATCAGAACTCATTAACATGGAGATGCCCCACATTGACTTGGTACACTCTGCTGAGGACGGTTTGGATTAATCTATCATGTTCTGCAAAATTGCTGGCATTAATATTCATGGCATCAACTCAATTGATAGAGTTCTAGCTATTAAAAACTGGCTCTCGCTCTGCTCCCCTCATATACTTCTTATGGGTGAAACTAAATATCACCATAAGACTGATCATAAAATATTATCTCTTCTCTCAGCTCTCGGATTTACTAAATTTTCCATAGGCCATTCTGCTTCAGGTGGAGTCGGTATTCTTCTCAGCAAGTCAACACCACCAAACAGTTTTAGTATTCTATTCCTAGATGCCAATATTATTATCATAGAAATAGACTATTGGGGTTATCCGATCATCATAGCTTATATATATACAGCCAAAGACACCTCTCAATATCTAAAAATAATCCATATCCTAAATGCCATCAACGCTAACAGAGCCTCTCCTACTATTCTTCTGGGAGACTTTAACACTACATACAATGACTTCAACAAGAGATTTTTGCATCTAATAAATCGCAGATTAATGTGTGGAGAGGGTTTCTTCCCTCCTGAAGCCTACTCTTTCTATACTAAAACTAAAAAGTCCCTGATTGATTTGGTTTTCTACACCCCAGACCTCCATTTCAACCTTGATGCAGCCTTGGCCCCTGTTGCTTTCTCTGATCATATGGCTCTAATCTTACAACTTACACCTATTTCAATCCCTACACCCATTGATGGACCTGGTAAAACCATGCGCATGATCACCCAATCAAATATGACCGAAGCGATAGTGTCTGAGGCATACATCCTTTTCCAGAAAATAAACATCCTTTCCCTGCCTGCTGAGGAGGGCTGGTTTTCCTTCATTGGAATACTTCAGTCCATATTAAATCACCACACCAGGAAAATCAAAGGACCTAATGGCCTTCTAAATGACCTAACAGACATTAATATACAACTTCAAGCATCACAGCAAAACTTCACAAATACAGAAAAAATTATCTTCCTTAAAAATCTCTACAAAATCAAGCAAAAGTCCCTTGCAGAATATATATCCATCAGAAGAGCCAAATGTTTCTTAGCACAACAACACTGCTGGACGAGAGACTATCTCAGATGGGCACTGGGATACAATAAAAAACAAATCACTCCCTTATCCATTAATACTAATGGAACCAATCTTATTGGCTTTCCAATGATGCAGCACATCAGCAAACAATTCTGCCAATTAATGCAAAAAGATGGAGCTCCTCCTATAAACAGCTGGTTAGATGCTGGTGACCCCGGCGAACATGGCATCACGGAAATCCAAATCAAAAAGAAGATAACATCTCTCCCTGACGGCGTTCATCCTGGCCTTCATGGCATCCCAAATTTCCTTCTCAAACACCTCAGTCAATTCACTGTGCCAATTATTAAAAAAATGATTGATCACCTAGCCTCCGGCAACAGAAACATAACAGATCTTTACCCAGTGGCACTCGTGCCTTTTATTAAAAAAGCAAAACCACTAAACGACATTAACAGTATCCGGCCAATTTCCATGACCCCATTGCTTATCAAGATAATTGAGTCAGTCATTAAAGATCAAATCCAAACTCAAATTCTTAGCCATATCTCATCAAACCAATACGGAAAAAAGGGATCATCAACCTCGCATGCTATGTCCAATGTAACTGCACTGTTCAATTACATCAGAGGACATCGTAAATCAAAACCTATTGCCGTCCAGCTGGATGTTGCAGCAGCATTTGATTCAGTCCAGATAAACATCCTTCTGAATATTCTGTTGGAATGCGACATTCCAGCTGGGATTGTACAGATGATCAGCAATCTGCTCAACAACAGAGAGATTTTTCTCTCTCTTGATGGCAAGATCACACCAGGTTTCAAGCCATACAAGTCAATCCCTCAAGGATCCCCGCTCAGTGCCCTTTTCTTCACAGCATACATCAACCCTCTTCTGATGGATATAGAAAAAAACCTCCCTGGAATTTTCCTTCCCTCTCTCAATAAAAGCTTCAATGTATTTGCATATATTGATGACATCATGGTTGTGCTTCCCACCATTAAATACCTTCCTAATCTCATGAACATATTAAACAGAAATACAGCGAAACTTGGCCTACAAATAAATTTTAACAAATCTTCCATCTGGAAGATAATGTCTGGTAAACAAATTAACTCTCCCTTTTCTGCAAAACCCCAAAGATACCTAGGTTTTCCAATCTACAAAACTCCAACTGCAATGGCAAGAGAGATTCAAGATGCAATCCTCCATTCAACTGAAGCCATCACCACTTCACTCTCTAGAGTATACCTTTCATTATATGGAAAGGTTGGCCTCCTCAACATGATCATAATGCCAAAAATCTCATATTATCTTCCATTCGTTAAAATGTCTAAACAGTTTCAAAATAAAATTAACCGATTATGCACCAAACTTCTCTGGAGAGGAAGGACAGTTGCTATTAGCTTGCGAGGTATCCAACGACCATGCAGGTTCAATGGACTGTCATTCCACTCAATACAAGCAATCATTTTACAGAAAACCCACAACACTCTACATAATCTGATCCTCTCCTGTGGATACTCTAACATTATTAAAAAAGTTACACCGACAGATCGTCCTCCACCCTCTTCCAGTTCATGGATAGCATCCCTAATACAACAACTACAACTTTATAACCCGATAACATCCTTTAACCTTAACCAAAAAATCACCTTATGGGAAGCATACAATATAATCAACTATAATCAACAATCCATTAAAACCAGCCTAAAAATAACCAACCAAAGACTCATTACACACTTCAAAAGATGGAGTCTGGAACCCAAATTCCTTGACTTCATCATTAAAATAAATCTTAATGCGCTACCCACGAATTGGTTTCTTTATCACCGAAGAGGTTTTACCAGCATTGACCCTATATGTGGTCTGTGTGCTCGTGAAGATGAAACCATAGACCATATTATACACCGGTGCCCAAGACTTAAAACTCTAAAAGATATAATTATAATCAATTCCAACATAAGACCTGATATGATTTTCTCACTCGAAAATGCCATTCATAATGGGTTTTTTTCAATAATAAGGCTTTCTACCTTTGTCCTTTATTCCATATGGATAGTGAGATGCAAAAGTCTCATGGAATTACCCCCGCCACAAATCATACCATTGTTCTATCAAACGCTCAAAAAAATCAAGAAACGTGACCAGCTCCTTGCCTCCAGTAAAGTCTTTGCTGACACCTGGTCTTTAATTGCTCTTTCCTTTTCCTGATTATCAATTCCCAACTACCCAGCATTATAGAATAATCATTTATAAAAGAAAATATTCATGTTTATATTAAAAATGCTAATACCATTAAACAAGTTCTTTGAATCTCTTCACTATACCTAACCACATAAGAGTATAACATTGTGCTCTCATAACATAATCTAGCCAGATGACATATAGAACATTATATAATCATATTATTGTACAATTTATTCATTTATTTATCCTTTATTAGTATGTAATCACTATTTATTGTTAATAAAATTTTTATTGAAATGAAGAAACATGCTGAATGGAACCAAAATACAATCATGATAAGAGTATTTCATCACTTCCCCCATTCTAATATATATATAAAAAAATTGAAATAAAGCTTCTTAATGAAATTTATCAGAATTTATTTCTTGTCAATTTAACATTTGACTTGTTCGTTTTAATTCAACAACTAACACATCTTTGGTAGATTATAGGCTCTCGAAACTGTACATTTATCAAAAATATCCAGCTGGTATCTTGCTTTACTAATAAACTAACAAGTATCAAAATTGCTATACCATAAACCAAACAATAATAATTAAAGAAAAAAAATTAATTTATTCTGATAAATATTTGAAATAAATAGTTAAAATGATAAGAATAAATTAAGAATGTTATAGAATTAATTGGGGGTAGATAAATGTTAAAAAGACTAAAGTAATGGATTTTCTCAAAATAGGAAAATAAAGATTGATTATGATGAGTTAGAAGAAGTTAACAGCTACAAATACCTTGGCCAGATTGTTAATACAGATGGAAACATAATAGATGAAATTAATCATAGAATTAAACTTTGTTGGAGTGCTTTTGGTAGAAATGACTTGATACTAAAAGGAAATATGTCTCTGTGTTTGAAAAGAGAGGTTTTTAATAAATGTGTTTTACCAGTTCTTACTTATGGATGTGAGACTTGGACACTTAATAGAAGAGCAATACAGGACTTCAGACCACTTGAAGAAGTATGGAGAGATACATGTTAGGAGTAACAAGAAGAGATCGAAAATGCAGTATATGGGTAAGAGAACAAACAGGTGTTACTGACCTCATTGAAAAAATTAAAAGACAGGTGGAGGTGGGCTAGACATATTGCTAGAAGAGATGATAATAGATAGACAATTGATATCTTAAACTGGATTCCAAGAGATTGTAAAAGACCCAGAAAGAGACTACATGTGAGATGGATGGATGAAATAAGAAAGTGTGCAGGGGTGATGTGGAGAAGAGAAGCTAAAGATCGGTGAAAATTGATTGAACTTGGAGAGACCTTCATCCTGCAGTTGATTGATGATGGTTAATGATGATGATGAGATAAAAGAAATTTATTTTATAAATTTTTAGTCTTAGTTCCATGAAAAATAGCAATAAAAGTAAGGTTATCTAATATTAAGTGGTATATAATCTTTATTTAAAAAATATATTAAATAAAATGTTGAGAAAAAGAGAAATATTGATATTAGACATATTTGAGCATTTTTCTGTCAATTGTATCTGATTTAATATCTAGCTTTTTTAAAAAAAAAATCTATAATTGTATATATATGTACTAAAAACATACTATATTTGCTGGCATATAGGATGCACTTTTTTCCCCCTCATAATATGCCTAAAATATGGGGTGCATTTTATAAGTTGAAACTTTAGTCAGTCTAAAACTTCTGATTTATATTAATATACATATATAAGTATTCTATAGAATTTTGTCCTTTTGTGAAACAAAAAAATATTTATAAATACACATGTATATAAGCATACATGAAAGCTACATATAGCTATACAATATAGTCATATTAATATGTATATATTCTCATAATCATATCAATATCAGAGCAAAACATTCAAAATAACTTAATATTCTTATAATTTTTAATAAGTTATTATAAAATTAAATGGTTAAAATATAAAAAGAAATCCACCAGGTAAATAATATACAGTTAAGAAAAGTGACAATCTTCAAAATGTTTAGTTCTGGAGATGAATTTGTGGGTTTTGAGGATTAAGATTAAAAGGTACCTAACTACAGTGTTTCCCAGTTAAATTTTTTGTAGACATAAATAATTATAATATTAGTACAGTAAATCGTTATGGAAAATCATAAAAAAATGTAGAAAAACATTTTTTTTAAAATGTCTATTAAAAATGGGGGTATCTTATACACCGCTGCGTTTTATACGCCGGTAAATAGTGTATAATTTTCATAGAAATGTTTCATTTTTTATAGGTATGGTTTCTAATAGTTTTTATTTAAAAATAAATAAATATACCTTTCTCTGTACATTAAAATTAATTAATGAGTATTTCTTTGTAATTTGATTTTTATTTTTAAACAGTTTCTAAAAAAATAATGATAATAATAACGTAGATACTTTCAAAGATGGAGGAATCTCATATATACATCATTTTTAAACGACTTAGAAAAAATTTATTTTACAATAATCTTTAAAATCTAAATTAAATATTATATTATATGAAAATATTTATTTCAACTTGTACTCCATACCAAAATCTATTATTATAAGTAGAAAAAAAGATTTTATAAATTCTACAATATTTTATCAAATGTTCAGTTGTATAATTAGTTTAGTTTTTTTATGATGAATTGAATTTTAATTCTAAAATATTATTATTATTATTATTATTTTATTTATGCATAAGTAAATTATTCCATTGGTATTATCTTTGTATTAAAGCCATGCCTATAATCTCGGATAATCATTTTTCACTAGATGATAATATTGTATCCAAATCACCACCTAATTTCTGGATTGGCTTACTTTAATGAGGAGCGATGGATTTATACCTACAAATCTAAAAGTCAACTTTTTTTACACTATCCAAGCTAACAATCTGAATTCAAGAACATTGTAAGATTTTGAATCAGGGCCAATTTTATAGATGAAACAACTTTCTAATATACCAAATTAAAATAGATATGAAAATAAGACAATTTTATTATTATTATTTTTGTATATCTGTAGCAGAAAAATATCTAAATAAAAATTTAGAAGGTTTGGTCCACTTTTGATGATATGAAAATAAGACAATTTTATGAATTTTTTTTTTTATACATCTGTAGCAGAAAAATACCTAAATAAAATTTAGAAGGTTGGGGCCACTTTTGATGTAAAGAATCCCCTTCCTCAGTTTTCATTAAAAATCATTCAATTCTCTAAATAAATTTTTTATTCATTCTTAAAATTTTCCAAAATACACTTCAATTAAAATGAATGCACATTAATAGAAATTTAAACAAGTATTTGTGGAATCCATTCTCTTATTATAGTTACAAATTAAAGAATCTGTCATGTAGTCAAAATGTGCTGAAATTCAGAAATAATAAATGACTGAAGTTCCTTAGAACATTATTAACATAAAACTATAAAATGTTATTATTTATGCATTGCTAACATACTCTTTGTAGATATTTTTTTTAAGTTTAATAAAATAAAAACAAGCACAAGTATGTAATTAATTCTTATATGAAAATTTTATACTTAACATAAAATAATTATCAAGAAGCAATGGATATGTTTGTTAAATCACAAACTCCTAGGATATTTTAAATATAATATTAATATCATATATGTTCTTTATTACTTTTATAATGCTTTTCATAACCCACTATTGATGGTTTCGATTGCCCCAGCAAGCTTCTTCAGAACTATAACAAACACAATACAAATACATGAATACAAATATACATGAACATGTAATTTTAAATTTTATGTAAAAACCATTGTAAAAGTAATAAAGAACATAAATGATATTAATATTATATGGATTTGTCCATGCAATAAGAAAGATAAAGTTATATTTTAAATGTGTGTTATCTATGTATAAATGAAATGTTATTTGTTACATCCGCGTATAATTAATTGAGATGCATGTTGGGAGTAACAAGAAGAGATCAAAAACGCAATATATGGGTAAGAGAACAAACAGCTGTTACTGATCTCATTGAAAAAATTAAAAGACTGAAGTGGAGTTGGGCTGGACATATTGTTAGAAGAAATGATAATAGATGGACAATTGAAATCTTAAACTGGATTACAAGAGATTGTAAAAGACCCAGAAAGAGACCACATGTGAGATGGATGGATGAAATAAGAAAGTGTGCAGAGGTGATGTGGAGAAGAGAAGCTAAAGATCAGAGAAGATGGATTGAACTTAGAGAAACCTTCATCCTGCAGTGAATTGATAATGGTTGATGTTGATGATGATAATTAATTGTAGTAAAAATAGATATACCAATGTTTCAGCCATCAATCCACTATGATCTGGTCAAAATATTGATATATATATATTACAACAATTAATTATATACACATGTTTCAGGATTACATTTTGTTTATATATGTAGCCTGTAAAATCTTCATTTTAATATATATGTATTAAAATATTTAAACCATAGCAAAATATAAAATAATAATTCCCAAGTTTTTGGAACAATCTATCAATAATATAGTCATAAACATTGTACTTAATATTGAAAGTCCGTCATAGCAATTTTTTGAATTTTATTGCTATATTATTTATTAATTGTCCCTACAATCTTGTTGAATATTATTATGTAATGTTAAATTAAATATTTTTATGGATTAACTATAATATAAATAAAGAAATGAGTATGATTTTTTTCATGTTAATGACTAAAGAAATATTCTTATATTGCGGGTTCGTGTCCCGGCCGATGCTATGACACTTAAATATATATATATATCTTCTCAAAATAACCATAACTTCTTACACCTTTTAAGCAAAAATATTTATTATAATAACAGTTTCGACTGTTGGTCACAGTCTTCTTCAGATATCATTCTATGCCTCTACTTCTCCCTTTCCACCATTTTATTTTATTTCTGAAATAAAATGCTGAAAAGGGAGAAGTAGAGGCATAGAATGAGATCTGAAGAAGACTGTGAGGAACGGTCAAAACTGTTATTATAACAATAAATATTTTTGTTTAAAAGGTGTAAGAAGTGGTTATTTTGAAAATATATATTGTTGTAACTAAAGAAATAAGTAGCACTGTTGCTAAGTGACCATCAATATCTATTGGCAGATCTTAAACTTTACTATTTGCTTTCTAGAGTGCAGGATAACTTTTGTTTGAGTTTATTTAGAATATGACTCAAGATAAAAGACTATTGTAGGCTATTAGAGCAAATAGTTTGGCTTAAGAGTAGTCAATATTAATTGATGGATATTCTAGTAACATTACTGCTTACATATTTCTCAAGTTATTACATGGAAATATCTCAACTCATTCATTTAATTACATTGTATGCGTGTAATATGCATAAATGTATATACACGCTCTAAATATGTGCATAATTGGTAGCATTATTTAATTTAAATTGTTTATTACAAATAAATGCTTATTACAGTGGATTACATACATATTTCTGTAATTCTTCGAATTACTTTTTTAGTTGATAGAATTTTTCTAAGGGCATTCCATAAAGAGGCATTGTTAATATTGTCTGCATCAAGTATAAAATTATTTGTCTGCTTCTACTTTGAATGCAAGTTAAGTTCTTATATAGTTATATGAGTTTGGCACTATTTCAATGACTATACTTTACCAACTTCTGGAATATAGATAATTATTGCTCTAACATGAATGGTAAAAATATGCAGGAAAACTCATATGATGCTTTGACTAGTATATAATAAATATCAATAGAAAAACAAAATGCAATTTTAATTTTGCCAATTGATTCTTTACCTCTCTTGTAACAAATAAGAACCTATCCTTATAAATTTATTTAAACGCACATTAATTACATAAGTAATATTTACTAAGGCTGTAAACTTCGAGAATGTGCGTGTGAAAATACAAAGGTAGGGACTTCTACAGGTCTTAACCACATGCTTACACTTTGAAAGAAAGGGGTTCCCCTCTTTTCTTCCAAAGCGTAAGCTTGTGGTAAAGACCTGTAGAGGTCCCTACCTTCGCATTTTCATGTGCACATTCTCAAGGTTTACAGCCTTAGTAAATATTACGAACCTATCCTTATAAAAGGAAAATCTGCTATAATGTTTACTTCTGCTTATGTTTTCAAAATATTTGCTTCTGATTGCACTAGTTTAAACTATTATGGTAACAACACGTTGTGTATGTTCTCACATAGTGACTTTATATTCAGATGTAGTATTTAATAACTGATCTTGTTAACTGTTGTCTGTTTTATTTTATTTTTTAAAGATTATACATTTTATTTGCTTAATGTTTTGATATTGAATTTCTGGAGCATGTTTTAAGCCTTGTGATGTTTAATGTATAGCTTTTTTATTTTCTTTTTTATTCTGTTTTGTTTATTTATTATTTATGTTTTTTTATATTTAGAATTTTATTTTATTTTTATTCTGCTTTATTTATTTATTATTTGTTATGTTTTTTTTTTATGATTAGAATTTTCATTTTGTCTTTGTTTAATTGTTTTTTTAATGTCATTTCATTTTGCATGCTTTTTTTTTTTTTGCATGTTTATATGTTTGCTTATTGTTTTCAGATCTAAGTTTTGATATGTGTGCGGCAATGAAAGGTACATATTTTTATTTATTTATTTATTTTTATCTGTCATGGTTAGTCTATTATAAAATCAAAAAATAACAAGTCTGTCTAGTTAGTAGTTTAGAAATTCATGTGACATTAGTATTGATTGTTCCATTCCTTTGACCAAACTGAATTTTTTTTCTTTATTCAAGTGAAAGTCAATTGAAGACTACTTAGTGCACCATTCTTTTGACTGTTTTCAACTGCTTAGGTTAACTCAATTTTTATACAATCAATTTGTTTTTAATATGTATTATAATATAAAATCCTTAGATTAATCTAAAGAAAATTAAAAAGTATTGCTTTTTAAGCTTATCTGTGAAAGTAATACACCACCATTAAGTCTATGCTGTGCATATTGTCTGGCACAGCAGAACATGCATTCTAAATTTAAAAATTTACAATTATGCACAGTCTAATTTATTCAATTGCAAGGAAATTATATAACATTTGTAGTTCAAGCTTATTAAATTAAGTCATGTGAGGTATGACTTGATTTCTGTACAATTATAGTTTTGGTATTGAGACTTTGGCAATATTATATTGCTAAAGCTATGGTGTATCTAAACTCATTTCAGTCCCATATGGCTATTTAAGTTAGATAGCTGGATTCGAAGACATATAAATGTCTGAAATTTTCAGATTTTCTACTTAATAGTTAACTATTAGATAAGTGCGGACTTTAGCTGGTATTTTTAAATCTAATGTCTGAAAACTCTAGTGCCTCACTGAAGACAGCCACAGCTAGAAACTGGTATGGAGATAGAAATATTCAGAACAGCTTGTTAATAGCTATTAACACTCATTATATAATATAATATTTTTTTCAAATTGTTTAAAGACATGATTTCAAATCAGGTTGAACCCACATAACGTTTATATACAGTACATTATGTATTCAAAATATTCAAATCACCCTCCCAAACATTATGATATTTCAGCAATGGCCTCTATGAATACATATAATGTTTGAATTTCAAATATCCGATACACAGTGGAATATTTTGATACATTATATGTATAAATGTATTTTTAAAATAATCCACAAGAATGTAAAGTTAAAGGAACAGGGATGATATAAAGTACAGTGATACTGGCCATATAAAAATGATCTAAATATAGAGAAAAAGGTATTTGAAGAAGTTTTATGAATTATTTATAAAAATTGCATTAAGTTTAAAAAGAGAGAACTTTAGAATTTGGTCTTTTAAATTTTTTAATGTTTAAAATATTCTTCATAATCTATAAGGGTATTTCATAAATTTAAAATAATGAGATAATTGATTAATATTAAGCAGTGCAAGTTTATGCAACAAAAGAAATATTACATCACCCAGCATATCTACTTTCCATGACCGTGAGGTTGTATCAGGTAAACCATGAAATTTTTTTTTCACCTCATAAATAGGCATAAGATTTTTTATTCATTTACGTAGCTTATAGACAACAATTTCACATCCAATAGTGATTTGGTAAATAGGCTTCTAATTATTTTTATTTAGCTGGTAATTGTTTTAGATTAATGTGCGTTCATCATTATATCGACTATAAAAATAAGAAAATACAATTGTAATATGATGAAGGTTTTTTACTATTGGTGATAGCAGAGCCTAATATTTTTTACAGGTGCTGAACCATGGTTATCTACAACTTACTCTTATCTATATGCTCTGAGCAATTGACATTTTCCAAATGTAAATGTTTCTATATTAATAGCTAAGAAAAGTAAAAAAATATAAATCTGTTTGACCAGTTAATATTAAAAGATATGTTGAGATCAGTTTGCTATTTTGGCACTTGAATATCATGTTACATTTCAAGAAACTGACCACCCATAATTCAAAGATATTTTTTGTTTTTAATATGAATATAAATATCAAATTTATTACATAAATAAACAATACTATACCTATGTTTTTCATAATAAATATTTTATATATAGAGCTCGCAAAATAAGCTCTTAACGCAAGTTTATTAAATTAGATCATGTGATATCTGACTTGATTTTTTTTGTAATAGTAAATATTTATATTTCTTGCTTATTCTTAAATTAGCAATGGGTTTGATTTGATTCATCATATTTCTTATGAAGAAGTAATGCTAAACTAATACAATGAAACTAGATATTTGTTCGTCTCATATCCACTCAACTCTTCATCTTCATTAATTGAAAAGATTCTAACTGATGTATATGAATATTCATTTTATAAATATTAACAATCTTAATCAATGCCTTTTTATCTATGCCTTCATTTACCACACTCTTTTTTATATGTTAAAGCATTGACCGGGAAGGGAACCCGGGCCAGCTGCTTGGAAGGCAGCTATGCTAACCACTAGACCACCATAAGTTAGAAGAAATATTATCTACTGATGTTGCTGTCTTTTACAAAATCATTCTTCATTTTTTTGTAATAATACAGCATCACATTCCATCAGCACACAATCCTATCTTTAATGATGATTATTATTAAATCCAATTAAATAAACATGTTGTCGATGAAACATGTCAATGGCACATTTATTCCTGTGATTATCTGATTGTTGATTTTAATTTTTTTTAGCACTATACTCTACCAGATCATTTGCATTCAATTGAGTGTTGGTCCACTTATTTATTTGTTATTAAAACAGGTAAAACTCTATACGTATTGCCACTCAGTGATAAGAAATGGTAATCATGTGTTGTTTATTTGTTATCTATAAAATGTTTTAAAGTTTTGGCCATTACTACAAATCAAAAGAATCACTATTTTTTCTATCCTGTTTTATTGCTCACCTTTCATATTCATAGACGATCATCAGAAATGTCATCAATTGAACAATTCTGATCTGCAATTTAACTGTTTGTATATTTTTTAAAAATAAATAATATATAGGATATATGAGCACAGACTTTACCCTATATATTACATATATAGACACAGGTATATAATAAGCCTGTGTGTTTCAGTTATTACATAGTGAAGATGTCTGCCCATTCCTTGTATATGTATTAAATGGATTATGTCCTGTACATGAAGGGTCAGATTGACCTTAGGTCAACATGGGTGTGACAAGAATCTCGGCCTCAGGGTGGCCTTTGAGCATTCCATCATCAGATTTTCAATTGGATGGATGGTTGAAGAGTTGGAGTGTGGAGTAGATTGAAGCCTGTCCATTAAAGTATGAGGATTGGCTATCTTAATATATATATATATATATGAGCACTTATAGCATATATGTGTAGAGATGGTAATTTGGACCAACTGATGATTGCTGCTTTAGCATGAAATACGAATATTGGTGATTATTTATCTTTTCAACATATATGTGTTCAAGTGTATCAGTGTTATGAGATAGTGTGGAGAGTTGTGGGTTGTGTGAAAGTCTGTGCTCATATACCCTATATATTACATATATAGACACAGGTATATAATAAGCCTGTGTGATTCAGTTATTAAAAATAAATAAGTAAATAAAGACTATTAATATTTCTAATATTCATTTGAATATATTAATTGTAAATTATCAACCCTTTATGAATGCATATTTTAGATGATTTTAATCAAATAAAACCCTTCTCAATGTTAAAGCAAAGTTTTCCAAGTACTTTTCTACAACTGTTTTAAAAAAAATCATATAGTCATATGTGTTTTTCAGTGTTCAAATAGTAAGTTGAGCATAACAGTTTCTTTCACGATCAAACTGAGAGTTTTTGTCTTTTTTTATTTATCTGGGAATTAGTCCAAGAACTTTGACCTTTGAATCTGCCCCTCCACTTCTTGCTTAAACGATACAACCAAATTTTATGACAAATTTTGTATAGTATGTAAACCAAGTATATTTTAGAAATCTATTTCTATAATATAGATAATATGTAAATAGAAGGTTTTGAACTCAGGATTTTTCAATCTATTTATTCTCCACTCTATCTCAAGAAATGTATCTTTTTCATATATGTGTGGTCATGTGTGTGCTGGAGATAGAATGGAGGATGAATAGGCTGAAAAATCCTGAGTTCAAACCCCTCTATTTACATATATAGGAAACATTCAGTTATAATCATTGAAATACTTACTGCCTTGGAATTAAATATAAATAAAAGTATCTTGTAATCTGGATACAGTAATAATTCCTATATATTTGTTTGTTGTTTTATAATACTAATCTAACGAAGAAGCTCTTAATATTTATTCATTTAAATCAATCTTATAAAAAGTATTAAATCACATTAATTAATGATATTACTGAAATGCAATTATGTTCATTTCACATCCAGTAAACTATAATTTGCTTGATATCACACACAAAAAACTCAAAATTAAATTTTTTATTTAATTGAACTTATAGTTTAGAGATCATGTGACATCTTAATGGCAATTGCCCTTAATTAACTCTTTTATCCTATTCACGTGATTCTTGCCTATTTGCATTTTAACAATTATTGCATATAAAAAGTTACTAAAATTGTACCACAGATAAAACATTACCTCAGAATATAGCTGTTTTTTTTATACTTTTAATGTCTTGACTTAGTTATTAAAGTGAAAGGCTGAAAACCTCTCCTATGCGCTTTTAGAATGCTTATATGACAGCCAATCAGATGTAATGATGACTATATAGGGAGCTCTTATCACAACACAAGACAGACATTTTATAAAAACAAGGTGGTTCCACCTTTCTCTTTACTTAAATTTCTACATATATAAGCCAGTCTGAAGACTTAAGTCTAATATTTTTTTTCTCAACCCAAAAACAATTTCCCAATAACTCTATAAACTTTAACATCTTATTTAGGTATTTATTATAGTGACGTCAGTTATTTTATTTATCCAATATTTTATGTGAGGTAAATTATAAAATTCTTTCGTTTGAGCAAGTATAATAGCGCACTATGACCAAACATTGACAATTGATCATCAGCAGTGAGTGTGTCGATCTTGTAAAACAATTCTAGCATTTCAGAACCTTAGTGAGCCCTTAAAAACATTTTCTTGCAAAGGAATATAACAATCAATTAAAAATAATTGCATCTATTTTTTTTAATTTTACGGATAACTAAATGATGCTACTAATTTGGTCAAAATAACTTCCGGAAAAATTACTTTTTTATAATGTCTTAGGAAAAAGTTATTTATTAAAGAAAGTTTGTGTGAGCTTAATTTTAAAGTAATAGTGTATATAAGTAAAATTTAATTTTAGAAATATTTCAGTTTGTGAAAATCTTTTAAAGAAATATATAAATTAATTAATGTTCTTTTAATTAATAATTTTTTTAGATTTGTGTCAGCAAATACACTTCATACAATAGTCTGATCATATAGGCATATAAAAATCAGCATAATGTAACTGAGTGAAATAAATAAAAGTAACACTCAGGCAATAAATAATATTGGTAAATTTGGAGTGCATTTCTTAAATTAATTTTGTACTAAAGAATGCTAGATGAATTTGTAGCTTGCAATTTTTTAAAATTATTTTATGAGGAGTTCGAACTCAGACTTCCACACGACTCACAACTCTCAGTGCCATCTTATATTGCTGACCCACCTGATCAAACACATGTTGAAAAGATAAATAATCACCTATTACGCATTTCGTGTTAAACCAGTACTCATCAGTTGGTCCAGATTACCATCTCCACACATATATACAATCAGTACTCTGCTTCATATTAAGATACGTCAACATGGGTAGGATAACAACCTTGGCAGTGTGGGCTTTGAACATTCTATCATCAGATTTTTAATGAAATGGAAGGCTGAAGAGTTGTGGGTTGGAGTAGTTTGAAGCCTGTCCATTAAAGTATGAAGATTGACTATCTTAATATAAAGCTGAATACTGATTGTATATATGTGTGGAGATGGTAATCTGGACCAACTGATGAGTGCTGGTTTAGCATGAAATAGGTATATTGGTGATTATTTATCATGTCAACATGTGTGTGATCAGGTGGATCAGCAATATAAGTTGGCACTGAGAGTTGTGGGTCGTGTGAAAGTCTGAGTTCGAATCCCGCATATATTACATATAAAAATCCAGGTGTAAGCATGTATAATATATTAAAAATTATTTTATGTAAATGAATTAGAAAAAAAACAAAGATTGAGAAATGTCATTAAATAAATTTTAATATAAGTTAATAAGAAAAGTAAACATAGACTCAGTACTCACGATATTTTTCCCACCAGTAGTTAAAACCTAATCATATTACTATTACATTTATTTTTGCACTCAGCAGATAGCCGCTTTTGTGACCAACCCAAATTAAGCTGGGATGCTTCTATTTTAGCTAAGAATAGTTAAATATCCAATTACCAACCGTTATTGGATGGCTAGTCGGCTTGCTCATGAGCTGGTCATATTATGATGCTACCTTCATTACTGGTCAGATCTTGGCAGGTAATGCCAAAAGGTCATTTTTAATGTATAATTACAAAAAAACAAAGCCCACTTGTAATCATAATATATATCTACACACACACGGTTTAAAAACAGCTTATGAAATGTTACTATATTTCATTCTTTTATTTATAAAGTGCGTGAATGAATATTAAAATATAAAATCAATACACAAACACACTCAGCTTTATCATCATCACTTTTGGCTGCCATTGGTCTATAACAATATTTTACATATTTTTAAAAAGCATTGTAATATATAGGATATATGAGCACAGTCTTTCACATGACCCACCACTCTATCTCGTATCACTGATACACTTAAACACATATATGTCAAAAAGATAATTAATCACCAAAAACCAGCAATCATCAGTTGGTCCAGATTATAATCTCTACATATATATGCAATAAGTGCTCAGATATATATTAAGATAACCAATCTTCATACTTTAATGGACAGGCTTCAGTCCACTCCAACTCTTCAACTGAACAATCCAATTGACAATCTGATGTTGGAATGTTCAAAAACCACCCCAAGGCTGAGATTCTTGTCATACCCATGTTGACCCAAAGTCAATATGACCCCTCATGTACAGGACATAATCCATTTAATACATATACAAGGGATGGGCAGACATCTCTACTATGTAATAACTGAAATACAGGCTGATTATATACCTATATCAATATATGTAATATATAAGGTATGTAAGCACACTTTCACATGGCCCACCACTCACATTGTGTGTATATTAAATTGTAAAAAAAACATACAAGAAAAATATTTTAAAATGTTATTCTTGAAATAAAATATAAATATGATAATAGTTAAAATTTTTGAGCTTATATGGTAGGGTTGTGGAGGTAGTCAAGTTAAATCAGAATTTGTACCACACTTATATTTATGTCATAATCAATGCTATATTGTTACTAATTCTCCATATTTGTCATTTTCTTTTGTTAGCTCCAGTGGCAATTTTTGACAATATTCAACATTTCATTTTAATATTAAATCTTTATTTTATATTAGAATTCAATAAATTGGCTTTGATTTGTTAGAAATATAAGTTTACAAACAAAATAAATTCTAAAAAATCATATTTGAAGTTTGCAAATATTGAAATAATAATAATATACAGAATACGTAATGAGGACAATGTACTGAATAATATTTTTGTATTGTAATTTTTACCACAGCACTCTCATACAAGGTAGGGACTGGTATCTATCTGATTTTAACACCTTGTGGAGGGAGCACTCATTAGCATATGACCAAAAATATGTAAAAAAGACCCATGATCTCCAAGGTGCAAATTTCTTACTGAACCAGCATTCATCAGTTGGCCCAGTTCATTTCACATGTCTTTGGTTATATGTTTATAATTATATCCCTCTACAAGTACGTGTATAAAAACCGGTCCCTACCTTGAGTGAGAATGGTGTAGTGAAAATTACCCTACAGAAATATTCATTATTGGATAATCTCTAGACCTAATGAATGTTTAATAAATATATTAATATATTTTCATTAAGTAATTTGTGTCAAAGTTGTGCGAGCAGTACATTTGACACATCAATTAAACTGTAGTAATTTGCTATCTATCTGTCTATATATATAATAATAATAAACTGAACAATGATAAAGATATGTATAAGAGATTGTGGTGTGGGCTAACTGATGAGTGGTCTTTCAGCATGCAATGTGCACCTTAGGGACCATATATTTTTTTCACATGTCTTTGGTCATATGTTTATGATTGTATCTCTCCACAAGCTGTTAAAAGAAAACTAGTCCCTACCTTTTATAATAGTGGTGTACAACAAATTACACTACAGAAATATTATTCATTATTGGATAATCTCTAGTCTAATGAATGTCTAATCAAAAACTATTAATATAGAACAAAGTACTTTTTTATCATTCAGTGATAGGCATGGATGTACCAAGCTAGTGACTCCAGAAAATTAACTAAATTTTTGTTGATTGAGATTTATTTTTAAAATAGGAATGAATAATGGTAAACCCTTATAAATCTATCAAATTCTGCTCTAAAATATAATTTTATACTTAAAATTTTTTAAATATCTCAAAAGTTTCTAGTATCTTGTTGGTAAAAATGCTTTTGATCTATTTCAAGAGGCATTATAATGTTACCAATAATAATTTTTTGTTAGCTTTACCGTCGAATTTATTAACTTCTATTTATTTAATAATAAAACAAAAATGAATAATGGGTAAATTCAAAGCACTTACATATATTATCTTAGTTTTAAATAATTATTGTACAATTATTGTTTAAAAATAATCATTAATTTTTAATAACAGTAGCAAACTTTCCATACAGTAGTGCCACCCAGTGCAAGCCTTAGCGATCAATGGGTGCAGGAAGGTTTATGCATAAAATCTCTATCTAGTTCCTACTCATCTAATATGCCTAGACTAGTTTCTAACTTGTGGCTTTCATCAATGAGGATCTTTGGATCTGAGAGTACTGCACGTAGATCTAACGATTTAATGCAACCCTGCAGTAGCCACCTTTCATCTATCTAGTTAACTATAAAGCTAGGAGCTCAAGAATGTCTAAATAGGTAAAAAGTTGCTGATGGAGGGTTGCATTAGATCCTTAGTTCTAGGTGCAGTGCTCTCAAATTGAAAGCTCCTCACTGATGAAATCCACAAATTAGAAACTAGTGTGGAGATATAGGATAAGTAGGCACTTAATGGGGATTTTATGCATAAACCTTCCTGTATCCATTGATTACTAAGGCTTGCACCGGGTGGCACTACTGTTAATAACTGCTTGTGAATGCATAGAAAATGGTGATCATGTGATGTTTTTTGGATTTAATTTTTAATAAGCTAGAGAAAATTTGAATTTTTTGGGGATTCCAAAAATCTTTTTAATGTAATCTCATTCCTGATCTTGAACTTAGAAAATAAACGGAGTCATCAAGCACATAGAGATGGAAATAATTTTTTTTAATATTATTGACTATCAGAAAGTTGTAACCTTTTTAGATTTTTTAAAAATTAATACAACAATATAATATCAACTTCATTTTTTAGTATCAAATGAGTGCATAACCTGGAAAAATATCATTAAAGGTCATGGAAATATGATTTAAAGCAGAATGATCATATCTAAACAAAATGCTCACACAATATACAGAACATAAAAATATTAGAGTTAATTAATGATTCAGTGGCTTATTATTTCTTGCCACCATATTTCATATCTATATATATATATATATTCTGATTGTGTTACCAAGATAAACATTCATATCATGACTTGAATACATTGAAATGTCCATTTCATATTTGTTTTAGGTGATTGGCAAATGGAGATTAATCTAAAGTTAAAATATTAAACTGCATATTAGTAAGATAATATACGGTAATTAAATATAACAATAGGTTATATTCAAATTTAGCAAGGATATAGACAGAAACATATATATTTGTTATAGAAAATTTAGTTTAGTTTTATTAAATAGTTTTCTGGTAAGTGAAAACTATATTTTAAAGAAAAATTTTAATCCCTTATTAAGATTAAAATATTTATTTAAAAGAAAAACAATTTATAATTAACAAATTTCAAATAAAAAAAGTACAAAATGTTATTACAAGATAAATGTTTTATTTACATAAAATAAATTGGAAATCAGAAATAAAATGTATATTATATTATGTTATCTGAATTAATTACCCTTAAAATGATCTGATATCTTTAATGTATAACTATGATTTGTTATAAATTTTCAGTTTGTTTTTAAAATAGACAATTCCTACAATAATTTTTTTTTTTTTGTAATTATGAGATTAGAATTCTATAAGAACAGGAGTTGGCAAACTTTTTAACATGAAGAGTCACTTCATACCATTTACAATTTTTTTAAACACTTTAGCAATACTATTTTTTATATCAAAATTTTATTCTAACAGTTTCAACTATCCTGCAGTCATCATCAGTTACAATATTCAAATATATTTATTATACAATTCATACATATTATGTATATGAATATATGTATAAAATGTATTAATTGTATTATTAAATATTTAAATATTGGAGCCTAATTTGTTTAAATCCCCCATTCCCATTAATTCACATAAGGAAAGAGGTATCTCCTTGCCCTTAAAGAGCCACAAGAACCCCCCTCCTGCAATTAAAGAGCTGCAAAGAAAAGAGTACCCCTCCCCCATTAAAGAGCCACAAGAAAAGAGGTGAAAAATATATTCTTGAAAAACTGAATGGGTGTGGATATATTTGAACATTTATTTTAGTGATAGAACCTCTTATATATCCTAATGAAAATAAAAATTCTCTTAAAAATAAACAAAAAATTACTTTAACAGTTTAATTTATTCCCAAATTTGTAATATTTAAATATTCATCATATACAATAATTACTAGTCTCATATTATATCATTTACAACTTTCTTAAACACTTTAACAATACTATTTTTTATATCAAAATTTTATTCTAACAATTTCAACTGTCCTGCAGTCATCATCAGAGCTCCAATATTTAAATATTTAATAATACAATTAATACATTTTATACATATATTCATATACATAATATGTATTAATTGTATAATAAATATATTTGAATATTGTAACTGATGATGACTGCAGGATAGTTGAAACTGTTAGAATAAAATTTTGATATAAAAAATAGTATTGTTAAAGTGTTTAAGAAAATTGTAAATGGTATGACATGTAAAAGTAGAAATCAATACATAAGAAAAGAAAGTAGAAGAAGAAAATAAATACTATTCTATAATAAGGCTGTTTGTTGTAATGTGCATTTTTCCTCTTCTAGAATCATCAAAATATATATTTACAAATTGCAAGTGGAAATAAAAGATGTGTTTATGTTCTTCATGATAAAAAGAGCCATGAGATTGGGACCAAAGAGTCACATTTGGCACGAGTGCTGTTTGTCAATCCCTGATTTAAAAAAACCCATTAAATAAATAGTGTGCTGCAGAAATCAATTTATTTTCTTTTATGATATTCTTTTTCATCATGCTGATTATCATTAAAGGAATTACTATCAGACTAATGTGTGATTAATAGAAACCTTCCCAGTACATCTATAAGCTTTTCATGCATTATTAATTTACATCTAAAAACTTCTTCCTATGTGTATAGAACCAGCTTCATCAGAATGGTCTCAGTTGTATCTAATTAGTTATAATTAAGTCAATTATTTGCCAACCATATAGAAAGATACAACTAATAATTATCAATCCTGATTAATTTTGTTTTATAATTTTATCTTTTTCATTACATCACCAAATCCATGTAATGTTAGTATCATTTGTGTTCTTTATTACTTTTTACAATGCTTTTTTAACCAACTATTGACAGTTTCGAGTGCCCCAGCAATCTTCTTCAGAACTTCGACTTATATTTTCAAATGATATTAATATCATATTCATTTAAAATAGGAAGAGGATTGTAAGAGCTAAATTCCACAGTTAAATATTCATTTTAAAACATGCAGTAAGAATCAGTAGTTTAAGTTTCAGGAATTGCCCTCTTTATACTTAGTTATTAGTATTCAAAGGATAAGCTTATCTTTATAAAATATAAAATAAATTAGAATATATATAAAAGTCAATGGGAATTATTATTTTAAATTGATATTCATGAATACTATTTTAAATATTTTATTAGGACCAATATTAAAAAGGGGGGAGGCTAAAGGCTTTATTGACAGCTTATTAAAGCTAATGTTGGAATGTGTTCTTGCTTTATTGATTTGTTTACAGTAGACTTGTCTTTTTTATTAAAAGCTTTCAAATAGACTATAGTTTATAATACAATACATATATATGATATACTTTGTGGATTCATTCGCGTATGGTTTTTATAATTAATGTATCGACATTTTATCTTGTTTCACAGGCTATCAATTGTGTGATAAATAGAATATTTTAAAGATAGTTGTTTATGGTTTACGTAATCAAGTCAAAATATCGGTGTATTAATTATAAAATCATATACAGATGAAATCGCAAAGTATATCATTTATATTTGTAACCGTATCAACGTATATATATGTTACAGATATGCCAACATAGTAACAGAGATACTAATGTACAATTATATGAAGTTAGTTATGTAGTTTCAAAATTTTGTATACCTTATTCTTATAGATATATTTTGAAACATATCTATAGTTTACCAATGATTCACATGCCTAGCTTTTAGATTTTGATGTAAAGTTGTAATGATTTGCATTTCTGAATTTAGGATACACTTATTTATTTTTATGACAACGATTGTTGGACACTTTATTGAATAAGTGAAGATTCTAGATTGGCGTCTGTGTGAATGTTATCTGCTAATTAACAAGTTTCAAAACAATACACTTTAGCTTTGAAAGAACTAATTGATTTATGAATAAAATTGATAGTATTGTTTTACTATGTTAATTTGTTCCATGGTGGCATATATATTTGTATGTATACGTAAGGTTATATAATTATTATCCATTGATATAATTTTATATTATAAATAGATTAAATAGATTTTAAATTATCCAAGTTAATTATAAAATAATAATTAGGAATATGTATAGTGCATATTAAAATACAGCTTTCACGAATTTACAATAAATTTTTGTTTATTTTAATAAGGTCTCTTTATTAATCATTGTTGTTATCTTACAATTATATGCCATGGCCAATTGAATATTTCAAGATGTCTCTAAGGTCTCCACGACCTAATGAACATAGATTAAATTGCTGGTAGTGGTCGAATGCTTTGTACGGATCTATGGTTGAATGGCTTCAACAGCAAATGTTAATTTTTCTTATGCAATGTCAGCAATTAAACACTCAATGTAGGTTGATGCCTAAATATTGACTATCACAAATAGATGTAAATCTAGTAGCATCCTCTGCTGGTCATACCTGAGAATTCTCATTTGTCCGTTATTATATATAATCGCTTCCTGATGTAAAAGGCCAATTTTTTTGACAAAGGTTTAAATATCGTAGCATTAAATTTTGGGATGTAATTTCAATATTGTGGTCCTAGAATACATTATATGGGGCCGTGGGAGGGGGATACAATCTAACTGACTATCAAAATTGACGATCAAATATAATATTTCATTGTCTAATTACATGAACGTTACATGCCTAGAAACAGAGCGCAGCAATAGAGTATATATTCATTTTTAAAAACGTATTTATAATTAATATATATTTATACATACACACATACAAGGTTATTTTTATTAACTGTCAGATGGCTGCAACATGTTTAAGAAATGAGTGTATAAAATGTCTTATTTGTTCCATTGGTGCTCATTCATGTAAACCTGTAGCAATTATTTGATTTAGACCACCCATGTGGTAAGATTGAAATCCAATGAAAATTTAGTTTCTTTAATGTAAATGTTTTGTTAAAGAAATGGAAAAACATTAAAAGCACCAGGGATTTCCATCCAAACCAATAAGTCTTAAAGTTAAAAATGTATTTTGTAAATATCAATTAGACAGATCTACATATGAAATCAGACTATTCATTTCTTATAAAGGCCAATTTAATGCTTTGTATGTGCTTATTTATATATGTGAACTATTGTTTACTACTCTCAATGAAAAGAATTGCAAAATTGGAAATATTTATCTAAATTTATTTATAATTTATTCAGTAAAAAATAGTATTTCTATAAAAAAGAAGAGGGTTTGCATTTCTTTATTCTCTAGCTAAAAATAACTAGATACCCAATTACCGACCAATAATTGGATAGCTAGATAAATTGGGTATGAGTCAACTTATTGAAAGAATAATCTTAAATTTGCTTGGAATATAAAAAAATGTTCCTTAAATTCAAATCCTACATTTTGGACACTAATATCAGTAGTCACAAAGGAAGGCAATGCCTGCGGGTCTCCTCAGTCCAGGGGCCCATAAACATGAAAATTTTTAGGAAGGCAATTAAAATATATTCACACGAAAACAATTATTAACTATATTTCATAAATGTCTGCCTTCGGGCCCAATTTTTCTAGTTATGCCACTGGCTAACATGCTAAACGCTGTGCAATGAGTGTGAATAATTTATGCAAATTTTTTTTTACATATTCTTTAAATCTATGGTTATTTCTAGTGGATTATTTGTCATTTGTTGTTTTCATATTATATAATATTCATATTGCTACTATTTTTTTCTCTTTATATACTTGCGGGGGGGGGGGTTATATATTACATTGTATGGAAAATATGTAATATGGCGGTAGTTTGAGTGCGTGGGGATCTCTGGATGGATGGAATGAGACTATACGGTTTCCTTTCATGATGGGGATTACCCAGGCAGACAGACGAAGCCATTATAGTTAGCAATTGTTAACTTGCAATTTAAGTTGCCTAACCTCTCGACCGTTGGCGATGAGGTCCAATAAGTGTCTTTTGAAACAAAAAGTTGGTTGAATATAAAAAGGTTGAGGGATTTTGGAAGAAAATATAAAATATAAGTTATGCAATAAAATCAGAAATATAAAAGCAGTGAAAAAACCTCTGTGAAAAGCAATTGGTTTACACTTGTTTTTACATATAAATAAATTATGATAGAATGATAAAAAAAAGCTAATAAATAACTTGAAATATAAAATGAAGGAAGAAATTAAATATAGTTTATAAGGATTTAAAGACCCGATCAGAGAAGAGAAGCACATGGAGAGCATAACATGAGGTGAAATTTGGAATCTATTACTTGTGATATAGTAATGCTTTTAGCAAATTATAATTCCAATACATGTATTTGTTTTGATATCATTACAAAGTGTAATATATACTGAGCTATTATTTTAAAATTCAAACTTATATGAACTTGAAGAAAAAAAGTTAATACCATTTTATAAAAAGTACTTATTGGCTGCTTGCAAATATTTCGTAATCAAGCATCAAATTTTTAAGCCATCTACTGAAATAATATTTATGCACAGTGTGTATCAGTGAAAAGATAAATGATTCTCTTTCAGATTACCTGCAGTATTCTTTCTAAATCAATATCACCACAAAAATTTTTTAAGATGCTGGTGTATCTGCAACATAAGTTATAATAAGAAAGGTGACACTGTATTCCATACCTTTGTAGAAAACCCACGATAGAACAGTGCACTAACATTACATTTTCTTTTAAATTGGATAAAACTCTTACTGAAGCATTTGAAATAATTCAAATTCTATATGAAGTGAAACCATGAGTTTTCGGAAAGTTTTAGCAAATTTCATGATGGTAAGAAGAGCATTAAAGATTATCCATGGTGAGGAACAAAAAACAATGAAACAAAATATATATATATACATAAAGATGCTGAAATTTGGTGGACTGATCATTTGTGTGATTGTCTGAATCATTGAGGAACTTACTGGACTTCCCATAATCACTGTTTATCACATTTTAATGAAAAGATTTGAAAACATGGAAGATATGCAAGCTTTGGGTCTTATTTGTTGATACTTAACCAAAAAGACACTAGAGTAAAACATTATATAGATAATACAAAGAACCATAACTACAGACACAGAATTTTTATCAAATGTCATATAGATGATGAGATATGGCGTATTCAACATGAGTCATCAACGAAGCAAAATGGAGATTTACCAGAAGAAAGAAAACAAAAAAAAAAGGAATGAGATTGCAAAGACCAAATCAAAACACCATTGCTGTTTATTTTTTTAATTCTTAAAGCATTAACACTATAAATACATTCATGAAAATTGAGCAATAAATGCTAACTGCTATCTGGACATGATGAATTTTTTATGGGTCAGAAGGTTGTGCAAGTGACCTGAATACCAGCAAGAAAAACTCTTGGTCATTGTGACATGATAATGCACTGACTCACAATGCCAAGATTGTATCAATTTTATATTTTAAAAAAAGTATTGTGTTTGAGCATCCACATAATTTCCTGGTTAAGCTCCTTTCGACTTTTGGTAATTTCCAAAATTAAAGCCAGCCATGAAAGTATCTCATGGTTTAATTCAGGACATGTAGGAGCTTTTGACAATCATTCTGAAGATAATTTTGGTAGATTTCAAGGACTGATTCACATAGTTTTAAAATCATTTTCAGCAATGTACTGAGTTCATAAAGAGACTACTTTATCAATAATAAAAACAAAACATAAGTAATACCTTGTATTTTATTTCATATTCATCTTTTTACTTCTACACATTGTTTATATTCTTTATGCAAAAGTCAGACACCTTAAAATAGAATGATAACCATCAAACATCACACAATCACCATTCTTTATGCTTACACAAGCTGTTTTTCACAAAGGCAAAACTCTCTGTACATTGATTATTTCTGGCTTGCACTGAGTGATGCTACTGTATGGAGAGTTTTGCCTCTGTGAGATAGGATGATCTGCTATCCTTTGTTATGATTTTGCAATTGATGTTTAATAACTCATAATAAATCATAATGATAGAATAACTATACCACGTTACCACTTGCTTGGAAAATTAGAACATCTTCAAATTAAATGCTGATGAACTTTCATCAATCTGGAATATTTTTTTCTTTCTCTTTCTTCAGATGACAATCTGTAAATAACAGTCACATGATTAGTGGTTCAGGGATCATGTGATGCTCAAGCTCTAAATGACATACCTGGGTATTGATCACAAACATGTAGTTCTCGAGACTGCCTCTTCAATACTTGGTGGGATTCAAATTCACACTTGGAGACTAATTTAGTGTCTTTAACCATGATTAAGTATTACAGTTTTATCATAGTGTCGTTAAAAGAAAGCTTTCAAGTTCCATGAGGTTCCAAACCTAACTTCAAAAATACAAACTCATTTAATTAATCATGCAGTTTTGATTGGTCAGTAATTACTATACCCTACTGCTTAGAGATCATTAAAATTATTTAGCACAAGACTTAATCATAGATTTAATAGTTGGTTTTCCATCGTTAATAAGTAAGTGATTAACTCTTCACCCATTCATGGTCAACAACAAAGCATCAACACCAAAATTAACTTTTATAATTTAATATAATCTTTGACAGTCAGATCATTAAAATCGTTCATTATTTGTAATTAATAATTTGTTAAGCGGTTACTCATTATGGGTATGTAATATATATTAAGGCTATAACCTTAAGATATGAAGGTAGGGACCTCTACAAATCTTTAACACAAGATTAATAAAAGACGAGCGGGCGTACAATTTGATTGGTAACAATTACATTTTGCCAAAAATAAGAATAAAATTACTGTTAGTTTCTGTTTTAACATTATATTGCCAGTTGCACATATATATTCTCAGTATACATTATAGCATATATCCTTTATGTTATATAGATTTTTCATACATATGAATAATCCTGCATAATTATATAAAATTATATGTAATAAAACTAAAGTTAACTATTTATTATAGTGATTAAACTATCTGTAGTTTAGTCAAATGGTAATAATTCCAGACCAATAGAATCAAAGTTTTCTAGATTCCGACTGAAACAAAAAAAATCCTCAGTTTGTTCAGTTGAATGGAATTAGCGTCATGTGATAATCCACCACTTAGCTGCTTGAACATCACAGTGACAAACTCTCCATATAATAGTGCCATCTAGCGCAAGCTATGCTAATTAATGGATACAAAAATTTTTATGCATAAATCCTTATTTTGTATTTACTCATCCAATATCCCCTGACTTGCGACTTTCATCAGTGAGGAGCCTTGGATCTGAGAGCACTGTACCTATCCCCAGACCATGTTTAGCTTGTGGCTTTCATCAGTGAAGAGCCTTGAATCTAAGAGCACGGTACTTAAGATATCAGTGCAGTGCTTTCAGATCCAAGGCTCCTCATTGATAAAAGCCACAAACTAGAAAATTATCTAGGGATATTGGATGAGTAGGCACTAGGTAGGGATTTTATGCACAAACCTTTTTGCATTCATAGATTACTATGATTGTACTGAATGGTGTTACTGTAGTATGGAGGGTTAATATATAGAAATGGTGCATTATGTGTTAGTAAAGGAGTGTTAGATTACTTAGAAAAAGTACAAAGAGAAGTAGGAAGACATGCATTAGATGCAGATGTGTGGATGACAAAAGGAGGCAATTCAAAGAGAAATGCTATGGTCAAGTTTTTATAAGAGAGATGCAAAAAGCAAAATGAAAATGTTCGGTAGATTGCAATTTATGGCTAATAAGAGAATAGCTAAAATAGTATTTAATTGGGTTGTGAATAAAAGATGGGCAATAAGATGGATGAGAAAGGTAGTATGGTATTTGTTTGGAATATGTGATATTTATTATTATATATTTTTATTTTTCAGTTTTCCTTGAAAAAGTCTATATTGTGATATAGTTGAAATATTGGTGTGTATTTATATTTTTATAATAGTCATATAAAAATCAAGTTTTAAAAAGAAATTTGGTGTATTCATTTATATATATATTGAAAGTTATGAACTATTTTTGAAAAGAAAACTACTGCATAGATGATATTTTAAATTCGTTCATTCTCTATATTACATCTAAACTCCAACATATTAAGCCTGCATTCTTCCCATTCCTCTTCTATGTATTTAAATGGATACTATCCTATACATGATGGGTCTGAGTGACTTGAGGTAAACATGAGCATGACAACAATATTGGCATCAGCATGGGATTTGGTAATTCTATCATCAGAATTTCAATGGTGTGGATGGCTGAAGAGTTGGAGGTTGGAGTAGGTTGAAGCTTGTCCATTAAAGTGTAAGGATTTGCTATCTTAATATAAACTGAACACTGATTATATATATGGGAGTTGGTAATCTGGATCAATTGATGTGTGTGGTCATGTGTATCAGTAGTATGAGATAGTGTGGATAGTGAAGGGCTTGAAAGTCTGAGTTCAAATCCCCTTTATTTTCATTATTTAAAACTGAAGAGAATTTCTTTAAAATATTACAATCCCTAACAACTTTTAACATGCCCCCCCCCCCAAGGAGTCACTACTCATGGGTTGTGCATCATTGCTATATATATATATATTGGAATGATTAATTTTTCATTTAATAGATATTTTATTTGTATATTATTAAATAGGTATATGTTAAATTGAGGTATCTCATTTAATTTCTAAAACTCAGCCAAAAAAGATATTGTTGACTACTAGAGCAAGGGGTTCAGCTTGGGTTTGTCAGTTTTAATTAATGGTTACCTAGCAACATCATTGCTGGGCATATTTCTCTAGTTATTAAATGAAAATTTCCTACTTATTTGCTTGTTTTATATTTCTGCTAAAATTGCTTTATGATTCTATGACTATTGAACTGTAATGTTTTATTTATGCTATTTTTAATATAATTTGTTCATTGTGTCATTTATTATGCAAGGCTGTTTCAGTATACACATATGTAAGTACTTTTATTATATGTGTATCATGTTGTATTTATCTCTTGAAATCCAGATATAACATACTTGTAAACTACTATTACTTTCATAGGAATGAATATATGCATAAAGAAAAAAAATAAGATTCCATAATTAATTATAATAATAAAATTGTGCCAACACACATATAACGTAAAGCTATATAAAATGATAATAAACAAATTAAAAAGGCTTAGCGCTTTCGAGAAAGTATATATCTCATAATCATAGCCTGTTATGACTCACTCATAGGAATCATTATGGATGTTCAATATGCAAATTTTATGCAATTGAGTCAATTAGTCTATCTTTTGGATATAGCAAAACATGATTCTTTGTGATTAATGGTGAAGGAGTTTTCCACTATGAATTAAGCTTCCTTTACCTTACATGTAACATTGTGCCTCTTGTTAATTATCATTCATACAGCTTTATGTTATATGTGTGTTGGCACAATTTTATTATTATAATTTGATAAGCGTAAAGTAAAAATCTATGATTTATTACATAATTAATTATTTATATGTTAGTGAAATTATGCATATTATTAATTTTATAAAATGTCAACAGCTTGATCACTGATGATTTTATAAACAGTATTTCTTCAGAATGATTTATCATTGTTTGGTTTCTCATGTGACTCGAAGACATATTTATTATTGTGATGAAGTAGTTCATCATCTTTATTGCTGGTAGTCATTTTCTTTTTTCAACACTAATCTTTAAAGACATTATACACTTTAAGGGGCTTATTAAAGTTTATAATGTAATTAATTCTAAAATGGGTACTTTTGTAGAAACTGTACTCCAGAAATTTAGTCAGCCATGTTTGTTTTACTTATTCACTTTCAGGGGCCTCAACTATTTTTTTTTATTTTTTCAAAAATATTTTACCAAACATGTGTTACTTATTAAACTAAAACAATATATGGTACTGTTACCATTAAAAAATATTACTAAATGATTTAGAAATTCCATTTCATAACATATAATTACTAACTTTTTTATGTATATGATAACATATGAACATAAACACATTACAAATAATATTGTCATTATTTGTGGCATTATATTATGTGTAGTGTAATAATATTTTGGAGCTTTTACTTTAGTTTTTTTTTTTCTGTGTGTGTGGAAGTGATTAAAATTTGGAATCTTCCAATAACAGAAGAAACAAAAAGTACAGGGAAACCACAAGACGACACATCAATTTCTGTTTAGCAGAATTGTGCTGACTGCATAAAGATGAAGATGCACTTGTGGCCATGGTGTATGCTATTAAGAATTTCTGTCTGCCAACATGAAGAAACCATGTTTTATAACACACATTTGCTGTACTTTCTTTGACCAGCATTTTCATTTATTATTTATATTAAATTGCCTTTAATTACAGTCATTTATAGTTTTGTGTATTCTTTTGTTTTTTTAGAATATTGATACAATAGCTTGTAGTCAGCCCTATTGATTGCGACATTTTTTTGATACCCCTGTAAATGGATAATTAAAACAAACATGGCTGGCGAACTCTTGTAGTACAATGTCTACAAAAGTACCCTAAATATGATGCTATGATAAGTTATATTAAGAAGTTGGCAATCTCTGGTGATGATCAAATATTATCACTTAGTAGTAATATTCTGTTTCCTAGCAATTCTGTCTACATTCACAATAGAAAATTTAATATACATACATCTATGTAAATGAAATTAAAATTATTTATTAATACTCATTATCTTAGACAAAACTAATAAATGTGTGTTTTATTATATACGTAATATTTTAGTATAATTGTGCTGATTGAAATATACAGAATAAAGTTTTTTATTAAACTAGGGTGTCTGTGAAAATTGTTTTAAAACGTTAGAAGTATACCTACATTAATGTCAATTTTTTTTATAACACCTTCTCATAGCATAGTTTTTTATTTTTTTTTTTTTTTCTTTAAAATATATAATCACCAGACCATGTTTCCTGACAGTGAGACAATTTATTTAAATCAAATATAAATTTAACACTTGTCTACAAATACCATAACATTGTATAAAGTAATAGAAATACAATCATGAATTTTTAAATGACACGTAAAAAATTAAACATTCAAATATATCCCAGAAGTCAATTCGGTACAATCTTTCATATGTAAATCATAAAATATACGTATAAAAAATATAGCTTAGTTTTTATCTCTTTAATATGGCATTAATTTATATATATATAGACTGCCATCAGAGCTGTGTGGTAGAATAATAGGTTTGAATTCTAGCCAAAAAAAAGTTAAAACAATTATACTAAAGTTATATTTATATATTGGATTATTTCCATCATCTAATATTAAGTATTGAAAGTCTTTAGAAAATATTAATTGTATATTTACCAATTATACAGTTTAATACCCATAATTGTTTTTTCCTTTGCTAGTTCTTTCTGTTGCCTTATTTTTTTAATAACAGCTAATGAATATTCATTTTTCATAAGAGTTTGTTAATAATTTACTAAGGCTGTAACCTTAGAAATAAGCGTCTGGAAAATACGAAGGTAGGGACCTCTATAAGAGTTTGTTCTAAATAGACAACAGAAAGAACCATCAAAAGAAAAAAACAATGTTACTATAGTGTATCCATACAAACCAAAAATAACAGATCAATTAAGAAAAATCTGTGATCAGTATAACATCAGAACAGTTTTCCAGAACTATATCCCCTACAAGGAATATCTACAAAGCCTAAACATGAAATGCCAAAAAGCAAAAACTGCAGCTATAAAATACTGTGTAAATGTGGGGAAATGTATATTGGTGAAACCAGTCACCCCATTGAAAAGTGATTGCATGACCACAAACTGATGATTGGAAGAAAGAAAACATGTACAGATATCTAAGGTAGCAGACCATGTACGTTCAAATGAACATGTGTCCAAGTGCGGAAAGGCAAAAATATTGGATAGAGAAAAAAAGGTACAAAAAAAAAATTCAAGAAACTTCCCACATGACAATGTTGAATAAGCTCATAAATGAATCTAGTGTGACTATACATAATGTATGGAAACCACTAATCAACTTTACTCTTAGGAAAAAGTGGAAAAATCAGGAGCAACCTCATAGATAAGTATATGAAATTTTTACTGGCTGTTGGCTCAGTTGGTTAGAGTGTTACTTAAAATTTAATATTCAAGACTCTAATGGTCCAGATTCAATTTTCATGCTAGTACTGTTATTGGTCAGGCCAACAACACCTGAAAAGGAGGGTAGAATAATACCTCTCTAAACGTTATGCATATACTAATCTGTGTGTTGTTGCTAACAGTTGAATGTAATTGGAAAATTTAAATCAAGTTAATTTTTCTAAAGACATTCAATACTTAATATTAGATGATGTAAATAGTCCAATCTATAAATACAACTAAAAAACCATTATCACAAACCTTCATGAAAACAGTTATACTAAGGATTTCATTTAGATAGCTAATCTATTGCTGACGTAGTTGAACATCCAATATTGATCAGAAAATGAATATCCAGTTATTCTTAGGTAGTAGGTAAACATTTCTCATTTGACAAGTCTGGTAAGTAATGTTTCCGTCACTATTTCTTTATAGAATGAATAGAAGTAATATTTGCTTTGCAAAGAATTCTAAAAGAGTGCTTTATCATTTATCTACATAGAACTTTATTGTAGTTTAAATGCAGTATTTCTGAAAAAGTTAATGACATTATATTTATAAAAGGTCTGCTACAATAAATTCATTGAATCTGAAAAGTATTTTGTTATATCATTCTTTCATTATATCGTCCGTTGAAATACATGTATGTAGGAGAAATTTATTTCAGCTCACAGCCTTGATCAAAGTTATTATTCAAAACTACCATTTAAGCAGAAAAAATAATATACATGTTACGTAAAATTGGATTTGAACTCAGACTTTCAAGCCCCCTACAGTCATCCACTCCACCAATATAACCAAAACACACATGAAAAAAATAAATGATCTCCAATATATGCATTTTATGCTGAACTAGCACTCATCAGTTGGTCAGGATAATCTCCTGCACATATGTATAATCAGTGCTCAGTTGAATGGAATGAATGGTTGTAGGGAGCTTGAACGTCTGGGTTTAAATCCCCTTTAATTATATTTAGGGTAAATATATACATTATAATTGTATTTCATTATTACATATGCAAAAATATATACAAAATTAATTACCACATACAAAATTAATTACCGTAAAACTAAAATAAAACTTTTAAAATAAAAAAAAGTAGAAACTCAAACGTATAATAAAAATTCTTAGAATGTTTATTTATTCATCTCAGTTGCAATAGTTAAATTTTTTTATTTAGAATTTTTTTTTTTTTTAATGCTATGTTTTAAACCTATTTTGTGTATCATAGTGAAAATTAAAATGATCTAATAATGAAAACAAACTCTAATAAAAAAAATCATTTTACTTTTATTTGGAATTTTTCCATGACAATAATCCAGTTTACTAACTCAAGTTTTTGGAAAGGTTTTATAACATCTTGTAGCCATGTGGACCATTTTTATTATTTTCATTTTTTTTTTTTTTTTTTTGGCACTGTATTCTAAACATGTTTTTTTGCCTTTTTACTTTTTATTATGATTTTCTAAAAGTAACAAAGAAAGAAAAAAAAATAAATTTTTTAATATATATATTTTCAAAGTAGTAATCAGCTTTCTAAAGACCCTGAAATGTTTTACATGCATGCAATCAATGTCAGCATTAATTCTGGCATTCTTGTTCATTAAAAGTTTTACATCTTTTTTGTTTGGCTTTCCTTTCTCCCCATAATTTCTAGCTCAGACTTTCAGCTTTAGCATCAGAATAGGTAAAAAATTATATTTAGTACAGTATATTTTCACTGATAAAAGTATAAATAAGTAAGTAAATTAAATTGGTTTAAGCCTTGCAAGTAAAAGATATCTGCCACTCTTAGGTTTGTATATATATATATATATATATACTCATAGTATTATTTCTAGGAACTTTCGTGTAATAAATATACATATATGTAACACAATATACAATAAATGTCTGCTAATAAAAATATTGTAATAAAATAACGGCAAATAACAAAATAAATATATATACAATATTTTTAATGGATGTTTTAGATGGAAATATTTAATGTGTGGAGTTATCCATTTATAAGTAACATAAAACAGGCAAAACTAACTATGCGTATTGCCACACACAGCAAGCTAGAGTAATCAATAGATGCCAGAAGGCTTGTTGCATAAAATCCCCATTTAGTGCCTACTCGTCCAATATCCCCAGACTAGTTTCTGGCTTGTGGCCTTCACCAGTGAGGAGCCTTGGATCTGAGAGCACTGAACCTAAGGTCCCCATCTAGTGCCTACTCATCCAATATCCCCAGACTAGTTTCTGGCTTGTGGCCTTCATCAGTGAGGAGCCTTGGTGCAGTGCTCTCAGATCCAAGGCTCCTCACTCATGAAGACCACAAGCCAGAAACTAGTCTGGGGATATTGGTAGGCACTAGATGGGGATTTTATGTACAAGCCTTCTGGCATCCATTGATTACTCTAGCTTGCTGTGTGTGGCAATACCTAAAGTGAGTTTTGCCTGTTTTAAAACAGTTATACACAAGCATAAGAAGTGGTGGTCATTTGATATAAGTAACATAATTAGAAAAAGCACTTAACCTAGAACAAACTGCCAGGCCAAGGACTAATTTAACACTGACAGGCTGATTGCATTTAAAAGCAGAATTATATATTATTTATTATATACATGTTAATTTATTGAGAAAAAGTCTACTTTATACCATATTTTTCACTCTATAAGTTTTCATTGCTCCAGACTTCACTGTATATTATAAACAGTATTTGTTTTGGAAATGTAATCACTGCAGCTAAAGTAACCTTTTAAAAATGTATAACAATACTATTTGTAGAGATAGGATACGTTCAGAAAGTTCAAATACAAGCTTCAACACTATTTGATACTAAGATTCTGCTAGTTTCTGAATTATAAATGTTAATATAGCTGTAGATATTTTCTTTTTTTAAGATTTTAATCTTTAGTATCTCTCGTACTTTGATGCCTACTTTTCAGGCTATGGCTATTTTATATAATAATAAATGCCAACAATGAATAAGTGTATATATTACATTTATTTTGTTATCTGTATTATGAGTTGTGGCTGAAATTTTAAAATATTATCAATCATATAAATATTTTTACTTAAATATCAAGTTAGTGACTTTAGGCCAACATGGGTGTGACAAGAATCTCGGCCTTAGGATGGCCTTTGAGCATTCCATCATCAGATTTTCAATTGGATGGATAGTTGAAGAGTTGGAGTGTGGAGTAGATTGAAGCCTGTCCATTAAAGTATGAGGATTGGCTATCTTAATATATATCTGAGCACTTATAGCATATATGTGTAGAGATGGTAATCTGGACCAACTGATGATTACTGTTTTAGCATGAAATACATATATTGGTGATTATTTATCTTTTCAACATATATGTGTTCAAGTATATCAGTGTTATGAGATAGTGTGGAGAGTGGTGGGTCATGTGAAAGTCTGTGCTCATATACCCTATATATAAAAAGATAAATATAATACAATAAGACTCAACAGCATTAAGTTAGTTTTTGTTATATTGCTAAAACTAACTGCTTCCCACAATTCTTTAAATTTTCTTTTCCTATTAACTCTCTCTGCACATATTGTTTTAACATTAGAGAGGGAAAAGATATGTTCCATAACCTACCTGCTCATGATCAAAAAAGATCGATATATATTCATTACTTGATTTCACTTCCTTATATAAATCTTTGTGCTGGGTGACTCTCTTTGATCTATTAGCATGAGATTCCCTGTAATACACTGAGTTATAAACCAGGGGCAGGGCATGAAATTTTGTATATTGACCTTCTTCACTATATATACATATTTTAAATGACACTGTTTTAGCACTATGCTTCTGGAAGCAACCTGCTGAAAGCTAGCTTAGAACTCTTGAGTCAAGTTGTATTATACTTACCTTTCCATATTTACGTGACAGTACAAGTTTTGCATGATTATATATTTTATGGAAAATGAATAATTTTTGAGATTTAAACATAAAGTGTTCTGAAGTTTCTATCTCTTTTAAAGGAATAGAAATAACCAGGTCGTAATGGAAGATATTTTTGATAAAGGAGATTGTACACACACACACACAAATTGAAGTTTTTTTGTGCATATGTCAATAAATGGTGATAGGATTATTAATATTTCAGTTTGTGTTTGAACTCTAATTTCTTCCATCATAAAACAATAAAGATAATATAAGTTGTAAAAACACTCTGATATAAGGAAGATCATAAACATTGACTTTGGATTATAGAGCTTTGAAAATCAATATAAATAAGTTCTTTACAATAGGCATTTTTATATCATATTTAAAATCTCAGTCTTTTTTTAAATTTATAATTGTTATTCATTTTTTTAAAAATATAGCAATAATTAATTTTTCTTTGTAATATTTTTTTTCCATGTGTCATAGCATCGGCCGGGAAGCGAACTCGCTAACCCGGGACAACTGTTTGTAAGGCAGCTGTGCTGACCTCTCGACCACCAACGCTTGACTGTAATATTTAAGAATACAGGAGTATGCCATCACATATTTTTATATCAATATTTATCTCTTGATGTCTTCCATGTTGTAAAATCTGCTCTATACAGAGTGACTTCGCTTTTGTAGAACTACTTGACTTACACTATTCTATTATTCTATATCTTCATTACCATGTGTGATTGGCTTCTTTTAAATTAGTTTCATTTATTATTCTGATGATAAAAATCTCCCATTATGATAAATTATCCAATTCACGAATCATTTAACTATTCAAAAAAACTACGTTTTTTTTTTTTAATCATTGCCACTTATAATTATTTGTAATCTTTAGTATCTATTTTATTCAAAAAATTGCATTTTAGAACCAAAACGTAGCATATAGTATTCAACCATCGTTAATATCCGTCTCTTGTAATCATGGAGCATTGTTTTAGGTATTTTTTTTCTCTGCATACATTTAATAATAAAAACATTAATTTATGGAAACCTCATACTACTATATAAAACTTGTACATACATAGATCTCATAGTAGATAATCCATATGCCAGTTTTATGACTTGGGCTTGAATCTAGGCTAGGTATAAAATGTCAAAATTTTTGTCTTATGTGATTTAGAGCAGTTGCAAAATAATGAATTTGAGAATTAAAGATTCCTGTAATGAATAATATTATTCATTATTGGATAATCTCTGTTCCAATGAATGACTCTTTTTTTTTTTCAAAAATAGAGGTAAAAGGATTCTTCCTATGTTATTTCGTATTTTTTATTCTGTGATTTATTTTATTGTAATTGCAAATAGTTGTTCTAGCTTTCATATATCTGCTGGTATTAAAAAATTCTTTTGCGACTAGACTATCTTTTAAAGTCTTTGAATTAATAATTAATTACCAATTTATATTGTTTTTTTTAAATAAAAAAAAAGAACTTTATCTTTTCTTCTCTATATCAGCCGTTGTTTGTTGAAGGAAATGAGTTGTCATTAGTTTCCTCTTATGAATGAATGTCTAGTACTTATTTTATTTGATAATTATTGTTTGTATTCATGGTGTTAATTTTTTTTTAAAAAAATTTAGGCTTGATTAATGTAGCTAAATTATTAAATTTTGCAGTCTTTTAGTACTGCGTCTTGTTTTAACTTTTAAGTTTCAATTATTTGGTTTTATTTATTTAAATTCTAACTTCTTACTGCTTTTCTTTTTTTTTTTAAAGGAAAGAAAATCCATTATTTAAATTAGTGTTAAAGCAAATTTTTTAAGAAAATAATTCATCTTATAAATTGACAGCTAGACTAGAGATTGTTGGTGGAAAGGAAGTCGGTTGGTGGAGGTTTTATAAAAACTTAATTTACTTTGTTTTGGACTTGTATCAGTTTTTTTCCTGACCCCAGAGATGTGGAATCTGAAGCTGAAATGAACATTAATTAGGCCGAAACATTAGTTCTAGGATTTATTATTAACTCCTATTCTCAATTTTGTCCGCGTTCCTCTTCCATATATGTCAAATTTGAATGCGAACAAAAATGACTGGGAGGTAATAAAAAAGCACACGCACATACATAAAAAAATACTACTAGTCTAAGATTGACTTGATAGACTGATGAACATTTGTTTTCAATTTTTTTAATATACATTTTTATAGTTTGTTATTTTAATATTTTACTTTAAGTATAACCTTACAAAAAAAAAAAGAGTTGGCAAAGTAAGGCATTCATGTGTCATGAGAAATTACTGAAATGAATTTTATTTGTTTGCTTTTAATTGCCATTTAATTATTAGATTAAGCACATACATATGCATGTATATACACACTAACTTTACTCTTATATAAATACAATTTATCCAAACTACTTCGAACACTTTTTAGAAAAACCTTTTATTTGTACATATATACATACACATACGTTTTGACTGTCCTGCAATTCTTCAGAACCAATTTAAAAAAATTTAAGTAAATTGGCTCTGAAGGGGATTGCAGGACAGTCAAAATGTAGGTGTATGTATATACGTACAAATAAAGGGTTTTGCAAATCTCTTAAGAGATGAACAATATTGGCATCAGCATGGAATTTGGGGATTCTATCATCAGATTTTCAATTGGTATGGATGGATGAAGAGTTGGAGGTTGGAATGGGTTGAAGCCTGTCCATTAAAGTGTAAGGATTTGCTATCTTAATATAAGCTGAGCACTGATTACATATATGTATGGCAGATGATAGTCTGGACCAACTGATGAGCACTGGTTTAGCACAAAATACTTATATTGATGATTATTTATTTTTTCTGCATGTGTGTGGTCATGGGTATCAGTAGTATGAGATTGTGTAGATAGTGAAGGGGTTTGAAAGTCTGAGTTCAAATCCCCTATATTTAAGAGATTAAAGTAAATTGGCTCTGAAGAAGACTGCAGGACAGTCAAAATGTAGGTGTATGTATATATATACTAATAAAAGGTTTTTGTAAAAAATGTTTGAAGTGTTTTGGATAAATTGTATTTATATAAGATATTACAGCAAAATAAAGAAAAGGGTGATTTGATAATTTTACTATTTTGTATTTATATATGAAAGAATAGAATAGCATATTCTGAAAATATTTTGAAGCACAATTAATAATTGCTAATACTTTCTAATATAGAGATTGAAGTTTGAAGAGTAAATTATATAATAACTTAAAAATTTATTTATATTTATAAGAAGCGTAGAGTTTATTTTAACAACACAGACTAGTCACTGAGCTAAAGTATTGTAAATTAGAAAAAGACTGAAAATGTGAACTTATAGAAGAATGGAAAAGATAAATCAGAAGAACAGAGTTAATTAATATACAAAAAATTGAAAGTGTAAGCATACAAAAGATTCTTTATTTCAAAAAATTATAAAGAGAAATTATATATGGTATACAGGATAAATGGAGGTTGCCTTGACAACACATTGAGATTGTTGACTGTTATTAATACTGGTCTGGTTTATGTGTTAACTGCTTTCAGTAGGATATTTAAAGATAAAAAACTATTTCAAGGATCAGCTTAGGATGATTGTGAAAGAAATAGCAGAATAAAAAAAAAGAAAATAACTATGAGTTTTAAAGCAAAGGGCAAAAAGATGGACGATGAATGTAGGATGAAATCGGGGGGGGGGGTGATTTTTGGAAAATAATTAATAATATTTCATAGAAAAAAATTTATAGCTAATTTCTTGGAAAATCATGTGATGTTTGAGCATCTAATGGCAGGGTAAATGCAATAACTCCTTTTTTTTTTACTTTATTAACTGAGAATTGTTTCAGAAATATTTAGTTCTGAACAGGGCATCATTATTAATGCTGACATATATCTTCAAACTAAATATTATTTGGCTAACTTCCCTATGTCCACATATGCCCTACAAATCAGTTTAATATTTTATTATTTACAATATAATTAAGTGGTTAGTTGCTCAGAAGATTATACTGTATTGAAGTCCTCCATGATAATAAGCTTGATCCAAGAATCATTACCTGTCAAAACTATCATTTGATTGCTGTATAAACTGGACAGGATATTCTTTATATTGCACATAATATACAAAAATGCAGATACTTTGTGTATGCTCTGTAAATTTGATGTAGCCCATGTGTATTTTATGACTATGTATTTAGAGACATTAAAATATTTTAAAATTAATATCAAGAGTTCTTGTTATAGAATGTTCCAATTTCAAGCTAATATTACAGTGAGACCACTGGGTTTATGGAATTTGCTTGTAAGGTTTCCCTCAAATAATACAAATTTATGGATAGTACTGACTGTTATAAAATGTATTCAAGCTGTTTAACATAGAGTGTGTATGTATGTATGTGTAGTATGTTCATGTATGTATAATTCATTTTAATTTAAAAATTACATATACATATTAAGACGACAACAAAAATAATTAATAAAAAAATAGAATACTCTTTTGCAACATGCATATGTTATGGTTGAAGTGAGTAATTGATTTGTATTCATAATTACTGGTTGTTATTATTAATAATAATGAACTAGTTGGTCAAATTGATTAATTTGTAAAAATTATCACATAAACCAGTAGTTTAATTCTTGACTATCAATGGTAAATTTAATAAATTTCAATAATGTTAAGTTTCCAACTGTCAACAGTAAATGTAAAAATGCCATTAGATTTGCAATCAACATTAAATTCAATCTAAAGAATATAGCAATTGAAAGTCACTAACAATCAGTGCAACACAATAGTGAAATTGTGGACGAGCTTGGACAATCCACAGAGGATGAAGTTATTAATCTACAGACAATGTTCTACAATGAAGCAGATGAAATGTTAGTCTAAGTGTCCTCTAAGAAGTTGTCCTGTAAAATGAAATAGAGGCACTCTATCGAAACCAGAAATGCAAAGTAAATGAGTTTTCTAAGAATAATATTTGTAGAAATTTTTTGAACTCTACAATAACATGAACCAATGTATCTAATGTTGTAAATGCCCATACTCAACAGTCTTTTTTCTTAATAAAAAAACAAACAAACATTAAATTTAATAAATTTCAATACATTAGATTGGCAGCTTCTCCATATTCCAGATGAAAGGAGTCATACCATTGTTGTGTTCTTGCTAACTATTGACTTAGTGATGATTACTATGTTATTGGAAGAGATTGTTTTCTATTTATGTGAGGCTGGACATTGTTTTTTATGTTTTCATTAATTTTACATTGCCCATAAGCATAATGGAGGGTTTAGACAAAATGACGAAACGATTTAATGATCACATAAGTAATTTGAAATTTAAAATAAAATCAGTTATTTATAAAAGAAAAGTACTATTCATTTTTGCTTAAAGTTAAAGAAAACACAAAGAAACTTTCCAGCAAATCACCTGCGGAATACCATTGTTTATTGAGATATGATATTGTAAACATTGGAAGTGTTAACAAATCTTATCAGATCAGTTTAAAAAAATTATATATTACACTTTTTTGGAAGAGAATTTTCAATTAATTTATGATGTCCATATTTCAATAGATCATGCTGGATGAAACAGGATGATGAAAGAGCTTAAGGCAAAGTATAAGAACCTTACCATAAAAATTGTTATGCTGTATTTAAATTTTTGTGAACCCTGTCAATAAGACGTAAGATTTGAAAACCAGGGCTCATTGTGAAACCAATTAAAAGCAGTCAATTCAATTTGAGATATCAAGTTTATCTAATAGACATGCAATCACAAGCAGATGGGTGGATTATAAATTTATAATGTTTTATCAAGACCATCTTGCTAAATTTGTTCAACTAAGGGCTTTAAAAATAAAACATGTCAAGGAAGTTGCTTACCATGTATTGGATATATTTGCAATATTTGGAGCATCATACATCTTGCAAAGTGAAATGGCCAAGAACTTGTGATCAGAATTATTGAAGATATCTGCAGAATGTGGGATCAACTCAAAATCTTACGTGGAAAACTGAGACATAAATAATTTCAAGGTTCACCTAAAAGAGAAAATCAAGAAATTGAAAATATTTATCTACCTGTCTTGAAATAAACAATATAACCAAATGGTTGGAAGGTATTAAAATCCATTCAATTTATGAAAAATAGGGCCCATCATTCTGGAATAAACTGCAGTCCCTATGAGGCTATATTTGGTTGTAAATCTAGAATAGATTTGAAAGCATACTTTCCAGTTGAAACTTTATCAGAAATCACTGAGATGATATTAAAAGATCAATCCAATAGTGATGCTGAAGTCCAGAGAATTGCCTCAGAAGAAAATTGTGATATTGTAGCAGAGAATAATAATAATGTGGGAGACTTGCAGTTAATAACTGGTGAAGATCTGAACAAAATTAGAAATTAGAGTGTTAGACAAATCAAAGATCAAGCAAAGGAATAAATACTGGCAGTATTAAAAATAGCGAACAGATCAAAGAAGATCCTTCTTTCACATGTGATGAAATCTGTGAAAAGATCCAAGATGCTTGAACTCTGCTAGATAATCTGAATAAGCAAGCTGAAAAAATATTACAACTATCAAAAACTAAATTTCTAATTGCAAATTTAGGAGAATGCCATTTGGATAAACATCCCAGATGTAGGTAGGGATAAATCTGATAACTGGAATATTATTGCCATTATAATGTCAATTAAAAATAACTTATATAAACTCTGTACAAAATATGGCATTTTAAACCAATTCTATACCATGAATGAATTTACAGTCTGCAAAGAAATTTTTATTCCAATTAATGATGTTCCAGTTGTGAAAATAAGTTTAAGAGAGAGAGTATGCTAGCAGGAATTCCAATTTAGGTGGTCAAGGATTCCAAGGTTGGAATTGCACAGGCGATTGTGATTCATACCACTTAAATGTAAAAAATCAAATTCATAGCAATTTGAAATGCCATAAAAACTATTCCGGCAAAAATAAATAGCTTTGCAATGTTATTTTATATATAAATAGTTTGTAATTGTTTGTAATTTTATAAAAGTATAAAAGTTTTACCTAATTAAAGTTTTACGATTTGTTTTGTATTTTATCATAATTTGATAAATAATACAACAATAAAATAAAACAAATCACTAAATATTAAAATAATAAATAACAAATAATATTATCCTATATAGCTGCATGAAGGAGTTTGCTGTTAATTGAAAGGGGACCCTTTGATTCCTCTTGGAGATCTTAAAGGAACCGAGCAGGTCAAATTCTTAATGTCCACTCCATACGTTCTTATCATTGAAACTGCTATAACTAAATGATTATTTATATAGTATATGAACATGGATGGGCTTCTCACTAACACACATTAGTCAATATGGTGAGTTTATTCTTTTTTACCTCTGAGCTTAAGATCAAGAAACACTATAGTCTTTCTTCTCAGTTGCCTAATAAGTAGAATGAATGTGTGTGTCAATGAAAATAAATATATATACAATCATAACAGACAAAAAGAAGTCATGGCTCTTATTTCCAGGAGGCTGTAAATTTAGCAGCCAAGGTGGCGGAAGGTGGAGGGTGCTAAGGATCCCCTGATTGCAGATCCAAGATGGCATTTGAGATAACTTTTTATTTAGGTGCTTATAATTGCATATCACTTCCAAGTGAAGGAAGATGTCAAGAATTGAAAGAACTGTCTAATATTAAATAGAACATATTGAAAATACAAGTAGAGTAAAAATTCATTATAAATAAAAAGTAAAAGAACAACATTGCGAAGGTTGATGGAGTGCTAGACAGAGTGGCAAGATTAGTTATTCAACTTAATAGTAGATAACAAATGCAAATAACTTGGGTTTATGCCCCAACAAGTTTTCATAGTAATAAAGTAGTAGAAGATTTTTATATTAATTAAAGAAATAAGTCATATATAACATGACATTACTTTTAATATGGATGTACAAAAAGCTTTTGATCAGAGTAAACATTTTAAAATGGTTATGGGAGACTTTAATGCTAGAATTGATAAATAAATGAAAGATAAACATGATGTAGATAAATTTGGTTATGGTAATAGAAATTAGAGAGGACACAAATGAAAGATAAACATGATGTAGATAAATTTGGTTATGGTAATAGAAATGAGGGAGGACACAAATGAAAGATAAACATGATGTAGATAAATTTGGTTATGGTAATAGAAATGAGAGAGGACACAAATGAAAGATAAACATGATGTAGATAAATTTGGTTATGGTAATAGAAATGAGGGAGGACACAAATGAAAGATAAACATGATGTAGATAAATTTGGTTATGGTAATAGAAATGAGAGAGGACACAAATGAAAGATAAACATGATGTAGATAAATTTGGTTATGGTAATAGAAATGAGGGAGGACACAAATGAAAGATAAACATGATGTAGATAAATTTGGTTATGGTAATAGAAATGAGGGAGGACACAAATGAAAGATAAACATGATGTAGATAAATTTGATTATGGTAATAGATATGAGGGAGGACACAAATGAAAGATAAACATGATGTAGATAAATTTGGTTATGGTAATAGAAATGAGGGAGGACACAAATGAAAGATAAACATGATGTAGATAAATTTGGTTATGGTAATAGAAATGAGGGAGGAAACAAATGAAAGATAAACATGATGTAGATAAATTTGGTTATGGTAATAGAAATGAGGGAGGACACAAATGAAAGATAAACATGATGTAGATAAATTTGGTTATGGTAATAGAAATGAGGGAGGACACAAATGAAAGATAAACATGATGTAGATAAATTTGGTTATGGTAATAGAAATGAGGGAGGACACAAATGAAAGATAAACATGATGTAGATAAATTTGGTTATGGTAATAGAAATGAGGGAGGACACAAATGAAAGATAAACATGATGTAGATAAATTTGGTTATGGTAATAGAAATGAGGGAGGATACAAATGAAAGATAAACATGATGTAGATAAATTTGGTTATGGTAATAGAAATGAGGGAGGACACAAATGAAAGATAAACATGATGTAGATAAATTTGGTTGTGGTAATAGAAATGAGGGAAGACACAAATGAAAGATAAACATGATGTAGATAAATTTGGTTATGGTAATAGAAATGAGGGAGGACACAAATGAAAGATAAACATGATGTAGATAAATTTGGTTATGGTAATAGAAATGAGGGAGGACACAAATGAAAGATAAACATGATGTAGATAAATTTGGTTATGGTAATAGAAATGAGGGAGGACACAAATGAAAGATAAACATGATGTAGATAAATTTGGTTATGGTAATAGAAATAAGGGAGGACACAAATGAAAGATAAACATGATGTAGATAAATTTGGTTATGGTAATAGAAATGAGGGAGGACACAGACTTGTGGAGTTTGCAGAAAAAGAAAAACTTTACATTATGAGTTCTTTTTTTGAGAAAAATGTTAAAAGGAAATGGACATGAAAGCATCCAAATGAAGGTACAGCAGAATTGGATTATATTTTGACAAACGGAAAATACATATTTCAAGATTGTAATGTCCGTAATAAATTCAACACAGGAAGTGATCATTGATTAGTAAGATGAAAGATACATGTTAATGCAAAACTAGAGAGACAAAAATTATTACGAAAAACAATACTTTTAAAAATTAGTAAATAAATTAAAGAACAAATAACAGTAATGTTAACTTTTTATTAAAATTAAAGTTGATAAAAGACAAAATATATAATGAATCATCTAAATGCTATTAAATTATTATTTACAATTTTAATCGTAAGTCTCTGTCCAGATATCAGTAAATTTACTTGCAATAGTTTTGATTGTTTACAATCGATTGCAGACAACAATGGTAATGATGAAAAATTAGAAAATTAAAATTTGTGTTTTTAATAAAGTTATGATTTTTAATATTTGTTATTATATCACTTTGAAGTATGAAAAAGGCAGTAATATTGGGATGGGAACTACTGCAGACCTCATTTATGCAAAATTTGACTAATCACTGTTTGTTAATGCATTGTTATATAATGTTAGTCAATAAATCACTTGTATATTTTAAAACAAAATTATTTATTATAGTTGCAATTATTTTCTTGTTATTCAGCAATAAATTTTGCAGTTATTTTTGTTGCAAAGAATTTAAGTAAAAACAATAGCAAATTTCTTTTTTTATTTTATAGTAAAATTGTTTTAATTGTGAAAATAAAGTTTTCAATACATCTATTTCCATGAGGAGAGAAATTTTATTTCTATATAAAAAAAATTAATAAATCAAAAGTCAAATTAATTATAAAAAAAAATTTGTTACTTGTGCTTAATCTCGTTTACCAAGCTTAGTGGACATTTTTTTTTTTAAATATACAGTTTCAGGGGTGTTCAAATAGACTTGTATTTAATATTTATATATTTTTTTTATTATAATGTTACATTTCTATTTTTTTTAATTAATACAAAAAATAAATAAAGTGAAAATATTATTAACGATAATAAATAAAAGATAAATATTACAATATGTAAACACTGAGGTCTACATATATTAAAACATTAATCAACTATCCTCACTCTTTATAGATAATACATATAAAGATGTTTCATTATTCATAAAGGAAGGTGGATAAGGGTATTTGATTACTGTTTTAATATATAGAGTCATCAGCATTTAAACATCATATTTATCTTTTATTTATTATTGTTAATTATAATATTTCCAATTTATTTATTTATTTGAATTTATATAAAAAAATGTAATGTTGTAATAATATAAAAATATTAAATACAACTGCTACTTGTCAGCCATTTTGTTTTTTAACTTTTATTCTATGCCCCTGAAACTGTATATTAAAAAAATCTTCTGTCAAGCTTGGTAAAAAGTATAATGCCACATATCAAAAATTTATGCATTTTTTTGATGTCTAAAATTAAATTGGCTCAAAAATTACTTTTATTAAAAAAAAAAAATTGAAAAATGAAATGAATTCAAAAGTTATCCAATATGTATTTGAAAAATTGTAAATTATAAGAATAACATTAGAAAAAAAATGTTTCAATGAACACAACAGCTTTGGCCAAAATCAGACTTTCTTTTAAATTTTGTTTTTTTTTCAGCTGGCAATCTATTCATTAATCTTTAGCTTTTGAATTAGTCACTGTACAAAGGAGTCACTAAGTTACCATTTAAAATAAATAATCAAGTTAAAATGCCACAACCTTTTAAACATATAATACAGGCAAAAACTCTCCATATAGTAGTGCCATCTTGTGCTAACCAGAGTAATCAATGGATGCCAGAAGACTTGTGCATAAAATCCCTATCTAGTGCCTACTCATCCAATATCCCCAGACTAGTTTCTGGTTTGTGGCCTTCATCAGTGAGGAGCTTTGGATCTGAGAGCATTGCACCTAGATCTTAGGATCCAATGCAACCCTCCAGCAACCACCTTTTATCTCTACTTCACTACAAAATTATGAGAATGAAATTCAAAACACAATAATATTTTCAATTTAAGCGCGATATCTTATATAGTTCATATGTGCTAGCATAAGATGGTGATCATGTGATGTTTAGTGCTTTTAAACATATGTTGTATTAACAAACAGGATTTTAAGAAAATGTTTAATTTCTAGCTAGGTAATTTAATAACCTTAATATTAGAAGAAGAAGAAGAAAAGCACATAGAAGATTTTAAAGTTCCATATGAATAAAAAAGTTCTTTTAAAGTTAGAATAATAGAAGTGTGAAAAAATGAAAGTACAATGTATTAACCTCATAAAGAAAGAAACAAGAATTGTTTAATGTTAAAAGATGGCACATGATGTAATAAAATTAAATAATTATAGAATTTAAACAGTGTTTTTTATTTACAACTTCTTATAAATAAAAAAAACACATTTATAAAATGGATACATTCAATCTAAAAGAAACATAGTCCAAATCATTATAGTTAACTTGAGAAATTTTTATAAAATACTTAGTTTTTAATGATATATATTTTAGTCTTTTGAGCGGATTTTTTTTTCTTCATATTTGTTGCAGAGAAAAGAAAAATATCAGAGAAGTATATAAAATGAAAAAAAAATTTTTAATTATTATATAAAGTTTTTTCATCTTTTCTGTATTATTAAATTGATGTGTATAAATATCAACATTCTCACAATGCAGAGATTTGGAATGTAAAAAGTTATGAAAGCAAACCGGAAGTCAGGTGCAGTATGGGAAAATTTCTATCATGAAGTTTGTCATTATACAGGTACATTATCATTAACCTGAACTGCATGAATTTGAAACCATCCTTTTTATGAACAATTACCATTTGCAAACCAACTTTAGCTACTCTTAATGAAATGGACATGGAACTAATATACAGACCAAACAACATTATATATAAAGAAATTAACATACTATTTAAACAAATAACACAATAATTTATTTACAAAGTATTGTAATTGTCAGACAAAATATTATACTCCTTTATTCTTAAGGTGCTTCCATTTCTGGCTATATCATAAGAATTCATGAAAATTTTCTTTATAATTTTATTACCTTTATGATCTCGACCTCAGAATGGCCTTTGAACATTCCATCATCAGATTTTCAATTGGATGGACGGTTAAAGAGTTGGAGTGTGGAGTAGATTGAATCTTGTCCATTAAAGTATGAGGATTGGCTATCTTAATATATATCTTAGCACTTATAGTATATATGTGTGGGAGATGATAACCTGGACCAACTGATGACTGCTGGTTTAGCATGAAAAACGTGTGTTGATGATTATTTATCTTTTCAACATATATGTGTTTAGGTGTATCAGTGTTATGAGATAGTGTGGAGAGTGGTGGGTCGTGTGAAAGTCTGTGGTCATATGCCCTATATATTACTTTTATGATTATAATTTAATGATAGTGATTATTTTCACAAGCCATTTATCCACCATTTTTTAATTACTTTTAGTTCACGTGCATGTTGGAAAACAAATACTAAATGTTCTTTGTTATTTGTAAAGGATACAGAGTTTATTTTGATTAATTTTAAAACATTAATCTTTCAGCTATTTTTTATAATACTAACATGATTTTATAATTGAGCACACTTAGCGTAAAATGAATCCTATCCTTTAATACACCCTGGATATAATCCTACGGATGGCCAACCCTCACAAATATAATATATTTATTGTTATTTTTAGCTTTTAGCATAGTAACACACGTATATCTGAGATTGTTATAATCAATACACCTTCCTTAAAATAAAAATTCTAGTGAGTACTACTTTAAGTCTAAATTCTGATTTAATAATATCTGAACTTAATTATATGAAGTGGTCCCTTTTGAATCTGTGCTTGAATTTACTTGACAAAACCATGAATAAATTTACTATATAGATATGCTATACAGAAAAAGAATCAGAACTAATTCCCTTTTTATGTTGCACCTCAAGTATTCAATAGTCAATAATATGTTAAAAATACAGATCTACAAACAACAAAGATTATAGAAAGTATATAATTATCATAAAAAAGCCTTTTCTGGAAAATTTATGTTTTTTGCCCTTTTCAATACATCTCCAGAATACCATGATTTAAAGTACATACAGCAACATCTATATCAATACATGAAAGAAGACAGATAAACAAATGGATATCTGACATGATCTATTACATAATATTTATACAATCATACTACATAATTAACCTATTATACAAATTGAATGGATGTATAGCCACATATTAATTAACTACCCATTCTTTATCCATTAACCACTTATTATTCAACTCAATGGATGTTTTGTATATATTCATACAATTGTCTTTATTATACATGATATAGTTTGTTTCATATATTTTACGTCTATTAACATTTTTAATGTAATCTAGAATGCTTATATTATCAATGCAATTTATTTTATATCTGTACTGTAAATAATGAATGTATAATGCAGATCTATCATCTCTCCTAGCAATAGCATCATTGTGTTCTTTAGCTCTTTCTCCCAATTGCTTTCCCGTATAGCCATAGTAAACCATATTACACAAATTACATCTAATTTTATAAACCATTCCTCTCTTGTATTTTACTTCATCTTTCATTCTACAATTAGTTATCAATTTATCTAAATTTTTGCATACACCACTGATCTAACAACTATATAGATTATAAATTCTAACATACAATATCTAATTCACAGTAATTAATGTGGGGATTAATTTATAATAAACTTTTAATTTAAAACAAAATACTACTACTCATTATTTCTTACTTTGCACACTATATTAAATATTTACACAAGTGCACACTTCATGTGTGTAAGATGAATATTCCATTGTTATTTTCTGACAATTTCTACATGAAAAGAAAATCCTTGTTGTTTTTGTTGAATGGAGATAAAATTTTAACTAATCATATATATATAATAAAAGAAAAGATGGAATGGATTTTGTATTTAGCTGCTTAAATGCAGCTAGAGTATTTAGTAATGATTAATGGCAATTGCTAATTTTTTAAAATAAACATTCACTTCCTCCTTTAAGCTATCAATTAAATCATATATTATATAAATACTGTATACATAATAAAATATAGGTTGTTAATATACTTTAAATGTTTATAAAATTTAAAATTGTTAATATCAATCTAATCACATGATCACCATCTCTATACTGGCACATAATTTGTTGTAAACAAAGGCAACAGACTCTGTTTGGCACAGGGTGGCGCTACTGTATGGGGAGTTTTGCCTTTGTTATCAATCTAATCATTAAACTTTTTTTTTATCTACATAGTGTAAAGTTTTTATAGTTTTGTTTTTTTCGTAGCATCGGCCGGGATGCGAACCCGCAACCTGGACAACTGCCTGCAAGTGCAAGGCAGTCACGCTGACCTCTCTACCACCAATGCAAGTTTTTATATTTGGGATTCTCATTTCAGTTCTTGTGAGGGTTTTTATGCAAGCTAATATTTTTCCCTTGATGGTATGAATTAATGGATTGCATTCATAATCATATTTCTTTCTTTACAAATTACTAAACTATTCTTTATCAGTTTCCCCCATCCTTGAAATTATTTGAAGTTTAGGCATTTTAGATATTCCTTTGAAGAAGCATGGTCAGATTCACAAAGGATTCAAGTTTGAATTCAGGTGGCTGACTCTATATATGTTTGACTTTTTGTTTATAACACCTTTGATGGCCTCTTATTTGCAACACTCTTAATGATCTCAGTTTTATATTAATTACATGAATTTTTTGTCAAGTGTTGGTGGTCGAGTGGTCAGCACAGCTGCCTTACAAGCAGTTGTCCTGGGCTTGCGGGTTCGCTTCTCGGACGATGCTTTGACACATAAAAAAAAAATTACACGAATTTTCAAATCGCTGTTTATTTGATTGCTTGAATTTTCAGAACCCTCTGATTATTCAATTGGCTGCATTTTTACGTTGTTTTTTGAATCTCGTATCTTAAAATGCAAGTTTAAATTTAAAAACCGACCTTATTTTTAATCTAGTTATCTAAACCAAAATGTAGATTACTTAATTAAACTTTTTAAAATGTATTTCTTTTAATACTAGAATACTTAATTATGTTGTTTTGCTACACATTCCTGACAACATAATTTTAAAACATACATTCTTTTAATCGTTGATAACAGTTTTAACCTAGTTTATATAATTTATTAGTTTCTCTTAAAATTTTAAACATTTTTATCAAATCTATTATAATTCTAAGGCAGTATATAATTTGCTTATACTAAATGTTTGTTATATATGTAAACAGAGGGATTTTTAGTCTATTCATTCGCCACTCTACCTCAACCAATTGATACCTATGACCACACACACGTGAAAAAGATATGTGATCCCCAATATATGTAATAAGTATTTTGGGCAGAATTTGCACTCATTAGTTGGACCATACTGTGGATCGTGTATTTTTTTCACATGTGCGTGATCATGTGTACCAGTTGCTTGAAATAGAGTCGAGGATGACTAGAGTGAAAAACCCTGAGTTCAAATCCCTCTATTTACAAATCTATTTGAAAAATATACATTTCAATAATTCATTCTAAAATTTAAACATTGCCTCTTATTATTACTCTAAATACGTTATTTTAAGATGCTACTTTTATTTTATATAACTTTTAAGGGGTTTGAACTCAGACTTTCACACGACCCTTAACTATCCACACTATCTCATACTGCTGACACACTTGATTCCACACATATCAAAAAGACAACAATCACCAATATAGTATTTCATGCTAAACCAGCACCGTCAGTTGGTCCAGATTATCATCTCCATGCACATATACAGTCAATGCTCAGCTTATATTACGAGTGCTGGTTTAGCATGAAATACGTATATTGGTGATTGTTTATCTTTTCGACATGAGTGTGATCAAGTGTGTCCACAGTATGAGATAGTGAGGATAGTTGAGGGTCATTGAAAGTCTGAGTTCAAACCCCTATTTATTACATATTGGAGTGCAGGTATATATATTTTAAAAAACATTTGTAGTGCTATATTTATTAGCTATCAAAAACCAGCTCACTGTTATGTGTAAGATCTCATGGCTGACTGCAAATTGAATAGGACATTATTTATTTTAATAACGACAAAGTATATCCACTCTATTTAAATTTTCTTGCTAAAAATATTTTTCTGTACAACATTTGGGTTTTTAATATGTATTGTAGACTTTTAAGTGGTAATTTCATGTTCACATTTGTTACAGAGAAAAGGAAAGGATCAGCAAAATATATAAAGTGGAAAAGAAATTTTAAGTTATGTGAAATATTTTTATTTTTCTGTATTATAAAATTGATAAATATAAATATCAGCATTCTAACAATGTAGAAATGTGGAAAGAAAAAAGTTGTAAAATCAAACAAAATTAGATGCAGTATGGGAAGATTACTATCACCAAATTTGTTTTATACAGATACATTTATCTGAATCACATGAATTTAAATCTCTTCTTTGTTTAAACAATTCCTGCAATGCACACATTAAATGAAAAAAATTGAATTGTTAACAATTCAGGATAAAATGTGAGGGCTATGTGAATATGTATAATACATATGTATTCTCAATTATATATATAAAACAAAAAATTTTCATTTCTATATTAATAATTAATTTTCATGAATTTAATTAAAAACAAAACAAAAATCATAGCAATTTCTAATGTCAGCTCACAATTTTATTCTTTCTACCATCTGTGACAAAAATTATGTTATTACAAATGTTTTTCCCCATTGTGGATATTTAATGGTAAAACTTGATTTTAAAAAACTTATGAGTGATGTTAGTGTTTAAAAATTATTTAACATTTTAGTTCCAATTATATCCTCTAGATATTCACCAACTAAATCAAGAAACAAAAATAACAGTTCAAGCAAAACTGAACGAGAAAGGAATCACTTATGCATATATAAATCATATAATACTAAATCGTCTATGCACTTTACTACTGTTACACAATGCTTGATTTATCACCCTTTTTAATAGTTTACAGTTTCAATTGCCCCAGAAATCTTCTTCAAAATTAATAATAATAGAAAATGAATATAATATTAATATCATCTGGAAATATAAGTAGAAGTTCTGAAAAAGATTGCTGGGACAATTGAAACTGTAAAAGAGGATGGTAAATAAAGCATTGTGTAACAGTAGTAAAATGGGTGGATGATTTAGTATTATGTGATATATATTTGGCAATGTGATAAGAAAAATTAATACCCATAAATCATCTTTTAATGAAACTATACTAAAAGAGAAAATAAATTTACACATAGTTATTTTCACTTTTTTTGTAAATTATTAAACATTTGTTTTTTAATAAGTATTTGATGTGTGCATTCTTTTTTATTTGAATGTAATAGTTTTTAAGCATAAAATTTACTGATATCAACCAGAAATTATCTACTGTGAAGAACTTTTTATTATTTTATGTATATTTTTAGTTATTGAAAGTTTGTTTTTAATATTTTAAAAATTTGTTTTTTGTTATTTTAATGTATTTTTACCAAAAATCATTTTTAAAAATTTAGATTTAATTGAAAAAAAAATTTTTTTCATTAAAATTACATTTTAGCTAAAGGCTGAAATAAAATCTTTTATTTTAGATAATTGTTCTATTTATTTTTATAGCCAAAGTTGATATTTCATTTTTGAACTTATGTTTTTAATAAAATGTAACAAAAACATAAAACCATAATGAATAATAAGTTTTTATTCATTAGAAAATAAAACAAAAAGAAAAACAATGCTCCATTATAGCATCAAAAAGTGATGTAAATGGGGAAATTCCACATGACATAAAGATAAAAGAAAAAAACATATGATCAGAATTTAATATTCATATTACCTTTTTAAAAGAAGTTAAGCTTACTCTTAAAATATGCAAAACACAACAGTTTTCTATATAGAATTTTCCATAAACAAAATATAACTATTTCTAAACTAAACATTTTTCCATAACAAATGAAATACCACATGATCACTATCTTTTATACTAGCACATAATTGTTAATAAACAAAGCAAAACTCTCCATACAGTAGTGCCACCCTGTGCCAACCAGAGTAATCAATGGATACTAGAAGGCTTGTGCATAATATCTCTATCTAGTGCCTACTCATCCAATATCCCCAGACTAATTTCTCAGATCCAAGGCTCCTCACTGACAAAGGCCACAAGCCAGAAACTAGTCTGGGGATATTGGATGAGTAGGCACTAGATAGGGATTTTATGCATAAGCCTTCTAGCATCCATTGATTAATCTGGTTGGCACAGGGTGGCACTACTGTATGGAGAGTTTTGCCTTGTTTATTAACAAATGAAATACATAAGTTTTATATAATCACAGCTTTTTTATGTTAAATTAATAAATGATTGTGTTAACCAACATTTAAAAAAAAAGTGATCAAATTAATACCTGTAAAACATTTTTATTAAAAAAAAATTAGTTATCCATAAGCTGTATAAAAATCTCAATTTTCTATATAGGAAGTTTTAAAAGCAAAAAATTATGTATTTCTACAATAACAATTCATTTAAAGAAAAAATTGATGAAACATGTTTATAATTTTAATGTTAGTACAATATTATGCCAGTCATTTAATGTAATATGATGTAGTAAACATTTTTTGATGATTTTAATTCATTCATATGTGTATATATTGGACCATAAATAAATAAAGGTGGGATTGTTAAAATGAGGTTGTCTTGACAACAGATTGAGATTGTTGATTGTTATTGATATTTCCATGTTTATTGTTTAAAACAGGTTGCCTTGACAACAGAATGAGATAGTTGATTGTTATTGATATTGGGATTGTCTAAGATTTGAGTGATTTCTATGAATTTACTTATAATCCTATCTAGCCTTGATCATTATTACACTTATTATTTAAGTAATAATTGACTATTTGTTAATCTGCATTCAGAACATGTTATAATTACCTGTTTAAGGAGGGTTATTTAAACTTCTTTGTATCAATATTTGTGGTTAAGTTGCAATCTTTATTGTTTATATGAATATATTGGCCCATAAATAAAGGTGGGATTTATGTTTATTATTAAAATGAGGTTGCCTTGACACCAGGTTGAGATTGTTATTGATATTGAGATTATCTAAGAGTTGAATATTTACAATTCTAACAGCTGAAATCAAAACATTTGCAATTGTATATTAAAAAAAAATTTTAAATGATAATAATTTTTACCTTTATGTAAAGTTATATAACTATTTTGATGTAGAAATATAGTTTCAGAAATTATTTTTTCTTTATAAAAAAATATTTAAATATTCAAGTCTTATAACTTTATTTTTTGTTGGTTTTCAACTTTATATGAAATATAAAACAACATGTTCAAAATTCTGTGCTAAATGTTTATGTTTAAAGTGTACACAGAAAAACAATATTCATAAAGCAAGTCATTTTTGCAGTACAATTTTTGGAAAAAATATACACCTGGGTCTCTTTTTACGCGGACTTATTAACATGATTTTGAAGTTACGCAATTCCATGTTTCACCGGAAGTCGAACTCTGATAATGCGCTATTACTTTAAATAATAAATTTCGTGCACTTATGTTATATTGAAAGTAATAGCACATTATTGGAATTCAACTTTCATCTTAGTAATTTCAATATTTTCAGTGCTTTATAATAGTAAGATTTTATGCAATAATGAAATTAAAAATCATGATTTCCACATTTTATGTATACACACATTAAATTTTACAAGATTATAATGTAAATTTGTTCAAACATTGTGCGTGTTAATTTTGCATTTTAAATCACATTCTGTTTTTACTTTTTAAAAAAGAACGTAATCAATTATTAATTATTTAGTGTCCGCAAGTTTATTTTTAATCAGTAATAGCAGTGAGCACAATTAAAATTGAAAATTAAAAAATTAAAGACAAAATAAGAATTTAATTTTTAGTTGTTAGATTAATTACTAACTACGTTGTCACCAGAAAACCATTAACAACATGAGAGTGACATTGGCACTAGTTGTATTTTCTCATGTGAAGAATCTGATTTTTTTTACGAGTTTGCAAATGAACCTGTTTATCGGCAAATCGCGATAATAATTAAAACATGTATAAAAAATGTAAATTACTGTAAATTATGCATAAAAATATATTGTTTTGAATAAAATTAAATATTATAGTTTAAAAAAGTTTGTCTTGTATCAATTTTTTTCAAATTTGAAATTTTTTATTAGTCATATTTTATTTCCTTTTTTTTTTTTTTTGCACGAATTTTAAAGTAATTTTACATTGGTGCTTTGCTTTTACGCGATTTTTGAAAAATCTCAGTCCGCATCCCCCCTTTTTCAAGGTAAGTTACGTCTACTTTTGCGCAATTTCGTTTGTGCATGTTTTCTGAGGAACCTATCTATCTCATAAAACGAGACCCAGGTGTACACAGAAGCTTAAAATTTTATTATACATTTTTTATCACTTAGTAAAGCAATGTTTCAAGTTAATGGAAGTAAGTAATGGATATAAATATATTTTTTTATTTGATTATTTTTTTAAAGTAATAAAAGTATTTACTACAATAGCAAACTGTCCATACAGTAGTATTACCCAGTGCAAGCCTTAGATAGGGATTTTATGCACAAACCTTCTTGCATCCATTGATCACTAAGGTTTGCAGTAGGTGGCACTACTATATAAAGAATTAGCTACTGTACTAACAGCTTGTGGAAGCATAGAAAATTATGATCATGTGATATGTTAATGGTTTTTTTTTCTCAAAGCAACTTTATTAAGTCTCTAAAGTATGATCCACCTATGCAGGGACCACATTCTGTCACCTGAAGCAGCAGGCCATACAGATTACAATGTTACATTGATATTCTGCAACTGGGTGGTGTCTCAAAGCAACAGAACCACCTTATACAATAGATTAGGTATTACAGGTATATAAAAAAATACATTCCAAGTACAAACATCAAGAAAAAACACAAACAGAGGGGAAAAGGGCATGAACTATCACAGATCAAATGTCAGTCAATCAAGGGGATGCTACGTCCATTTGAGGAGAGTTCATGTGGGACAATCAGCTCTCAACCCACCTGGCAAGTCTTCAAGCAGCACCCCCAGACCCATCCATGACCCATAAGACAGAACTCAGTTTAGCGAGAACCCAGACCCACTCCTTGGACAAGGTTAAACTGCTTCAGCCCCTGCTGTAAGTGGGTTACAATTAATCTGGGTGTGACATAGGTTCAGCATGTCCGGAACACCAACCAAATCAGAGAGGCCACGAGAACATTGCCAGATCTCTCTAAAGCTGGGTGTGGTAATGATCACCGATCGATCCCGCTGATCAACAAATTCTCCATAGCCATAACCTCTACCCTTGAGACCAAGAATTCAGGCAAAACCAATGATTAGATTCATGTCCCCACTAGGTCCTCATGGTTCACAATCCAGTTTGTATTATATACCCTTGTTCTGAACTAAATTGTGACAACATTTCAATTATGATTCTGCTTTACTGATCCTATTGAGTTCTTCTAATCCAAATTGAGTTCTAATTTTGATGCTTAATTAGAGTTTCAAAAATGAATATCCAAATTGAGTTCTAATTTTGATGCTTAATTAGAGTTTCAAAAATGAAATCTAATGGTTTGTATTTAGTCTTTTGGGTTTTTCTTAGTAATTTAAATCTAAAGGGATTGAATGATTAACCGCTTGTGTTTCTGTCTAGGCCCATAACATCCAATAAATCCATTTTTATCTCTAAATCATTGTTTTTTATTTTCTAATTCACTTCGTCATAATTCTAAGTCAATTTGAAACTTTTTTGAAGAATTTTTATTTTTTGTGTCGTCCTAATCGCACCAGGAATGGCACAATAACGTTTGATCTAATCATCATAAATTTCTAATTTTTATGCAGGGAAGTAGCTTAAATCATAATCCATAATGTTTAATTCTGAATTTGAGATCAAATTAATATTTAAAATAGTTTTCTTTCCTGCAAAATTTACTGCATTTGGCCACTTCCGGTTGAACACTGTGATATTGTTGCTTTTTCTTTATGAAGAATTTGATATTTAAAAAAAAAAACATTTATTTCCAGGCTTTAGACTAATCTTTGCATCTGGTATGTTTCCCCAACTGTTTTTGTCCTCCATGACGGGTTTGTAGTTGTCGGAAGTTGTTTTATTTCTTGATATCAGGAACTAAGTTTGAACTCTCAGGAATATCATCGTTGAGCTTTTCCTTTTTTTTTTTTTTAATTTTATTTTCACAGGTATTAATTTTCTAATCGTTCTAAATTAGCTCCATCATCAAATTTAGGATTTTTGTTATTATTTCCTCTTTTGAATTATTAGACTACATTTTAAATACGTTTTCTTGGTTTTAATGATTTTAGTACGTATTTACTAATATGGGTAAATTAAGTTTTTAAGCATTTTTTTATCATTACTTTTTATAAAAATACTAAAACCCTTATTATTGTACCATATTCAAATTTATGTCACTAATCAAAACAAAAATTTTTTGTAAGATAAATGTAATGAGTTTAAATTTATTTTATTTTATTTTTTATTAAATTATTTGTAAAGAAATATTCACTTGTAAGTTACGTTATGCGACACTACATTTCATTTTTAATCATTTTCCATTGACTAGTACAATTACAGATTGGCATTTGAATGACACTGTGCTTCTCCAAAAAATTTCTGTGTCCGGACTCAAATTTGAATTCGGGTTTTTGAATTGATTGTAGTCTATCTGCATAATACAAATATAATTAAAAAGTTTCATTCTAATGATAGTACAAGGCAAAAATAAGAAGAAATATTTTTATTTGGGAACTGTAAACACATTGTATTTAATTATATAAAAATTATGTAAATTAAATTAATGAAAAAACATTAAAATGAAAAAAAAGGTCTTTTTATTTCAAGATTTTTGTTTTATTTATATCTGTTAAGTATATCACTCAATTGGTAGTAGGTAATATGAATTGGGTTCTAGATTACTTAGGAAATATGCATTGGGTTCAAGACTACGTAAGAAATATGAATTGGGTTCAAGACTACGTCTCTTTCCATGCCATTCCTTAAAAATATTGGCACACATGATTGATTAGCGGATCCACCATCATCTCTAGCAGCCACTCATAAATGTGTACGAACATTTTAACACAGGGAGAGGGAAATAAAGGAAAACAAATATTACAAAGTTAAAAATAAATAAGGAAAAAAAAGATAACTATGCTTATAATTTAAACCACTAAACATTACATGATCACCATCTCATACTAGCACATAACTGTTGTAAACAAAGGCAATTTCATTCTCATAGTTTTGTAGTAAAGTAGAGTTAAAAGATGGCTGCTGGAGGGTTGCATTAGATCCTAAGATCTAGGTGCAGTGCTCTCAGATCCAAGGCTCCTCACTGATGATGGCCACAAGCCAAAAACTAGTGTGGGGATATTGGATGAGTAGGCACTAGATAGAGATTTTATGCACAAGCCTGCTGGCATCTATTGATTACTCTGGTTAGCACAGGGTGACACTACTGTATGGAGATTTTTGCCTTTGTATGCTTATAATTATAGAATGAAAATGTGGTTTCTCAAATCCACTATTGCAATGTCACAGTTAGAATATCGGAGATGAATGATAGCATATGGGAACACTAATTATAAAAAATAAAGAGGAAATAAGAGAGTTATCAATTATATATTTTATAGCAAGCTATACAATGTTATATATACACTCTTAATAATAATAATAATAAAAACAAAACAATATATTAATCAGAATATTAAATTCCTCTATTTAAAACACTTTTTTTTTTTTTTTATGTCAAATGCGTTGACCGGGAAGCGAGTCCCGGCCAGCTGCTTGGAAAGCAGCTATGCTAACCACTAGCCACCAAAACCCCTTTTCATTTGTAAATAATACAAGGTTTACACGACTAATTTCAGAGCAATTCCTTTTCTTAACTGACCATGTTCTTAAACATCATTCGCAACAAATTCAAAAATTCTAAAATCTTATATATAGATTTTATTTGCTTTATTCGGAAGTGTGAAAATAATAATGTAACATTTTTGATAATGACATATAAATATTGAAAGTACTCTCAAGGAATTAATAATTTAAAAGAATTCGTGTAGACGTGCGTTAGTCTTATGTTTGTTGCTATATTATAATACATTATCTGTATATATTCAATTATTGTCTAATATATTTCTCACTATTCATCATGCCTAGTATAATTCGTGACAGATTTTTTACTGTTATACTCCGTACAATAAAAATTATCAGCAGGTCACACAATTGGCCTCATTAAAGTATAAAGTATGCAAGCAACTGTTTGTATACCAACGTCAATTTGGTGTTGGTAATTAAACATGAATAAAAGTTGTATCGTAAATTGATATATCAAAGATATTGATGGTAACATTATTTTCTGTAAGAATTATCAACTATCACCACTGGTATTTAATAAATATCTATGCATAGAATCTGTATTAGTGAATCATATTTATCGTGATGTAAACTTTTAAAAATGATAATGAACATTAAAATGATACTTTATAATCGTATATATCGAGATGAATGAAGATAGCTAAGTGATTCATACTTATGCATAAAAATAAAAAATAAAAAATTATAATAATTGAAGATACTTTTAACCATGATTTGTTCATGAGACCTTAATTTATTTATTACAAAGATTAATTCTTTCCTTACTCAATTTATTTGGAACAGGAAAACTGGTTCTATCTCTATCAATAAAATGCAAAAACACACTGATTCCAATAGTTAGTAGATGAAGTGTGTTTCTACATTCTATATTTAATAATTGATTAATGTGCTATTTTCATTCCAAAACATTCTCTTAAAAATTCTAAGTTTTTAAATCAATTTCACCCGATCATCTCTATATAATACATTTATCACAGATGTAAGAAATCCCGTTTGTTTTAAAAATTAATAATCTGTCTTTGTTGATAATGGAAGAAATAAAATGATGTTATTGTTTTCCTGAAGGTTTGTGATGATGGTATTTTAGTTGTATTTATATATTGGACTATTTCCATCATCTAATATAAGTCTTGAATGAAATTTCTACTGCCTGTTGCCTTTGACAAGATGGCTCAGCTGGTTAGAACATTATCTTAAAATTCAATATTCAAGAATCTAGGGGCGCAAGTTCGATTCCCATGCTAGTACTGTCATTGGTCAGGACAGCATCACCTGAAGAAGAGAGGAAAATAATACCTCTTAAAATGTTGTGCATATACTAACCTTATTAAAACAGGCAAAACTCTCCATACAGTAGGATCATGCGATCACAAGATATTTAGTGGTTTAGCATATACTAACCTGTGGGTTATTACTAACAGTTGAATGTATTTGGAATATTTAAATAAAAGTTAAATTTTTCTAAAGACATTCAATTTTTATATTAGATGATGGAAATATGTAAATACAACATAATGCTGTTATGTCTAATAGCAATATTAATTGGAAAATATGAAGTTATTAATAACCTCATTTACATTTTTTAGTTTTATCTACATCTTCATACATCTAAGTGATATAAAGATTCAAAAAATATTAAGATGTCAAAATAAATTCGATGATAATGTTGGACTGCAATATCAAATTATCAGAAATAGCAATCAAATAGTGTCACATGGTCATTGTGTAGTTTCCCCTATCTTCAGTTACAGATTTCAACACAATAATACATAAATGTAATAATTATTAATATAGCAATTTATATATCTGTAGTATTCTGGAGTCAAGCACTCTTCATGTGTGCTAAAATTGATAAGCACTCTCCTGCCGATAACTGTTTTAGAACCATAAGTGGTCCACTTATGATAAGTGCTTATTCTTTAAATAAATCAATAATTATTGACTGTGCCTAAATTTGGATTTGAACTTATTATGAGCTGATTTTTAAATTGGCCTATTGCTTGCACAAATTCAGTTTACATTTAAAGAATAAGTTTTAACTATAGATGGATCACCTATCATTTTAAAACAGTTATTGATGGGAGAGGATCTGTTAATTTTAGTGCATGTTTGAAGTGTAGTTGCTTCCACAATATTATGGCTATATAAATCACTATATAATTAATTATTACATCTCTATAAACTAATAAAATTCAGGTACTGCAAGTCATTTAAAATGAGAAACTTTCTTTTTCCTGTGATATATAAACTGAATTTGTACAAAGATTCATATCCATTTGTGGGGGTATATAGCTTATTTTTCACTAAGCCTTAACTGATGTTTATTGTGATGAATTATAGGAAAATAACATTATGTAAATCCATATTCCTTTCCCATCACATTAAATTATTAGTAAATATATTATTTCTTTGTTATTTTTTTTTAACTGCACTCTATGTTACATGGCTAATTATAGTATGAAGTTTGTTCAGTTTGGTAAACTCTTCTTAGTAAATACATGATTTCTGATGGTTAAAGTGTCACAATTTTGCCATTTCTAGCAGATTTTTTCACTTCAACTTTATTTCGATTTTCTAGGATCTATTCAGAACTGTATTATTCTTCATCTACCTACTCTGCTACTGAATCAAATTGTTATCTAGTTTAATGCTAAAGCACATTAATGATTATTAATACATTTTACTGATTACTGTTTTTAATATTTGTGTAATCTTTAGTACTATTTATAGTAGTTTTAGTCATATAAATTTTTCAAAAATATGAATTACAGCTTGAAGCTTCTAGAAATTTTATTGTAAAATAAATATTGTTATTATTTTAAACCATTATTGACCCACTGCAGAATGAAAATCTCTCCAAATTCAATCCATCTTCTCCAATATCTAGCCTTTCTTCTCCATATCATTCCCAGCACACTTCCTTATTTTATCCATCCATCTCATAAGTGGTCTTTTTCTAGGTCTTTTATGATCACTTGGAATCTGATTTAAGATTTCAACTGTCCATCTATATTTATATCATCATCATTTTTAGCTATTATTGATCCACTGCAGGATGAAGATCTCTTCAAGTTCAATCCATCTTCTCTGATATCTATTTTTTCTTCTCTCCTAGTACACTTTCTTATTTCATCTATCCATCTCACACACATGATCTTTTTCTTGGTCTTTTATGATCTCTTGGAATCCAATTTAAGATTTCAACTGTCCATCTATATTTATATCATAATCTTCAACTATTATTGATCCATTGCAGGATGAACATCTCTCCAAGTTCAATCCGTCTTCTCTGATATTTAGATTTTCTTCTTTCCTAGCACACTTTCTTATTTTATTTATCCATCTCACAACTGGTCTTTTTATGGGTCTTTTACAATCTCTTTGAATCCAATTTAAGATTTCAACTGCCCATCTATATTTATATCATCACCATTTACAACTATTATTGATCCACTGCAGGATGAAGATCTCTTCAAGTTCAATCCATCTTTTTTGATATCTAGCTTTTCTTCTCTTCTATACTTCATTATTTCATCCATCCTTCTCACAAATGGTCTTTTTCTAGGTCTTTTATAATCTCTTGGAATCCAATTTAAGATTTCAATTGTCAATCTATTTATATCATCATCATTTTTAACTATTATTAATCCACTGCAAAATGAAGATCTCTCAAAGTTTAATTCATCTTCTCTGATATCTAGCTTTTCTTCTCTCCTAGCACCCTTCCTTATTTCATCCATCCATCTCACAAGTAGTCTTTTTCTAGGTCTATTACAATCTCTTGGAATCCAATTTAAGATTTCAGCTGTGTGTCTATATTTCTATCATCATTATTTTCAACCATTACTGATTCACTGCATGATGAAGATCTCTCCAAGTTCAATCCATCTTCTCTGATATCTAGCTTTTCTTCTCTCCTAGCACACTTCCTTATTTCATCTATTCATCTCACACATGGTCTTTTTCTAGGTCTTTTACAATCTCTTGGAATCCAATTTAAGATTTCAGCTGTCCATCTATATTTATATCATCATTATTTTCAACTATTATTGATCCACTGCAGGATGATGATCTCTCCAAGTTCAATCCATCTCCGATATCTAGCTTTTCTCAATATGATTCCCTCACACTTCTTTATTCCATTCACCCATCTTGTGTTACAATGCTTATAATACTAATTTCAAAGAAATCTTTTGAATCAATTGGCTGAATCCTTAAACTAAACATCACTAAACACAAATCAGACTTAGTTAGAAATTTATTATATGTAAAACAGATTTTACTAGTTTTATTTTAGCATTTATACGATGTAATGTACTCTTATAATTAAACATGCTTCTTTTTTACAAGCATTAAGAAAACATATAATAATATTATGGTCAAATACAAATGACAATCATTTGCATTTTCAGTAAATTTTATTTGAGTATACTTGTATATATTGGCTTACAATGGTTTTACATTCTGTCTTGAAAATCAGAGGGTAATTTGGTTATAATTCAATTAGTTTTATATTGTCATAACACTTTCAATTTATGTTAATATCAATTGCCAGTCTTCTTTGTTTAATTTTTATTGCACACATTTAAATAAAGGATACGCCGAATTTGTTAGATTAATAATTGTAAATATATTAAATTTATTAAGCACAAGCAGTTGACATAGTAATAAGTGAAAGGCTAAAACCTTTGGCGGATGCGCTTTAAAAATGCTTATGTGACAGCCAATCAGATGTAACAATGATGGCACATGGAACTCTTAATTTTAAAACATGAACCAGAACTATTAGAAAAAGATGCTTGAGTCTGGCTTATTTATATATAAATTTAAGCATAGAAGAAGGTGGGTCCCATCTTCTTCTGATAGTTGTGGCTCATGTTTTAGAATTAAGAGTTGCACATGCAGTCATTGTTACATCTGATTGGCTGTCACATAAGCATTTTAAAGCGCATCTGCCAAAGGTTTTTGTCTTTCATGTTATGTTATTATTGGATTAATAATGTAAACTATTCAAGATGAAACTATGAAGAAATGCAAAAGTATTATTGGAAAAGATGAGATAAATAAGAAAATTATCTTACAATGTGACTTTTTGTAATGAAAAAACTGGAAGCAAATCATATAACAATAAAAAATATATCCATATAACTGCAATATATCTATTTATTGCAATTTGTGCTACATAAATATACTGTATTGTCAAATACACAAATATTGTCTGATTATTATAAGACTGTATCCATAACCACAAACTGACATTTTTCAAATGATTGTAACTTGATGCCCACCTTATATATACAAACGATCTTGTTTTCTTTATTTGAAAGTAATAGATGAAATGTTTAATCATAAAAAAATTACTTTACCTAATTTGAGAATTGTGCATATATTTATTATTACTGTTTTCCTAAAGGTTTGTGATGATGGTATTTTAGTAAATGGAGAAATCAGGAGGAACCTCATTGATAAGTATATGAAATTTCTACTGACTGTTGTCTTTGGGAGGATGGCTCAGTTGGTTAGAGCATTACCCTAAAATTCAATATTCAAGAATCTAAGAGTCCAGGTTTGATTCCCATGCTAGCACTGCCACTGGTCAGGCCAACAACAACTGAAGAAGAGAGGGAATAATACATTTCAAAACATTGTGTATATATTAACCTTACTAACAGCTGAACGTACTTTGAAAATTTAAATAAAGTTAAATTTTTCTGAAGACATTCAATTCTCAATAGTAGATCATGGAAATAGCCCAATATATAAATACAATTTATTATTGCATCATTTTATACAGATAATAATGTCAAAATTTATACATATATTTTTTAATTATCATTTACAGATAGATATATAGCACATCTCTGTAGTGTAATTCTTTAAATTGATGAAAATATTGAAGTTTTAAATTCTTCATTAAGAAGTATTAAGCAGTTTATGTCTCATCACAAATGCATTGGTTGAACTAAATGTTTCAAACAGTTTTCTCTCTCTCTCTGTCTTGTCTGGAAAAAGTTGGTTAGTCATTTGTTATTACTATTAGTTATTTCAGCAATTGTAAAGGAAATATTAAAATACAGGAAAGAACTTAAGTTAAAAATTGGGATGGATTTGATAATGCTTTTCAAAAGAAAACTATTTACTTTAAACTAAATAATGATGGTCATTTTAAATGGAAATTTAAAATAGAAACGTCAATAATGGAGAATGGAGTCATTATGCTTAAAAATATTATTTTAAATTCTTTTGATTTTTTTTTTTTAGTAGTAATTTATTTAAATGATTCTAAAACCAACCAATATAATATTTAATCATCTACACACTTTAATCCGTAATTTCTTCTGATTCGTGTGAAAGTTAATCTTTAGCTTGATTATTTATTAGTGGTGAATATTTATAATCAAAATTTTTCTTTGTAAAAAAAATGAACACGAGGGATCAGAATGACTTAAGTGATAATGGGCATAACAACAAAATCGGAAAACAAGAGCTTTGAATATGCCATCGCTAGATTTTCAATGATATGGATGACTGAAGAGTGAAGAGGATTGAAGCCTGTCCATTAAAGTTTGTGGAATTGCTCTCTTAATATATTCTGAGCATTGATTGTATATAAGTGTGGGAAATGATGATGTAGTTCAACTGATGAGTGCTGGTTCAGCAAGAAATATGTATATTGAAGATCATTTATTTTATCACATATATAATCATGTGTAACGGTTGTATAAGAGGAAACTTGAAAATGTGGATTCATATCTCCGCCAATTAAAAAATAAGTAAATTGTTGAAGAGGCCATGACAATCAAGACCCACGTGACAAATTGAACACAACATTTTCCATTTAAGTGATTAAAATGAATGTTTTTTGTTTATTCAGCTCAAAATCGTGAATGATTACCTCTAAAATTCGCCATTCTATTATTATGTTAAACTACTTGAGGCAAATTAACTTAAGAATATATGATACAGTACTCTATATTTTGATCTGCCCATCAACACAAAATAAAATATATGTTAAAGTGGCTTAACTGCAAAAGGATCTTTCAAGGAAAAATGACGTATATAATTGTGTATGAGAGGTCAAGTCAAAGGAATCTTGAGTCGAGACTCAAGAAATGATGACGACATTACAAAGATATGTAAGAAAAGGTTTGCCTTTCATTTTCTGTTATATATATATTGCAAATAAAATGTACGAAAATAAATATTTTTCTAAATTAAAGTAATATACATTTTTATTGCTGATGATCTCAATTTATGAAAAAAATATCTTGCCAGTACATGATGGTCACACACATATATATATAATGTGTGTGTAAGACTATAAATATTGATTATTGAAGTTAGTAATTCAAACCAGGAAATTCCAGGATAAATCTCGTAGCCAAAATTAACCAGGGTTCCCCAAAACATTTCTTAGTTGTTAGTTTCAATTAGGAATTCTTTTCTAGGGATGTAGAACTGGCTTACCAGAATGCTTTTGTCTTTGAAGTACTTAAATAAGTTAACCATGTTTCAACCGTATAAAACCGACACCTATTGACTATGTACCTTCCAAATACATGGAAAACCAATTGTTTATGCAGCAAATAGTTCAAAACATGTGTAAACCTAATCATGACTGAATGTTTTTAGAAAAATAATCAAGAAAAATGTTGAATCCTATAACACCAACCTCACCTCAGAATTTCTATAGAGAGCTCTTGCAAAATAAAATCAAAAAGGAAAAAAAAGTACATAAATAAATATTTTATAATTTTTGAGGAACTTTGTGACTGCAAAGACTGATTAAGGGTAAATTGTATAGAAGTCACTTAAATATGTCGACATTTCATGAACTCGATTTAAATTCTAAATGATCTTTCTTATCTATAGATGATGATGATGATGATGATTATTATTATTATTATTAATAGTAATAATAAAAAGTCAGATGTCACATGATTTATATATAGCTTGGATTTACCAATATGTAAAATTAAGAGCATGCTAATGAGCTCTAAACAAGCTTTTTTAATTTTTTTTTTTTTTATTATGATAAATGCTACTACAAGAGAAGGCATTCAAATCATCGTTATCTTAGATTGTCCTCATCCCCAGACCGGTTTCAACCTATGGGTCTCTTCAGTGAGGAGTTGGGACACTAGATTCAAAAAACCAACTCAAGCTAAGCATTTATCTAAAAGTTAATTGTCAAGAAGAAGATCTGAAACTTTTAGACATCTGCATGTCTTTAAAGTCAGCTCTCCAACTGAAAAAAATCATATGAGCCTGAACTTAATTCAGATACTCCATATATTAATAGGCTTAGCCATTTAATTTAGCCAAAGCCCCAACAGCAAAATAATAATAGTAATAATAAAAAGTCAGATGTCACATGACTTATATATAGCTTGCATTTACCAATATGTAAAATTAAGAGCACGCTAATGAGCTCTAAACAAGCTTTTTTTATTATGATAAATGCTACTGCATGATAAATGCTGACTTTAAAGACTTGCAGATGTCTAAAAGTTTCAGATCTTCTTCTTGACAATTAACGTGTAGATAAATGCTTAACTTGAGTTGGTTTTTTGAATCTAGTGTCCCAACTGCTCACTGAAGAGACCCATAGGTCGAAACCGGTCTGGGGATAGGGACAATCTAAGATAAAGATGATTTGAATGCCTTCTCTTGTAGTATCATTTATCATAATAAAAAAAAAAACTTGTTTAGAGCTCATTAGCATGCTTTTAATTTTACATTATTATTATTATTGTTGTTGTTGTTGTTTCACCATCAATTTTTTAATATTTTTTACTAATTTATTTTTTTAACTAAATATATTGTGTCACTTATAGCTAAGGATTTGAATCACACTACATTATTATAATATCAGTTTAAGACCATTAAAAGAAATAGCAAGTTGTGAGGGCTATGGAGGGCTGAACTCCACAGCTAATTGTTTATTTTAAAACATTTAAGCCTAATTAATAGTTTATCGCTAGCAAATCCACCTAATAGTTATTTAAGTTGTTAGAAAATAATATTATTTATATCAACCATATAAAATAATAAATGAGGTATATCAATGGTATTAAACCATCAAACATCACATGATCACCATCTCTATACTAGCATATAATTTGTTGTAAACAAAGGCAAAACTTCCCATACAGTAGTGCCACCCTGTGCCAAACTGAATAATCAATTATGTGCTAGTATAGAGATGGTGATCATGTGATGTTTGATGGTTTAACACCAATCCTGCCTAATAGGATAGTGGTGGCTATGGTTGTTTAAGAGCCAAAGACACCAAAATGTATGGGTGCTGAATTGAGTTCAGACCCATATGACTATATAAGCTATTGAGCTTAGATTGAAGATATTAACAATGTTTTCAATTTCATTCTTATAGTTTTGTAGCAAAGTAGAGTTAAAAGGTGGCTGCTGGAGGGTTGCATTAGATCCTAAGATCTAGGTGCAGTGCTCTCAGATCCAAGGCTCCTCACTGATGATGGCCACAAGCCAGAAATTAGTCTGGGGATATTGGATGAGTAGGCACTAGAAAGGGATTTTATGCACAAGCCTTCTGGCATCCATTGATTACTCTGTTTGGCACAGGGTGGCACTACTGTATGGGGAGTTTTGCCTTTGTTTATATCAATGGGGTTGCTATTTCAATATTAGGAAAGTTTCAATGGCTCGAATGTTGGATAAGTAATGATTTATTCAATTTGGTTTGTTAACTGTAGCTGAACACACTTTTGGCCAGAGACGTCACAATCATAGTACTTTTGGATACTTGGATCTGTTGCAGTATTTAATTTGAATGCTAATTTATTTAAATTAATGATTTACTTATTCCATTTTTTGGAGAGTTGGACACTTTTTTATTAATGGTGTGGTTGTTATTAGCAACAAACCACATTTCTTTTATTTTGTGATTTCTATCATCCCATTCAGTACAGACAATTTTCATACTTATAATATTCTAGCACATGTGTGTGTGCGATGCAACTGTTCCCAAAAGCTATAAAGTGTTAATATAAAATAGATAACTAAAAACAAATGAGCTGAGCGCTTTCAAAGGATCTTGCCTTTGTAATCATAGCTTGCTACTATGTTTAATGACATGCAAATATGCTAATTCCATTTCTTCGATAAAGCATAGCACGTGTTGTTCCTATTTATGGCATCTTTGTCTCGTGAGATGAAGGCCTCTTTGATTTTTCTTTTAAGGACACGTGCTATGCTTTATCGAAGAAATGGAATTAGCATATTTGCATATCATTAAACGAAGTAGCAAGCTTTGATTATAGAGGCAAGATCCTTTGAAAGTGCTCAGTTCGTTTGTTTTTAGTTATATATTTTATATTAACACTTTATAGCTTTTGGGAACAGTTGTGTCGCACATGCACACGTGCTAAAATATATATATTTCCCAAAAGTAAAAAATTATTTGATTTAATCATATTTATAATATTGAAAATATGGTTAGAAAGTTGATCATGCTCCAAGAAAATAGTTTTACATTCTGCATTATTTTTGGCATGCTTGTACAAGTATTTGTGTTATGAGACTCTGGTGGCTAATCTTCAATTCTCCAAAAAATGGAATATGTAAATCATTAATTTAAATAAATAAGCATTTGCATTTAAATACTATAACATATCCAGATTTCCATGGAAGCTATGATTCTGATTTCATCAATTAAAAGCAAGCTTAGACGCAGTTAATAAACTAAATTGAATAAACCTTTACTTATCCCAATGTTCGAAACATTGAAACTTTAACTAACTACAGTAGAATAAAGAAAAGGAAAATAATTCTGAATATTTCAATATTATTATCTCTGAAAATTATTACAATTTAAGATATTTTATTGGCACCCATATTTAAATGCTTTGTTTAAAAAAAAGGTGGGGAAGTGATAAAGTAAAGGGATTTATTGGCAATCCATTTAAGCTGGTGCTAGAATGTGTCTTTATTTTTCAGATTTATTCATATAGGCTTGACTTGTTAATCAAAAGTTTTAAACATATTCCAGTTTCCTTATAACATACTACATATATATTTATAAAGTAAAGAAGATATTAATGGAGTTGTATGTACTTAATAAAGTATTTCCTAAAGATTTTATTCTTAATCTTATTTCAAGGTTGCATTTTTATCAGACCCAATACACCGCTTTATTACAGTAACATATTTGGAACCCAATGTCAGTTACATACATTAAAACCCTATTAAGACTGCATCTGTATCATATTACAATCTAGACGTATTTATAAAATATTTTTAATTAGCCTTGCCGTTACCTATTTAAGTCCAAATGTGACAGAGGTTTTTACAATTTTTTTAATTATAGTCTTCACATATTTTTTTCCATTATTGCAGTATAATTATTTTGATTTATTCAGGATAAACAAATCCTAAAAGAAGACACAAATTAAACATTTTAAAATTAAAGTGAAATTTCTTCATTACATATTAGTAATATACATTATAGTACCATGCAATAAAATTAAATGAGCTTCTATTCTATGGCAGATGGAAAGGCATTTATTTAAGATATATTTATTCCAGACTCACAGACTTGAGTAATAATAACGTGAAAGCTAAACACCTTCAAACAGATATGCTTTAAACATGCTTATGTGACAGCCAATCAGATGGCATAATGACATCACATGGGACTCTCAATTCTAAAACACAAGCCAGAACTATTAGAAAAAGATGGGACCCATCTTAATCTATGCCTCAATTTTATTTAAATAAGCCAGACTCAAGCATTTTGAACTAAGAGTGTGAAGCTTAAATAATTTATATATATATATATATAATATTTAGTGGATTAAATGTGAAGGTATTTAAGCTTCACACTCTTAGTTCAAAATGCTTGAGTCTGGCTTATTTAAATAAAATTGAGGCATAGATTAAGATGGGTCCCATCTTTTTCTAATAGTTCTGGCTTGTGTTTTAGAATTGAGAGTCCCATGTGATGTCATTATTCCATCTGATTGGCTGTCACGTAAGCATGTTTAAAGCGTATCTGTTTGAAGGTGTTTAGCTTTCACATTATTATAATATTATCTGTTTACGCCTAAATTTGATATATTTAGACTTGAGTAATGTAATATCCAACATGATCTTTTAAGTAGGAAATATATAAATAAAAAAATCAAATATATAGGTATAAAAATAAACCACTAAACATCACATGATCACAATTACAAGTTAATGAGCTTGAATTGAAAACATTAGTATGTTTTCATTTTGGACTCATAGTTTTGGAGTTAAGTAGAGCTAAAAGATGGCTGCTGGATACTTGCATTAGATCCTAAGATCTAGATGCAGTGCTCTCAAATCCAAGCTAGAAACTAGTCTGGCATTAGGGACAGACAGGGATTTTATGCACAAACTTTTTGCAACCATTAATTACTCTGGCTTGCACTGAGCGATATTACTGTTTGGAAAGTTTAGCCTCCGGGTCTCTCAGTATAAAAATATATAGAGAATTAATTTACTGTATTTATTTTTTATATATTGAACTGTACATATAAATTTGAAAGATTCATTTTAGTTGTACAATTTAATTTTTAAAAATATAAAAAAAAATTGTGTTGAAGTTATCACCTACCACTTGTTTTTTATTAACCCATATTCATAAACGTTTCTACTTTCTTTGTAATATTGCAGTATGAACTGCTTAATCTGAAAATTCCCCCTATGACATGTACATTTATTTATTTCATCCTTATTTTTTGAAAAGAATTCCATATCCAACACTTAAATCTATAATAATTTTTCTGCTATGTAACTTGGAAATTAATTCTTTCCTGACATCTATCTGTGTTTTACTAATTCCATTTTTCTGAATAATAGTTAAAATTACTTTACCGCATATATTCATATCGGCCTTTCAAGCCAATTGTGCAAACGCTTTGTGAGTGTTAAATAATAAATGAATACCCTCTGACCAATACAAGATATAGAATTTATGCAGGAATAAAAAGAATCCTATTATTCCTACGACTCAAATATTTATATATGAGCAAATCCGAAGTACTGGCACAGAAGGCGTGACGAGTAAATGCTAGAAAATTTCATCGGCGTCATTCATTCAGACATTGCATATAATAATTTAAAGTGACCGTTCTATCGTCACCCCTTCTGTGCCAGTACTTCAGATTTGCTCATATATAAATATTTGAGTCGTAGGAATAAGAGGATTCTTTTTATTCCTGCATAAATTCTATATCTTGTATTGGTCAGAGGGTATTCATTTATTATTTAACACTCACAAAGCGTTTGCACAATTGGCTTGAAAGACCGATATGAATGTAATTACAATTATATACAGACGCTATAAAAATAAAATGCTTATTTACCGCATATATATAGAATTTTTTTAAAAAATACAGAATTTCTATTACTACTTTATAATATATAGATAATAAACTACTGTTAACAAACACTTAAGCAGAAACGGTATACTTTATAAAAAATATTCAGCTTTACTCCTTAGCATGCTTCTGGTATATCATATATAATATATAGAGTATATGAGCACAGACTTTCACACGACCCACTACTCTCCACTCTATCTAATAACACTGATACACTTAAACACATATATGTTGAAAAGATAAATAATCACCAATATTCGTATGTCATGCTAAACCAGCAATCATCAGTTGGTCCACATTATCATCTCTACACATCTATACTATAAGTGCTCAGATAGATATTAAGATAGACAATCTTCATATTCATAGCATATGAATATGATATACATAATTTATTAAAACATGTTAGGCAGCAATAAAACTGAATATTTATAAAATACATCTTTTCTGCATATATGTTCATTAATAGTAGTTTATTATATTGACTGAGAGAAGAAAGCAATAATTTGTAATTGAATTAATAAATAGATAAGAGAACTACTAGAATCCTTATAAAGTATGAGGGTATGAGCAGTTCAGGAAGAAAATATTCGAATCTAGTGAATGCTCATATTATGTCAACTAATAACTGCATATTATCATTTACATTTGTTGATTCACAATATTCCATATTCAGCATTATTGTGATATTTGTTTATACTATATTGGTAAAACATAAAGACAACCTTTTTTTTTTTGTTATTATTATTTAATATGCTTTTTTTAAAGGATATTTTTAATAATAATTAAACTCAAAAATAATGTTATTCTGCCACAAATTTTATTTAAATTAAAAATGCATTTATATAAAAAAATTAATTACGCAGTTAATTATGTTTAAATGTCACTTAAAAGGTATTGTGTTTAATGTTACTAATTTAAAACACACTTGGAAAAATGTTTGTTAGGTTCAGTGCATTTTATTATTGTAATTTATAAAATTACATATTTTGTCTTTATTTAAAGTATATATCATTGAAAAAGTAAATTTAATATCTCAGATATTGTAGTTAGTATAATTGCCCACTGTTTGTTGAGACAAAATATATATTTATTTCATGTATTGTGCAAAATTTTAATATTAAAAATATAAAGCTAACTTTAAACTAAAATAAATAAAAAATACATAAAATAAAAATATTTTTATTCCAAAAAAAAAACACCCTTTAAATAACCCTTTTCAGAACAAATTAATGGAGATAACATTACTTATTAGGCTTATCACATGGCAGGTAGTGAAAGTTTAAATAGTTCTAGCATTTTTATTTTAGCCATAATTCATCATCATCATCAACCATTATCAATCCACTGCAAGATGAAGGTCTCTCCAAGTTCAAACCATCTCCAATCTTTAGCTTCTCTTCTCCACATCACCCCTGCACACTTTCTTATTTCATCCATCCATCTCACGTGTGGTCTCTTTCTGGGTCTTTTATAATCTCTTGGAATCCAGTTTAAGATTTCAATTGTCCATCTATTATCATCTCTTCTAGAAATATATCCAACCCAACTTCACTTCAGTCTTTTAACTTTTTCAATAATGTCAGTAACACCTGTTTGTTCTCTTACCCATATATTGCATTTTCGATCTCTTCTTGTTACTTGTAACATGCATCTCTCCATATGTCTTTGACTGGTCTGAATTCTCTGTATTGCTCTTCTATTAAGTGTCCAAGTCTCATATTCATAATTAAAAACTGGTAAAACACATTTATTAAAAACGTTTCTTTTCAAACACATAGGCATATTTATTTTTAATATCAAGTTACTTCTACCAAAAGCACTCCAACCAAGTTTAATTCTATGATTAATTTCCTCCATTATGTTTGCATCTGTATTAATAATCTGACCAAGATATTTGTAGCTGTTAACTTCTTCTAACTCATCATAATCAATCTTTATTTTCATATTTTGACAATATCTATTGAACATTACTCTAGTCTTTTTAACATTTATCTTTAGTCCTACTTTCCTACTTTCAACTGATAACTCCTGCAACATTTCTTTGTGAAAACAACTACACCATCTGCAAAATCTAAATGACTTACATAATCTCCATTTACTTTTACTTTTTTAGATTTCCATTTTAATCCATAAAATACTTCTTGAAGCACAGCACTGCTATAAAAAGTTTTGGAGATATGGAGTCACCTTGTCTTACACCCTTCTCAATGTTGACTTTCCTAGTATCATTATGTAATTTAATTGTTGCTGTTGCATTTGTATAAATATTCTTTAAAATATGACAATATCCTGGATCTATATCTTGATGATCCAATGCTTTAATCACTGAAGAAATATTTATAGAATCAAATGCCTTTTCATAATCTACAAATCCAAAGTATAATGGTAACTCATGTTCATTTGTCCTTTCTATAACTTCTCTCAATACTGAATATGATCTACTGTACTAAAACCACTTTTAAATCCAGCTTGTTCTCTTGGTTGGTGGAAATCCAATGTTCTCTGTAGATAAGTTGTAATTATCTTGATAAAAATTTTGTATAAAACTGATAAAAGGCTCATAGGTCTGTAATTTTTAATATCTTCTTTATCACGTTTTTAAATATTAATATTAATACTGCATTCTTCCAATCATCTGGTCCATCTTTATCATTTAGACATTTGGTATATAACTTTGCTTAAAAAATGTCTATTTCTTCACCTGCTTCTTTTAATATATCAAATATAATTTCATCATTACCTGGAGCCTTTCCTTTTTTCATAAATTTAATTGCATGTCTCACTTCTTCATTTAAAATTCTGGGCAATTCAGAAGATGTAGTAGATATAAGAAGTACTTGTTCTTTATTACTATATAATTCTTGATAGAAATCTTCTACCCATTTCATAATGTCATCTCTCTTTTTAGTAATAGTTCCATCTTTTTTTCCTTATTGCAGAAATAAATTTCCTACCAATACCAAAATGTTGTTTTACACTTTTGAGACTTTTATTCTCTTCAATAGCTTTCCTTGCTAGTTTACATTTATACTTTCTTATATCACTTTCAACTTTTTTCCACACCATTTTACAGAATTTGAGGTCTTAAATCCTTTTTAATGCATCATTTTTGTATATCTTCATATTCCTTCTTTTCTTCATAAATTCTCTAGTCTCAGTAGAAATTTTATTGGTCAATTGCTGTTTCTTTCTACCAGCTATCTTTGTTGCAATTTTTAAAAGTGTATCCCTTATTTTCTTATTAATTTCATTCAAACCCGAATCATGTTCAAAATCTACTAATACTTGAAACCGATTTGTAAGTTCTAATTTAAATTCATTAGAATGTTTTTGAAGATTAGGAATATCAACTTTAAATATTGTTTTTATTAATAATTTTTGTGTCTCTAGTTTTGCATTAACACTTATCTTACATCTTATTAGTCAATGATCACTTCCTATGTTAAATTTATTAAGAATATTACAATCTTGAAATATGTATTTTCTGTTAGTCAAAATATAATCCAATTCTGCTGTACCTTCATTTGGATGCTTCTATGTCCATTTCCTTTTAACATTTTTCTCAAAAAAAAAATTCATAATATAAAATTTTTCTTTTTCTGCAAACTCCACAAGTCTTTGATCTCTCTCATTTCTATTACCTTAACCAAAATTACTACAGCATTTTCATCTTTCATTTGTTTACCAATTCTAGCATTAAAGTCTCCCATAACAATTTTAAAATGTTGTTTACTCTGATCAAAAGCCTTTTGTACATCCATATAAAAATATTCTACTATTTTATTCCTATGAGAACTTGTTGGGCATAAACCTGGTATCTGCTATTAAGTTGTATAACTAATCTTGCCAATCTGTCGGATACACGATCAATCTCTACAATGTTGTTCTTCCACTTTTTTATTTATAATGAATCCTACTCCACTTATATTTCCAATATTTATGCCTTTATAGTAGAGTACATGTCCACTTTTAAAATCAATTGTCTCTTCATTATTTCTTCTAACTTCACAAAGTCCAATAATGTCCCAATTAATGTAAGACAGTTCTTCTTCTAATTCTTGCAATCTTCCTTCACTTGAAAGTGATCTGCATTTGTAAATACCTAAATAAAAAGCCTTCATCAAATAGTACCCTGGGTCCACAATCAGGGAATTTTTAGCACCCTCTGCCTTTGGCCACCAACCATAATTAAGAACTATTAAATATTCATTTACCAAACAGAGTTAGATGGTTAGTTTTTTAGCTTTGGCTTGGTTACCTAGACTTAATTAAAATTTAGATTTCAAAATGTATGTCCATTACTATCTCATATTAAATGTTTAGTGGATGACCATGCACTGGCTTTGAATGAAAATTTCAAAAGAATCTGAAAATAATTTTTTTTAGCCAGATCAGATTTGAGCCTAGATCTAGATATAACAAGTGAAAGCATTGCTGTTTCACGAGACTGTTCAAAACTTACTGGACAATGAGTGATGACAATTTAAATATGTAAACAGGATCATTTAAAGTTTTAAACTGCTACTTTTTTTATTTAAAACTCTTTCTGTGTATATATTTTATTATGTCCATATGAATCAAACTATTGAAATGGTATGCCGCACATTTGAAAAATTTAAGTTATGAAATAGTACTTATTATGCGAAGTTTGTTTTATGCATGGGGAAAGAAGATTAGTTGCCAAAATAATGAATAAATCTGAACTACTGTTATACAAAGAATGAATCCAATTTACTTTCTTTAAAATAAACTTGACAGTTTATCAGATGCATGGACTCTTAGCAACCTTATTCATTAGTTGTACTCAAACTTATTAATGTACATCACATTATGATACTATAATTTAAACATATTTAGTTTTAAAAGATTAATTTATTAAAATATATTGTAAAACATATCACTAACAAATCAGGAAAAAATGATGATGATAATATATAAGAATATTTACAAATGAATAAATTGGTTACATTATAAATAAATAAAAAGTTATTTTATCCAACTTGTTTACTTTCATAATGTATAGAATTATTATCCTTTTCCTAATTCTACAGTAATTAGTTCATTTCAACATTTCAAATGTTGATAAGTAAAGACTTATTCAGTTTATCTGAGCATGCTTTCGGCAGTTGAGGCCAAAATCATAGCAACCCCTAAAAGAAGGAGTACGAATAAACTTTGCCAATAAAGAAAGCCTCATCATCCTTTCAAAGATATAACCCCAAATATCAAAACACTGTTAGAATACGACCCTAAATTCATTGGAAGCTCTTGGACCAATCCTCACCTTGAAATCACCTGCTGAAAGGGCACTGAACTGTAGTTAACAAACTAAATTAAAAAGACTCAATGTTCGAAACATTGAAATAAACTAATTTTATAATGCATAGTAATGTAATGTTCATAGAATGGGGGGGGGGGTAAATACAGGTAGTAGTTACTCTGATATGTGCTTTACAAAAAAATATTAACTTTATATTAAAGATACAATTTTATTTTTAATTTTTAAAATCCACAGAAAAATTTAAAAAAAAAATAATTTCACAACAAATTCACATGTATGTAAGGCAGTACATAGGGAAGTGAGAAAATTTCATGTAATTGGTTAAATAATAATTTTAGCCCTGTGTCATTTAATGCAGTGATAGAGTTATGGTCCCCAGATCAAAACCCAATTCCAGTACTCAAATATATATGAACTCCTATGCAACACTCTACACAATTACTTTATTTATAATGGCAGTTAAGGCCAATACTTGATATCTCATTTTTTAGCTTCCTATGTGTAATATATAGGGGTTTGAACTCAGACTTTCACACAACCCTCAACCATCCATGCTATCTCATACCGCTGATACACTTGATCACACACCCACACATTGTTGAAAAGATAAATAATCACCAATATACATATTTCATGCTAAAACAGCACTCATCAGTTGGTCCAGATTATCATCTCCACACACATATATAATAAAACCACAGCTTATATTAAGATAGCCAATCTTCATACTTTTTAATGGAGAGGCTTCAAACCACTCCACCCCACAGCTCTTCAGCCATCCATTTCATTGGAAATCTGATGATGGAATGCTCAAAGCCTACCTTAGTGCCAACCTTCTCATTCTACCCATGTTGTCCACAAGTCACTCTGACCCCTCATGTATAGGACAATCCATTTGCATACATATATAAGGGATTATCCATGTTGACCACAAGTCACTCTGACCTCTCATGTACAGGACATAATCCATTTGCATACATATTAGAGGGATGGGCAGACCTTAAAGCACTATATTTTGAAATATGAATTTTTTCTACAGTATAGGCTTTTTTTACACCTACACTTTATGCAATATATAGGGGGTTTGAACTCAGACTTTCATATGAGCCTCAACCATCCATGCTATCTCATACCACTGATACACTTGATCACACACATGTCGAAAAGATAAATAATCACCACTATATGTATTTCATGCTAAACCAGCACTTGTCTATTGGTTTAGATTATCATCTCCACACATATATACAATCAAAGCTCAGCTTACATTAAGATAGCCAGTCTAGTAAATATATTGCTTACAAACTATTAAAATAAAAATGTCATTATGAAAACCAAAAATTAAGAGGATATTGTGATCTTGATGAAGAATAATGTATCTGTGGATATGTAAGAAGAGACATTGAAAAAAATAGAGATAACTTAAGGTTTTCTATTTTTCACATAAAGATCGATTTTATCAAAGATGAAAAATAGTTTGTAGGAAAAATTTTGAGATTTAATTTCAATTAAAAAAACAAGATATTTAATCTTTAAGTATCAGTATTTAATTTTTTCAATGATTTGATTATCAATAAAAGATAAAATATCATCTTATGGAGCATAGTACTAAAATAAGTCAAATCATAAGTATACCAATATTTTTAGGAACTGTTATTTTTATTCCACTTCAGAGCCATCTATTGTAAGCTTGAATAATTAATAGATATTAGATAGTAATGTCACATCTATACCTTTTGAAATGAAGTGTTTTATCTCCAAATGTCTCACTAAAGAGAGCTTAAGTCACATATTAGTTTAATAGATATAAAACCACCAGATATTGCTTGCCTGATCAAATTTACAATAGATGGTTTTAGAATAAAGAGATATGCATCTAAAAGCATACATTAAAAGTAAGCAGAAAAAGTTATTTGATGTTTTATTAGTATAAGCTTATCCCAATATTTATTTATTTTTTTTGGAATAAAAGAAAAGGCTGAGCTGAATTTACATATATAATTTAACAAATCCTGTGCTGTTTTATGCACTAACAGAGCAGAAATCATTTGATTATTTTTATATTTAACACATTTCTAATATTTATCTATACATAAGTGATCATTCAAATACTATTTTGTTTCTCAAACAAACTTCACTTCTATTTATATGTGTGTGTTTTTTAACATTCTAGCACTAAGTATAGCTAAGGTTAATAGTTTTTTTTTTTTTTTGGTACATATGTGCTATTCTGTTCACCAAGTTTAGCAGATGATTTTTTTTTAATATACAGTTTCAGGGACATAAAACAAATGTTAAAAAAAATGGCTGACAAGTAGCAATTTTATTTAAATCTACATTCTTTTATTTATTATTATACATATTTGCTGTATGCACAGATATTGAAGCTAGTATATATAATTGAAAGCAAATATAAAATTCTATTTTAGCTGAGTGCTTTCAAGAAACTTCTTGCACTCTGCAAAAATTAATTATAAAATTTTCAATTTATTTATTATTATTTTATTGTATTAAGACAATTTAATAATATAAAAATAATTAAAATATAAGAAGCATAAAGTGTTATATCATGTGTTTTTTGGGAAGGCAGTGTCCCATACCTTTGTAAATATTTTGTTGCATGCTGTTATATCAAAGGAAGACCCCAAACTTTCATTATTTCCCCAAAATCCCAGTAACAGAACTAAAGATTCTGAATATAAACAAACTATGACAATGTTCAGAATGTCTCAGCAATTACATATTATATAAAAATAAAAAAAATAAAGTTTCTGAATGAAATTTATAATCAATTTATTAATTTTTTTAAACTTAACAAATACATATTTGGTAAAATAAAATCTAAAAAAAAATACTTGTATGCCCCCAAAACTGTATATTTAAAAAAAATACTGCTGCCGAGCTTGGTAGACAGGATAATACATAAGTAACTTTTTTCTTAACTAAGTAAAAAAATTTTTTTGGTAATTTGCTTAGTTAATTATTAATCCAGGAATTATTAATTATAGTGTCCATTATCTTATCCATTAGGCTAAGTTTTGACAGTATGTATTTATTAAGCATTTTTATCAGAAATAAACTTTGTGGTGCTGGTTGAAGAGTTAAAAAAATTTAACTGTGAAAACTGAAGGGAAAAAATGTCTGCCCATTTTGATGCTTTAATGTCATTTGACTTATATAGTAATTAATGGATATAAAAATTAAAAAATAGAATAATCTATGTCAAATTATCATTAAATTAAACAATCAGTTGGTTTTATTGTTCAGGAATTAATAAGAAATTTGAACACTGGAAGTGATGGAGTTAAAAATATTAAGTTTTAGAGTCTGCTACTTTTCCTCAGCTCTAACGTCATTGCTATTTCTTCAAATATGCCTTCACATCCCTCCAACCCTGAATTGCCTTATTAACAAGCTGCCCCCAGAGCAGAATTCCCAAAGTTGTGCATAAAATTACAATGCAGTTTATTATGGAAAATCACATGCCAATTTATCTACAAGAATCACGCAATATAGATACGAATAATTCCAAGTTAAATCTATTTTCCTCAAACATGAGTCTAAACATGGTCACAGCTTCAAATCTACTTCTGATAGCATTGACTGCTCTGAAAGAAACAGTGCTAAATGTAAAGAGGCCTGGCATAATCCCAACAACATACACACAATCAACAAAAATGAATCCTGTCTCTCCCTATTAAAAAGTAGCTCATTTAAATTAGCTTATTTACATCCTTATTCAAATTTTATGCAAATCCACACCCTTGCTTATTTTTTATAAACACCAGAAGCTTCTTGGACAACCATTGCTATGAATATTGCTATCAGTAAGTCGAAAGCATGCTTAGCATACCATGCTATTAAAGTATTGAACCAAGCATTTCTTTATATACATTTTGTATGTATTTATTTTGAATTACATTGTTCTGAGAAAAGTTTTATAAAAGGTCGAATTTACATATGCTCACTTGCAAGAAAGTTTTAAAAAAGAAAAGTAAAATTGTCCTCAAATAACATACTGTAGATTATCAAGTAATAATGAAAGATAAGGCATTACTTACCAGGCTTACCAATTGATATTTTGTGAATGTTTTAGTCATTTTAGTCAAGAATAACTAGATTACTTACCTACTAATATTTGTAACTAAGCCAGATACCTAGAAATCTGATTGGAATCTTAAAAAATATTCATATTTACCAAGTAAATATTTGAAAACCAGGCACTCTTCACAAACCTGAAGTTTAATTGTAAATATAGGGGATTTGAACTCAGATTTTCAAGCACCTGTTAACTATTCCCACTATCTTATACAATTGATACACATGACCACATACATGCAGAAAAGATAAATAATCACCAGTATACATATTTCGTGCTAAACCAGCACTCATCAGTTGGTCCAGATTATCATCTCCCACACATATATATAATCAGTGCTCAGTTTATATTAAGATAGCAAATCTTTATACTTTAATGGACAGGCCAATCTTTTCAGCCATCCATATCAATGAAAATCTGATGATGAAAATCCAAATCCCATGCTGATGCCAATATTATAAATCCCCTACACTTATATTTATCAAGTCTAAAATCGAACTCAGAATCATAAGTTTACAGGTAGATAAATGCCATGATACCGTTTTTTTTTTTTTTGCATGTTACTGAACAGTCTTGAAATGATTAGATTATTGGTATTAAATTATTTAAAATATTTAAATATTTTTAAAAAATTATAAATAGTTTTAAAATGCTTTAGGGCAGCAGTAAATTTAACATTTTTTTTTCAACAAATGATCACGTAGTGATACGTTTATAGATTATATAAATATTATTTTCACTCTTTAAAATATGACATCCTATATTTCATATATAGGTGTAATACCGTTAAACTAATATTCTGTTTTTCAAGCTTTGCTGATTTATAATTTTGCTAGATTAAGAGAATGTGTAATAATAATTCAACATATACATTCTTAATCTCTCATTAAAAGTCTACCACTTTTTTTTAAAAAAAAACAAACTTAACAATTAATTTTACGATTATTGTATTAACTTACATATTTGTATATATGTAATCTTGTAATTAAATGTTAATAAATACAGTAACTTAAATATATATAAAGTACAACTTTAAAAAACTTATATCCATCTAGGAGCGCTTTCGACTAGCTTCTTAGTCTTTGCCAATTAACACTTTCAAAGTCTAGCCTTTCCACAATTCATTGATTTTTATGTTGGCTGCCTGTCTGTTTATTAAGTCATACTTACATTTATATATTAACATGACTTCCTTTATTTTCCTTTTTTACTGTTTTTTTCAGTCTGCAATATTTTTATATTATTATAATTCAAATTAAAACCATATATACATAATCATTATGATCATAAAAAACCCTGATGTTGAAACATATATCATTTCCATTACAATTTTATTTTTTGAACTCTTTTTAATAACTGCAAGTGATCTTTAGTTCCTTTCTCCAATGTACATCTTGATTCTCCTATATATATGCTACCACATTTATATCTCCATTTATATATTATGTATATATAGTTTTAATTTGGATTATAATAATATGAAAAGATTACAAATTGAAAGAAGCAATAAATAAAAGGAAAATAAAGGAAGCCATGTTAATATACAAATGTAAGCATGACTCAATAAGCAGACAGGCAGGAAATATAATTGTGGGAAGGTTAGATTTTGAAAGTGTTAGTTGGCAAAGACTATAAAGCTAGTCGAAAGCGCTCTTAGGTGGATATAAGTTTTAAAGTTGTACTTTATATATATTTAGGTTACTGCATTTATTAATATTTAATTACAAGATTATATAAATAACTTTGAAGAAATACAGATATCGAATAATAATATCATTATATATATATATATATGTGTGTGTGTCATTATTAGTCACTCATTTATGAATATAGCCATCACAATGAGGACCAAAGAAAGTCGAAGAAAGAATAAAAGATTGCAAATAATTTTTGACTGTGCCGATCAGTTTGTGAACTATAAATTTATCCTCATATATTGTAAGATTGAACTTTAGTACACCTGTTTAGCATCTTGAAATACTTTTCATTAACCTCTTCAGCAAACTTTTTTTCTTCTGAAAGATGCTCAAAAGTTTGCATAAGTATCATTGCAAACTTATGATACTTAATAATTATAAATTTATTTAAACGTTGATTACGTAAGTAATATTCATTAAGGCTGCAGCCTCAAGCACATGCGTATAAAATGCGATAGTAGGGACCTCTACAGGTCTTAAAACACAAGCTAACTCTTTGGAAGAAAAGAGGGGAATCCTTCTTTACTTCAACCTACTTTCTATATAAATAGGTGAAGCTGAAGCAGTTCGATCTGAGAGTGTGAAGCTATTCAATACTTCACTAATTAAGTCCACATTTCTTATTACACATTAATACTCGTGAAATTTTTCGATTTACAACGAGTCAATGGAAAGATTTTATAGTGAGAAATCTACTACGATAATTTAAAGTTCTAATTATAAATTTATTTAAACGCACATTGATTACGTAAGTAATATTCATTAAGGCTGTAGAGGTCCCTACTATCGCATTTTATACGCATGTGCTTGAGGATACATTAATAATAGAAAACTGGTATGAATTGAAAATTTAAAATAGTAGCAAAGTTCAAGTTGTAGTGATTTTTGCTTTAAATTTCAAACTAAGATTTCTAGTTCATTGTGACTAGTTTATATCAGCAATCACCAATCTTTCGGACCTCACAACCATTAAATTCATAATTTTAAATCCCGCAGACAATTAAAATCAATTTTTTTTAAAAAAAAAAAAAAAGATAAATACATTTGTAAAATGATGATCAGAGAATTTCCATTTTATTAATATGAAATGTACTTATTTAATATAATATTCCCAGTGCGATTAATAGAAGAGAGGCATGCTTTGCTCTCTCCAAACAATGGACTAACTAATTAAAAATTCAAGTTCATTTGCATACGTGTACAATAAATTACAACAGTCTTCATTCTTAAAGCTATGAGTATGAGATTAAAATACTAAATCTCGAAAGCGCTAAGCAACCATATTAAACATTATAGTATAATTACAGCTTCACTAACGCATACGAAAAAAATTGCATATGTATAATTATAATATTTGAAATACAGGCATTCTTCATATATCTGGAGCTTAATTGTAAATATAGAGGATATGAACACAGACTTTCAAGCTTCATCTACTATCCACACTATCTCATACCACTGATACACATGACCACACACATGTAGAAAAGATAAATCATCATCATCAACCATTATCAATCCACTGCAGGATAAAGGTCTCTCCAAGTTCAATCCATCTTTTCCTATCTTTAACTTCTCTTCTCCACATCATCCCTGCACATTTTCTTATTTCATCCATCCATCTCACATGTGGTCTCTTTCTGGGTCTTTTACAATCTCTTGGAATCCAGTTTAAAATTTCAATTGTCCATCTGTTATCATCTCTTCTAACAATATGTCCAGCCCAACTCCACTTCAGTCTTTTAATTTTTTCAATGAGGTCAGTAACACCTGTTTGTTCTCTTACCCATACATTGCATTTTCGATCCCTTCTTGTTACTCCCAACATGCATCTCTCCATACTTCTTTGAGTGGTCTGAAGTCTCTGTATTGCTCTTTTATTAAGTGTCCAAGTCTCAGATCCATAAGTAAAAACTGGCAAAACACATTTATTAAAAACCTTCCTTTTCAAACACATAGGCATATTTCCTTTTAGTATCAAGTTATTTCTACCAAAAGCACTCCAACCAAGTTTAATTCTATGATTAATTTCATCCATTATATTTCCATCTGTATTAATAATCTGACCAAGGTATTTGTAACTGTTAACTTCTTCTAACTCATCGTAATCAATCTTTATTTTCATATTTTGAGAAAATCTATTAAACATTACTTTAGTCTTTTTAACATTTATCTTTAGTCCTACTTTCATCTGATAACTCCTGCAACATTTCCTGTAGCTCCAAAGCATTATTTGCAAAAACAACTACATCATCTGCAAAATCTAAATGACTTAAATAATCTCCATTTACTTTCACTCCTTTAGCTTCCCATTTTAATCCACAAAATACTTCTTGCAGCACTGCTGTAAAAAGTTTTGGAGATATGGAGTCACCCTGTCTTACACCTTTTTCAATGTTGATTTTCCTACTATCATTATGTAATCTAATTGTTGCTGTTGCATTTTTATAAATATTCTTCAAAATATGACAATATCCTGGATCTACACCTTGATGATCCAATGCTTTAATCACTGAAGAAATGTTTATAGAATCAAATGCCTTTTCATAGTCTACAAATCCTAAGCATAATGGCAACTCATATTCATTTGTCCTTTCTATAATTTCTCTCAATACCTGGATATGATCTACTGTACTAAAACCACTTTTAAATCCAGCTTGTTCTCTTGGTTGGTGGAAATCCAGTGTTTTCTGTAGACGAGTTGTAATTATCTTAGTAAAAATTTTGTATAAAACTGATAAAAGACTGATAGGTCTGTAATTTCTAATATCTTCTTTATCACCTTTTTTAAATATTAATATTAATACTGCATTCTTCCAATCATCTGGTACATCTTTATCATTTAGACATTTGGTATATAACTTTGCTAAAAAAAAATTCTATTTCTTCACCTGCTTCTTTTAATATATCAATTACAATTCCATCATTACCTGGAGCCTTCCCTTTCTTCATAAATTTAATTGCATGTCTCACTTCCTCATTCAAAATTCTGGGCAATTCAGAAGATATAATATGTATAGGAGGCACTTGTTCTTTATTACTATATAATTCTTGATAGAAGTCTTCTACACATTTTATGATGTCATCTCTCTTTTTAGTAATAATGCCATCTTTTTTTTTATTGCAGATATAAATTTCCTACCAATACCAAAATGTTGTTTTACACTCTTGAGACTTTTATTCTCTTCTACAGCTTTCCTTGCTAGTTCACAATTATATTTTCTTATATCATTTTCAACTCTTTTCCGCACCATTTTAACAAAATTTGAGATATTCAATCTTTTTTAATGCATCATTGTTGTATATCCTCATATTCCTTTTTTTCTTCATAAATTCTCTAGTCTCAGTAGAAATTTTACTGGTCAATTGCTGCTTTTTTCTACCAGCTATCTTTGTTGCAGTTTTTAAAAGTGTATCGCTTATTTTCCTATTAATGTCATTCAAATCTGAATCATGTTCAAAATCTACCAATTCTTGAAACCGATTTTTAAGTTCTAATTTAAATTCATTAGAATGTTTCTGAAGATTAGGAATATCAACTGTAAATATTGTTTTTCTTAATAATTTTTGTCTCTCTAGTTTTGCATTAACATATATCTTACATCTTACTAATCGGTGATCACTTCCTGTATTAAATTTATTAAGAACATTACAATCTTGAAATATGTATTTTCAGTTAGTCAAAATATAATCCAATTCTGCTGTACCTTCATTTGGATGCTTCCATGTCCATTTCCTTTTAACATTTTTCTCAAAAAAAGAATTCATTATATAAAGTTTTTCTTTTTCTGCAAATTCCACAAGTCTATGATCTCTCTCATTTCTATTACCATAACCAAAACTACCTACAGCATTTTCATCTTTCATTTGTTTACCAATTCTAGCATTAAAGTCTTCCATAACAATTTTAAAATGTTGTTTACTCTGATCAAAAGCCTTTTGTATATCCATATAAAAATCTTCTATAACTTCATCACTATGAGAACTTGTTGGGGCATAAACCTGAATTATCTGCATTTGGTATCTGCTATTAAGTTGTAAAACTAATCTTGCCACTCTGTCTGATACACCATCAATCTCCACAATGTTATTCTTCCATTTTTTATTTATAATGAATCCTACTCCACTTGTATTTCCAATATTTGTACCTTTATAGTAGAGTATGTGTCCACTTTTTAAATCAATTGTTTCTTCACCTTTTCTTCTAACTTCACAAAGTCCAATAATGTCCCATTTAATATAAGACAGTTCTTCTTCTAACTCTTGCAATCTTCCTTCACTTGAAAGTGATCTGCAGTTGTAAGTACCTAAATAAAAAGTCGTCATCAAATGGCAGCCTGAGTCTGCAATCAGGGGATTCTTAGCACCCTCCGCCTTCGGCCACCAACCACTGCCTTGGTTGGTGGTTTTACAGCCTCCTGGGAATAAGGGCCATGATTTATTTTTGTCTGTCATGATTGTATATATTGAAAAAATATTCTTAAACTTGGAGGTAGAAAGCCAATAAACTCACCACGCTGGCTAATGCGTGTTGGTGAGCAGCCCATCCATGTTCGTATACTATATGAATAATCACATAGTAATAACAGCTGCAATGACAAGAATGTATGGAGTGGACATTAGGAATTTGCCCTGCTTGGTTCCTTTAAGGCCTCCAAGAGGAATCAAAGGGTCTCCTTTCAGTTAATAGCAAACTCTTTTCTGCAGCCAGAAAAGATAAATAATCACCAATATATGTATTTCATGCTGATCTAGACCAACTGATGAGTGCTGGTTCTGCATGAAATACTTATTTTGGTGATTATGGTATGCGATAGTGTGGATAGTTGAAGGGTGCCTGAAAGTCTGTGTTCAAATCCTCTATATTTACTATTTAATATAATAAAATTATAAATGCCACTTCAGTATTATTGTACCTCTTTTGTTTCCCCCGCCCTCTAGTACATTTCATGAGTTTAGTGCAATATAGAAGCAAAAATTCTATTTCAGAATATAAGAATTTCTTCGAATATAATTTTTGTTTTATTATTAATAAAAGATAAAAAAATGCAAATAATGTCCAGATTTTTCTGCAGACCACCAAAATTTTTAGACTGACCACCAGTTAGTGATTGGTGGTTTACTAATATTAAATTAGTTTGTAAAACATAAAGTTTATTTGTTTATTATCTTATGACTCAACAAATATTGCAATAATCTTGATAAATCTTGAATGATTTTCTTACTTTTTTTGTTGAAAATTTTATATCCTATGAATTTTTGCTTTATGATACTTAACTGTTTGAAAAACTTTGGTAATTTGTAATATAGAAATATGTCAGCATTTATAATGACATCATCGACACAAAAAGAGATAGCACTGATTGATATTGTGACATCTGGCCATGTATTTAATTTCTCACTTGCAAGTAAAGTATGAAAAAAAATATCGTTTTCAAATTTCATAGTAAAAAGTTATATATTTTGATAAGACATATAGTATTATTTGTAATATAAAAATACATCAAAAGCTAAATCATTTGCAGGAAAATATTATGTAAATAAATAAGCTGCTAAAATAGAATAGTCATTTATTTCTAGTTAGATTACTTATTGAAATTTGTATAATAAGTACTCTTTCTTATTGCATTGTCAAATGTATATTATAGAATACTAAATCATCCATACACTAGTGGTCTTCAATCTTTTCACACCTGCGAACAGACAAAAATAAGGATAAGATTTCACGGACCAGCAAAAGTTTACAGATAAATTTTCTTAAAGATGTAACCTGCTTAGCCTTAGATAAGCATAATTGGTATAACTGACCAAAACAGCACACTAGTTAATGTGTATAGTAATGGTGTTGCTTACCTTCACATACTGAACACTTTCTCGAGTTGCACAGTCATACTGCTACAAAAAACAGTACAATAACAATTGTTTTCATTAATGTGCTTGCATTTCTATATGTATTATTTCATTGTTAAACATGCTAGAATAAAGTGTTATTCACCTGAATGTTGAAAAAGTCAAAAGTTTTGATCTTATTTTAATTGGGGGGGGGGGGGTAAGAAATACTTTGTCATCACTGAAACAAAAGATGGATACCAAATTTATTTTTTGTTTGTTTTTATTTTTAAAAAAAGATAACAGAAATTGTTTTTAAAAATAAAAGTTTTAGTATTTTAGCGGTATACAAATAAAGCCAAAAAAAATATTGCCTTATAGGCCAAAATAAGTGGGCTTATTTTTAAACAATAACAAAAAAAGAAAACCGAAACTTGAAAAAGTCAAAAGTTTTGATCTTACTTTAATTTGGGGGGGGGGGGAAATACTTTGTAAAAGTTAGAGACAAATTTTTTGGTTGTTTTTCTAAGCCAAAAAAGATCTTATTTTAATTTTTTTTTGGGGGGGGGGAGTGGGTTGAGAAATACTTAGTCTTCACTGAGACAAAAAATAGAGACAAAAATTATTTTTGGTTTGTTTTTATTTTTAAAAAACGGTAATAAAAATTGGTATTAAAAATAAAAGTTTTAGTATTTCAGTGGTATACAAAGAAAGGCAAAAAAGATATTGCCTTATAGGCTAAAAAAAAAAGTGGCCGTATTTTTAAACAAAAAAAAAAAAACTGAAACTTGAAAAAGTCAAAAGATTTGATTTTACTTTATTTTGGGGTGGTGAGGGTGTATTGAGAAATACTTTGTAAAAGTTAGAGACAGAACTTATTTTTTGGTTTTATTTTTAAAAAAAGATAATAAAAATTGATTTCAAAAATAAAAGTTAAAGCCAAAAAAAAAATTGCCGTATAGTCAAAAAAAAACCACTAAAAATGAAATATTAAAAGAGAGAGTAGAAAAAATTTAAGAGATCAAAAAAGTCACGTTACATTTTATTGTTTTGACAATGCTGACAAGCGGTCATGATTGGCCATCAAAAGACAATTGGAGTTTGTATAATAAAAAACTCTTTTCTACCCCCATAAAACATCTGTGATAAATAGAAAAACAAATTAATTTATGTATGATTGATTAGATTTTGTTTTTGTTCTGTTTTTTTTTTTTTAATTGGGTAAAAATGTGATGAAAAAATAAATAAAAATTGTTTATATTAATTAAAAGTTTAAAATCTTATTATTCTGTTATTACAAACTTTCTTGCCAGTCTAGCGCAGACCGGCAGAAAACTTCTGCGGCCGGATGTCAGTCCACAGACCGGTGGTTGAAGACCACTGCTTTATTTACCACCCTCTTTTAAAGTTTACAGTTTCAATTGCCCCAGAAATCTTCAGAACTTTTATATCTCCTAACTTCAACTGCTAAATTCAAATTTTAAAAATTTTGCTGTTATAAGTATTATAAAAGTTATGAAAAAGATTGCTGAGGCAATCAAAACTGTAAAAGAGGGTATTAAATAAAGCATTGTGTAACAGAAGTATAGTGTGTGGATGATTTACTGAAATTTGATCAACTTTTGGAATTTCACTTTAAACAGATTTCTCATGTGATGGACTTGTTTTTAAAATATTTGGAAATTTTAATATGTGAGTATAGCACAAACAAACTTTAATTAATTCATCTATTTTATAAAGAATATTAAAATTTAAACTTTTCAAATTAAAAACATTTTATTTAACTTACAACATTGTTTATAAAAATATATTACAATAATGATTTTTAACTGTTGTTAATAACTAATATTATTTCATGTAAATATTATATAAATATAGTTTAATCAACAATTAAGATAAATACTAGAACTCTAAAAGAAAAAATTCAGGAATATTATGCCTTTTATTGTTTATCCTTGATCTATTAGATCTATCTATTATATATATATATAAATGTGAAAGTTGGTTTGTTACTTAAGATATTGCACCAATCTTGATGAATCTTGCATGGTTTACTTTTTTTCCCCATAGGTCATAGCATCGTCCGGGAAGCGAACCCGCAACAACTGTCTGCAAGCAATTGCTTGCAAGGCAGCTGCACTGACCTCTCGGCTAATGATGCTTGACTGATTTACTTTTTTTGTATAGGGAATTACATAGAAATGTAGTTTTTTGCTTTATGGTACTTAATTGTTTTAAAAACTTTAGTAATTTTCAATATAAAAATCATAATCTTTTTTTGAATGATTTTATAAAAAATACAAAAAGAGGCAACACTAATTAAAAGATTACGGATATTGGACAATTTTTTAAATGGGTACAGTGTATTGGTCTGTGTATTGAAATACCTACTACAAAAATGGAGGGAATTATAATTTTTGGTAAAGTGATGTAAAATTTGATTTTGTAACTATATTTTTAATTAATTAAGTTTTCTCTATACCACATATTTAATTTCTCACTTGTAAGTGGAGCTTGAACAAAACACCACAATGTTAAAATTTCATAATCATTTTTAAAAATTAGTTATCACATGAGAAATATATTTAAACTAAACTCCTAAAAGTTGATCAAATTCAGTACTATAATTGATCGGAAAAGTTCTATTTTTTTTTTTTTTTGTGCTATTGCTGTTGATAAGTGATGTATTATTATTTCCTATACATAAACATATAAGCTGTGGGAACAACTATATATTGCATTATATTCTTTTAGTCTACTAACGTAACCAAAGCCGTGGGTATATATATTTGAAACTCCTGTTTATAACTCATGTATTATTATTTACATAAATATATTTTAATTACCATTCTTTTATACTTTAAATTTTAACATTATTCTACTAATGTGAGCAAAACTATAGGTACAGCTAATATGTGTATATATGAAGAAAAATGTGTATAGACTGTGATTCATTCAATTTTCTAGGTTGAAGGATTTGTCTTTTGTATATATACAAGACAATATATCTACTTTTGCACTGTTAGTTCTGTAAAACTTGCATTAAAAATATTACCATCATAATTCAAGTTTTTTAAGCATTGTTGTCCTAGAAATATAACTATGCACAAAAAAATGGTACTTTTGTAATATCTGTAATACTGAAGTTTGTGCGGTGTTTTTATTTTAAGTATCCATTTTCAGGGGCCTCAAGTAATTGTTTATATTTATTTTCTCAAACAATGGGCAGAAAGACCAGTTAGATTTATCAGAGAAAACTGTTGTTGATTGGAATATATCTTATTAAATAATCACAGTCTTCTTACATCTTTAAGCAATAGATTGAGATCTGAAGAAGACTGTGAAGAACAGTTGAAACTGTTATTATAATAATAAAAATTATTTGCTTAAAGATATAAGAAGACTGATTATTTAATAAGACATATTGTTGTATATGAATAAGCAAAATTACTGAAGAAGAAGGAAGAAGTATATATAGAATTATGTTGATTGGAATAATTTCTTGCATGAAGTTTGTACCTCCAACCCTTTATCTAGACCATCATGCAAAAATCAAAGACCCTCATAAAATAGTTGAAGTAAATGAAAGTTTTTATACCAAAATAAAAAACCATCAAGGGTGAATACTTCCACAGCAGTGCAGAGAAACTGGCAAGTGTTTCATTGTAACTCTTCCAAGTAGAACAGCATCTATCCTTATGGACATGATCAATCAAAATGTCACTGATGGATCTATTATTTATTCAGATTGTTGGAATGGCTATGAAACAGAGGAATTACACCATGCTGGATTTAAACATTTTACTGTAAATCACATGTACAATTTTATGGATTCACATATAGGAGTGTGTATGCAAAACATAGTGAGGTTATGGAGTGTGTTGAAGGCACTAGGAAACTGCAAGACAACACATCAATTTCTATTTAGCAGAATTTATGTGGCACTGACTGCATAAAGATCAAGATGCATTTGTGGCCATGTTGCACACATTAAAGATTTCTGCCCATCAACATGAAGAACATGCATTTAACTCCCCCCCCCACTTTTTTATTTTGCACTTGTATTAAATTTTATTTAATTAAAACAGGCAAAACTCTCCATACAGTAGGGCCACTCAGTGCCAACCAGAGTAATCAATGGATACCAGAAGGCTTGTGCATAAAATTCCTATCTAGTGCCTACTCATCCAATATCCCCAGACTAGTTTCTGGCTTGTGGCCTTTGTCAGTGAGGAGCTTTGGATCTGAGAGCACCACATCTAGATCTTTGGATCTAATGCAACCCTCCAGCAGTCACCTTTTATCTCTACTTAACTACAAAACTATGAGAATAAAATTGAAAACCCAATATTTTCAATCTAAGCTCAATAGCTTATATAGTCATATGATTCTGAACCCAGTTCAGTACCCATACATTTTGGTGTCTTTGGCTCTTTAATAACCATAGCCACCACTATTCTATTAGGCAGTATTGGTGTTAAACCACTAAACATCATATGATCACTATTTTTTATGCTAGCACATTACTGTTATTACTGTTTTAATAACAGCATAAGAAATAGTGATCATGTGATGTTCATTTAATTACAATCATTTATAGTTTTGTGTAATATTTTTTTGTTTTATAAACATATTAAAACAACAAACTAAAATGAAATATTAAATATGATAACTTATGGTGAACCACATTATTTGCAAGATTTTTTGAGGCCTCTGAAAATGGATAATTAAAACAAAAATACCTGAAGAACTTATATATAATACAGAAGTACTAAAAAAACATTAAAATATACAATGATAACGAAATTAGAGATATATTATTTAACATATAACACCAACGTTCCACTCTTCTTACACGTTATTTAGATATTTATTGAATGTAAAAGGACAGATTTTAATTTTACAAATATTAAAACCTAAGTGGAAAAGGCTTTTAAAATCGGAATTCAATTATTTATAAATCTTAAAAAACCAATTAAACTGCTGCTTACAGAAATAATTTATTTGGGATTTGTTTTGTGCAGATTTTAATTTCAATTCAATTTTTTTAGAATTACATTCTCACAAATCACTGTCAATGAGCTGTACACATAAATGATTCAATGAAGCTACTTTTATCACTGCAGGAACAATCGTCTATCCCTGAAGTAATTTTGAATTTAATGGTGTATTTTCAACTAATTTTGTTTTAATGAAATTGTCAAATTCTTTATCTATTTAATGTATTTTTCTTTTCCAATTTCTGATGATTTAGTAAGAAGTTAAATAATCTAAAATCCTATCTCAGAAATGTGATATACGGAGGGAGGGGGGTCATTAAAATTGATTAATTACTTTTTGAGCTTTAAGATAGCAAATCAACTTTATTTTAATTGTGTAGAGTCAAATACCAATTGTTTAAAGAAGCATGTAAAATGATCACTTGTGTTGAAAAATTGGCCTAGATTGATCTATTAATCAGCAGTATTAATAGCTTTTGAAATGTTTGAAGTTTTCTTTTTTTTTACATGCCATTTTCATAGCGTTACATAAGTTGTGTTCATTTCTTCCAGAAAAAAAAGTAATAATGTTAAAATAAAATTTAATTGCGAATGAGCTATATTAATTTCTTCGAAAAAATAAGTAAATTTAAAACATCTTGAAAATAGATAGTAGAAGTCTATAAACCATTAAACGTCACGTGATCACCATCCTTTATGCCTTACACAAACATCTATTGCACCGAGTGGCGCTACGGTATGGAGAATTCTGCCTCTGTGTAGAAGCCAATAAATTGTAAGAATATTAGGTTTTGATTGTGCGTGTGGGAAATAGGGTCATGTGCAATGTGGAACTGATAGTGTTTACCCTAGGACTGTACCTGTATGATAAGGCTAGAAAATTAAATAGACTAAAAAGCTACTCTCAGAATTGTGGTTGATTTGAAAAGAAAACCATCAAATTTGATCTATTAGTTCGTGAGTTATATACTTCATTTCATATTTGTATAGTAGATATATAAAAAAGGTAGAGAAGGATGTATACGTTGAGATTTACACCAACTGTCTAGTATACAGAGTTTCTTTTTTATGGATACAAATGAAAAATATAAATGAAAAACGTTATGCAAGTGATTAAAAAGAAAAACTTTTGGATTCAGGTTTTCAGGAAATAGTATTTTAAGAGTCTGACTAAATTAGATGCAATTCGCAAAAAAATTTCAAAATATAAATGTGAAAATGTATTCTATAATTAAAAAAACATGTCTATATTGGTATGGAAATTACCAATTGAAAAAGAATGACAGGTTAATAACATATTCATTATTTACAATTTATTTTCATAAGCCTCGTTATTTAAAATTCTCTTGACTATAAGTTTTTTTAAAAAGTAATAATTTATGAATTTAAATTTTATGAATGAATTTCAAATTACTCTTAATTATATTTTGGAAACATATGAAATTCAACTTATACTATTAATATATAGGGTATTTGAGCACAGACTTTCACACGACCCCATTCTCATAACACATACACTTGAACACATATATGTCGAAGAGATAAATAATCACCAATATATGTATTTCATGCTAAACCAGCAATCATCAGTAGGTCCAGATTATCATCTCTACACATTTATGCAATAAGTGCTCAGATATATATTAAGATAGCCAATCTTCATACTTTAATGGACAGGCTTCAATCCATTCCACACACCAACTCTTCAACCGTCCATCCAATTGGAAAATCTGATGATGGAACGCTCAAAGGCCACACTGAGACCGAGAATCTCGTCACACCCATGTTGACCTAAAGTCAATAGTTTATATTTAGTACAATATTAAGTTTATTTAAAAAAGTTACTTGCATGAAATTCAACTTTGCATTATGGTTCTTTTTTAATCTTGTGTTTAGTTAATTTTTTTTTATTAATTTTTTTTTATTACATTTTCCCCAGCCCCTTTCAAAAATAATCTGCAATGGTTAGATTAATGATGTATATGTCATTTTTTGAAGGCAGGCTAAAGTAGGGATAGCCCATTACATGGCATGCTTCAAATGGGAGATATAATTTAAATTTTTTTCAGATTTCAAACAGGCTCCTGCCTTTTTTTCCAGAAAAATTTCCCTTAATCAACCCAATTAATAATTCAATATCAGAAGATAAATAAATAGGCATTTGAATGTTTTTAATTAGAGGAAAAGTCAAGGATAGAAAATGCCCCACACTGTCATGCCTGATAAGCTTGGCAATTCTTTCTGCTTGTGGCGTTTTTTATATGCTTTGGGAGAGACCTTTGGCATATAGCAAATAATTTTAATGCTGTTTTATCTTCTAGGTTCATAAATTTTTTTTTAGTGCCACTTATATATACGTGGGTGTGTATCAAAATTATTATGCATTCTATACACTACATATATACCATAAATGCTTTCAACTAAAAATATTTCAGATTTAATGCAGTTTAATCTTAGTTTTAAAATACAGTTCTCTGGACCCTAGAACAAATTTCTTTCTGTTATTAATTGTAAAAGTATTAAAACCAACATGTCTGCTATTATTTAACAGTAATGATTTAAAGATACTATTATATAAATTCAAATAATATCCAAGCGCATTTGACACTGATGTGTCTTTATCAAGGCAACTATACTAAAGAACACACTCAATAAAATATTTAAGAAAACTAGTGTGAAGACCAAAAACAACACATTGGAAAACTAGTCTGTTTAACCTTAATTGTATATTGTAATCTTTTAATTAAATGCAATTCCTTAATTTTACATTTCTTATTATGTGGCTCATACATTAAAATATTAAACCTTTGGAGAACACAAATATGGACCAGTCTCACTTTGACGTAAAAGCAATGGAGGGTCAAACAGTTCATTCATCATTTTATTTACATCAAGTGTGGCTGGTCATATTCATATTCCCCAAAGGTTTAATATTTTAAATGTATGAGCCATATGATAAGTACTGTAAAATTAAGGGATCATATTTAATTAAAAAAAATCACAATATGCAATTAATGTTCAACATAATAATTATTTGATTAGTTGTTTCTGATTTGCACACTAGTTTTCTTAAATATTTTATTGAGTATGTTTTTAGTATAGTTGCCTTGATAAGGACATATTAGTGTCAAAAATACTTGGATATTATTTGAATTAATATAGTAATATTTTTAAATTATCTCTATTAAGCAACAACAGATATGTTGGTTTTAATATTTTTGGACCTGAAAATAATTTTAGGGTCACGCCATAAAGTGTAAATTTTTTACGTTAGTACTACATACACAAATGTTTATTCATAAATATATATTCATATGTTAACACACATACATATTAACCATGTGGTTTCAATTATAATGAATATATGTATATCACTAAAAACATTCAATACTTAGACAAGCCCATTATCAACATCAATCAACAATTTCAAACTGTTGTCAAGGCAAGGTGTTAAAAGGAGGTTGTCTTGACAACAGTTTGAAATTGTTGATTGATATTGATATTGTAATTGTCTAAGTGCTGACTGGTGTTTAATGATTACTTACAAACACTTCACATTCAGAATTATTACACTTAATATATATATATACTCACACATAGATAAGCTTTTTGTTAACATAATAAGAGAATACTAAGTATTTAAATTCTATCTTTATGTTAAGAATTAAATATAAAACTTCTGTATGCAGAATACACATATGTATAGTGATTTGTAGAAAAGGTTTTGTTACATCAAAAAATCACTTGCATATGGCAGTGTAGTCAAGTAATAAATTAATTATCATCATCAATGATAACTTCTTGCTTTCTGGCAGACATTGTCATCTTAGTATTATGATTATTTTAATTAATAATAAAGGTTTTTTAACATCATCATCATCATCAACAACCATTATCAATCCACTGCAGGATGAAGGTCTCTCCAAGTTCAATCCATCTTTTCCTACCTTTCGCTTCTCTTCTCCACATCACTCCTGCACACTTTTTTATTTCATCCATCCATCTCACATGTGGTCTCTTTCTGGGTTTTTTACAATATCTTGGAATCCAGTTTAAGATTTCAATTGTCCATCTATTATCATCTCTTCTAGCGATATGTCCAGCCCAACTCCACTTCAGTCTTTTAATTTTTATAATGAGGTCAGTAACACCTGTTTGTTCTCTTACCCATACATTGTGTTTTCGATCTCTTCTTGTTACTCCCAACATGCATCTCTCCATACTTCTTTGAGTGGTCTGAACATAAGCTCAGATAAATTAAAATAAATATTTTAAATGGTCTGAAGTTTTATCAAAAATGTTTCAAGTGCAAATTTAAGATACTTCATAATATTCTGAAAATAGAATGGCAGAATCTTAAAATTAAGTGACAAGTTTTTCTTATTGCTAGATGTGATGCTATTCAGTCTATAATTGTAAGATAACATCATTGTGTTGGCCATGTGAAATGAATGAATATTTATGACTTTATAAATAAGTATTGTATAATGAAGCATGGTTTCTTGAGAAGGAGATTTTATTTTTATTATAAAAATTAGCTCAAAAATATTATGACCTTTTTTTAAGTAATTGGCAATAAAAAACATTTGAGAGATGAAATTAAAGATCTTGCAGTTATTCAAAGACAATCAACCAAATATTAGATAGATAGACTTTGTACTGTAAAACTCATTTTAACTTTTATTCTCTGTCTTTCTGTTTTATCTTCTTATTTCCTTAGATTCATAATACCAGTTGTTCTTATATGTTGGACAATTTCTATCATCTAGCATTAAATACAGATTGACTGTAGAAAATTTTTAAAACTAGATTCAAATTTTCCCACTACCTTCAACTGTTAGTAATAGCACACAAGTTAGAATATACTCAATGGTTTGAGTGGTAATCTCTCCAGATGCTGCTGATCTGATCAGTGACAATACTAGTGTGGGACTTGAATCCAAACCTTTCTCTTTTTAAATACTGAATTTTAAGGTAATGGTCTAACCAAATGAACTGTTCTTCTAAAAGCCAGTTGATTAGAGCATTACCTTAAAATTCAGTATTCAAGAATCTAAAGGTCAAGATTTGATTCCCACGCTAAGTACTGTCACTAGTCAGGCCAGCAACAATGAAAAATATGGCTCATTAGGTTATAGCATTACCTTAAAAATTCAATATTCAATAATCTAAAGCTCCAGATTCAATTTCCATCCTCATATTATAACTGGGTCCGGCCAGCAACTCCCGAAGAAGAGAGTAAAAAGTCTGTAACATAAAAAATAGGAATAATGAAGACATGGAAAAAAATAGAAGTCAATAACAACAAACAACAAAAGATATATTCAATAATGTCGTTTATGTAATAAGATTATGCTTTAATTGGAAATGATGTTTAGTGCCAAGCTAGAATAGCATGCTCAAGTCAAAACTTTCTGGATCAATTTCTGACTTCATTTGCCACCTTGGAACTGAATGTCATGTGACCTCCAAAGCAACAACCACATGATTATTTTATAAAATTAAAATCCCTAGTTTTTAAATATCTGCCATTTGCATGCTCTAACATATCAAGTAATAAACAGACCAAACTCTCCATACAGTAGTGTCATTCAGTGCAATCCAGAGTAATCGATGGATGCAAGAAGGTTTGTGCACAAAATATCCCCTGACTAGTTTCTAGCTTGTAACTTTCATCAGTGAAAAGCCTTGGGTCTGAGAGCACTGCATCTAGATCTTAGGATCTAATGCAACCCTCAGCAGCCATCTTTTATCTCTACTTAACTACAAAACTTGAGTCTAAAATTGAAAACATAATATTTTCAATCCAAGCTCATTAGCTTATATAGTCATATAGATAAATAGTCATAGAGATAAAAGATGGCTGTTGGAGGGTTGCATTGGATCCTAAGATCTAGGTGCAGTGCTCTCAGATCCAAAGCTCCTCACTGATGAAAGCTATAAGCTAGAAAATAGTTTGGGGATATTGGATGAGTGGGCACTAGATAGGGATTTTATGCACAAACTTTCTTGCATCCATTGATTATTCTGGCTTGCACTGAGCATCACAGCTGTATGGAGAGTTTTGCCTTTTTTAATAGCTTGAGCAAAAATAAGAAATGATGATCATGTGATATTACCAGTAATAACAGAAAAAAAATATATAAAGCTTAGCAAAATTATGTCAGTTGCAAAAAAAAAAAAAATTCTTAATAGTTTATAGATAGAAAAAAATATATATTCTAATATTTAATAATAAGATTTAATCCACATAGAATCATACATTTATTTCTTTTTGAAGTTTATATCTGCAAAAACCCATTAGTAAATTATCCTATTTGCAATTCCGTTCAGTGTTTATTTATTATTCATTGATAACATAGATAAATTATTTTTAGAATTGAAATGAATATCCCATAACAATTAATGCAAATCAGAGGTAAACTAAGAAATCACGTAATGTTTTATTGTATATGTAATCCTTCTGTATTATCAATCATATCTTCAGAACTTTGTATATAATATTCATCCAACGTTATATAAGCATCATATAATTATTACCTAATGAGTAAAGATTCCAAGTTAATCTGAATTAGTCTGATGAATATTGAGGCACTGTAAATGTCAAAAAATATGGATTGATAGTGTTACTACTGGAAGAAGGAATCGTATTCCTACAGGTGATGAATCCACAGTGTATCATTAATATTTTCTTTGATCTACCAGTGAGGAATCAAGATAAAATTAAGAAACTTGGCCAAATAACAAAAAAACATTAAACAGAGCAGCAAGCTGTCATAATATCTTATGTGTAGAGATTTTTTTTCTCTCAACAAACTTTCAGATTTTATAATGGAAATTTTAACGCACACTTTGCTATTGTTTTTTAAATTTCTTAGTGATTATTTAAAATATTGGTTTACTAACTGAGAGAACGTAAATGATTAAATAGTTATTTTAACTTCCCTGTTTCATTTATAAATTGAATGTATAAAATGTTGGCTTTTTATTCTCAAGTATTTTTAACGATTATTGAAAATGCATTTTAAAAAACCGGAATATTGTTTATTCTTTTGAAATGTTGATTTAACTAAATATTGTTCATTATGCTATGAATGTTTTGTGTTTTGAAACCTTCACAGAGCAAAAAAAAATCTTACATTCAAGTGTGACTAAAATGACAGGCCAAAATTGATTTTGATAAATGAAAAGAAGGTATCTTATTTTGTTTTTTTCACAGGATGAGTTTCTCTTTTGATGTTTAAGATCTCTCCCATTCACAACATTGTTTATTCTTTTTTTTTTTAGACCTTGTGGCTTATTCTTGATTTTTCCCTTCCAAAGTTTAACATTCTAAGTTGACATTTAATTTTGTTATGATAATTAAGCAAAATTTTATACTATTTTTTTTTTTTTAGATAAAAAATTAAATAAAGTAGCTTTTTTATAACAAAATAGGTATTTATTTCTGTGAATATTAAGTTTATAAGTGTTTTATGGTCCAACACATAAATATACACAATACATAGTTTGATATCTTCTGCGCGAAATAAATTTAATAAGAAATGAATGTGTAGATGTTATAATTATGTAAAAAGCAAAAAAAAAATCGGCATTGAATCATTTTAAAAATCAATAATTTTTTTTTTCCAAATAATTTATTATAATTACGTTATTACATTAGCGGTTATGATATTCTAACATATAGTTTTAAATTTAATTGTCCAGGCTGATCATATTATCTTTTAAGCATCAGTGTCTTTATCTCTTCGCTATTGGTGCAGTTGCTGTGTAGATCTTTGGGATATATTTTATTTGATATGGTTTCATTTTCCTTCATTTGGAATTGCCGGACTTAGGTCTTTTATTCTTCTCTTTGCCCTTTTAGGAACGTCCTACCATTGGTTGGGGACATGGTGAGTCTAAATCCAACATGTCCCATGTCATAGAGAAAATGATCTCAGGTGTTATCAGTTCATCTCTTTATTAAAAATCATTTATTTTTTACATTCAGTTTTTTTTTTTTTTTTGGGGGGGGGGTCCTCCCCGACCTATGAAAAGGATGTCAATTTTTTTAATTGGTTGCTTTAATAAATTATTTTTAAGATTTAATGTAAATTAAACATAAGATTTTAATATTATATAAATAAATTTAAAAAATTCACAACTGAAAAATTAAAGAAAAAATGATTGGAACAACCTGGTCTGTTTGGTACACACTCCAGAAATGGACCCGGCAAGATCTTAATAAGGCTAAAATAATAAAACCGAATTAAAATTTCTAAATATACCTGTTATATTTAATAGGTGAATTTGACAGTGTTATAAACAACTGCTTTATAAAAAAAATTACATTTATTAACAGTTAATTATTTTCTCTGCATAAAATATGCTTCAAAATAAAAATTACAGATTACTGAATATAAAAGGTAGTATTACTTCTTGCATAAAATGCTCATAATATAAATTACCGTTTAAATAGGTATAATTATTTATAAAAACAAATTTATAGTTGTTTTTTTTTTTTTTGGATTTTTCAATTGTGAATTTGACAGTCTTAGAACAAATATAATACTTTTTTGTCAAGCGTTGGTGGCCTAGTGGTTAGCATAGCTACGTTCCAAGCAGCTGGCCTGGGTTTGCTTCCCGGTCAACGCATCTGACATATGAAATATATATATATTTTTAATTGGTTGTGAATTTGACACTGACTGCCCTACAAACAACCATTCACATGTAATCACTTGATATAAACAAACATATATACATCACATAGATTTTATATGGAGAGATATCAGCTACTATTTGTTTATTATATTATTAAAATGGTAAACAAGGGTGTGTACTTGATCCAATTTTGTTTTCAGTTTTTATGTCAGTGGTCTTTGAAACTGTTTATAGATGATTATATAAAGAAAAAATCAAGATATAATAAAGTATGAGAGTGACCATTTTAATTGTGTCTGAGAAAATATTTTTAAAATATAGTGAATTAATTAATCATAAATTTTATTTCTTTAAAAAATAGAATGAAAGAAAACAATGACTATGTCTAATGGCAAAAAAAACCACCTTTTATAAGTTAAAAGCAATATAAGTATATATACTTATATATAAGTATAAATTCATTGAATGTACTCAGCACTTAAATAATATCAATAATAATCTCAATCTGCTGTCACGGTAACCTCATTTTAATAGTAAAGGTGGAAATCCACCTTTATTTATGGGCAAATATATTTATATAGACACTGAAGATTGCAACTTGACCACATTGAGTGAAAATATTGATAAAAGTTTAAATAAATCTCATTAAACATATAAATAAATAAGCATTTATTTTTATATGATGCTATGCATACAATTGTATTACATTCAAAGATCAGCCTTTCAAGCTAATTGTGCATGCGTCTTCTGCGAGTGTTAAATAATAAATGAATACTTCACTCTACAATACAAGATATAGTATTTATGCAGGAATAAAAGGAATCCTCTTATTCCTATGACTCAAATTCTTTTGTATGAGCAAATCTGAAGTACTGTTGAATAAAGCGTGAGAGTAGAATTCTCACTTTAAATTATTATCTATGATGTTGGAATGAATGACGTCGGTGAAATTGTCTAGAATTTACTAAATGTCACTCTAAGTGAAACTTAATTATAAGTAAATAGGCATAGCATCATGTAAAAATAAATGCTTATTTACTTATAATTAAGTTTCACTTAGAGTGACGTTTAGTAAATTCTAGACAATTTCACCGACATCATTCATTCCAACATCGTAGATAGTAATTTAAAGTGAGAATTCTACTCTCACGCTTTACTCAACAGTATTTCAGATTTGTTCATATAAAAGAATTTGAGTCATAGGAATAAGAGGATTCCTTTTATTCCTGCATAAATACTATATCTTGTATTGTAGAATGAAGTATTCATTTATTATTTAACACTCGCAGAAGACGTATGCACAATTAGCTTGAAAGGCTGATCTTTGAATGTAAACATATAAATGTAACCTGTTTTGAAAGCAGATTAACAAATAGTCAATTATAACATTCATACTGCAATTATAGCTCTCAAATGACATATCAACAATGTATTAGTTAAATAATAAAGCAGTTTGAAAATTATAATTGACTATTTGGTAATTTCTTTCCAGAACAAACTACATTTATCAGTTTAATGAGATTTATTTAAACTTCTTGTATTAATAATTTCACTCTCTATGGGTCAAGTTGCAATCTTTAGTTCTATATATAAATTATTAGACCATAAATAAAGGTGGATTTCCACCTGACAACAAATTCAGATTGTTATTGGTATTGTTAAAATGTTGATTGCTTTCAATGAATTTACATTTATAAACCCATCTAACCTTGAGCAAGTATATACTAATAAATTAAGCTATTAAAGTTATTGCTCTTTTTACCATCATTACAAAATACAGAATTGGCATAAATTTTATTATTTTTTATTAAATTAATTTTTGTGGAATATTCACTAGTAAGTTACAATAACAGTAAGGAAAACCAAGTCATACATCAAATGACTTAATTAGCTTGTATTTACAAATGTAATATAATGAACATGCTAATAGCTCTAAACAAGCCTTTTTGAGAAATATCACATGAGAAAGCATTTCACCAAACCGATTCTGAGCTAATGGCTCTTATCAGTGAGGCACTAGGACATTTAGACATTAAATCAAAATACAATCTCAAAGTCCAACATTTATCGAATACTTAACTATTGTCTGCTTAATACTTAAGTATTTGGTAAATGCTGGGCTTGAGTTTGTATTTTACATCTAGTGTCTGAATGTCCTAGCACCTCCCTGATGAGAGGCATTAGCATGAAACCAATTTGAGAATAGGGATAATTCTAGATAGAGAGTTTAAATGCTTTCTCTTGTGACATTTATCGAAAAAGCTTGTTTAGAACTATTAGCATGCTCATTGTAATAGTAAGTTACTGTAGTATATTACATTAAATGTTTTAAACAATTTCCAGTGTACTGATGTATGACAAGTTTTAATTGATTATCTTTTATACCTTTCTAAACATTTTCTGAATCAGCTTTCAACTTTGCATAGAGGTTTTAAAATAATGGTAGTCTAGCTGCAAAAACAATGTTGACTTTAAAAAAGCAAAAAATTACAGATTGTATTATCTCTCTCATGCTTCTCCCTGGATATGCTCCTTTATATTTTTGCCAACCATTACATGATAGTCACTGTATAATCTTACATTACCGTCAGAATTTAAAATTATTACTGTTAGTGTTACCCAGGTGGAATGAATTTTAGTTATATGTATTCCAAACTAAGTTAAAAACATAATTATCTAACTTTTATTCAGTGTCTTTACATTATATTTTATAATAAGTAGGCCGACACCTTCCAAGACAAAAAAAGCTTGTCTTGCAAATGTAAACAATCTTAATAAAAAAGGGCAAAGTAAAGTACACATTTTATTTAGTATTTAATTAAAGATAAACTATGATCATTTATATTTGAATACAAGTATAATGTATATACTGAACTTCAGTTTAATTAGAGGGATTTGGACACAGATTTTCAGGCTCCCTTCAGCTACCCACTTCATCACATACAACCAATACACATGATCATATACATGGGGAAATGATAAATGATTACTATCTCTCTCTCTCTCTCTCACACACACACACACACATATATATATATATATGTATATCATCTATACTAAACTTAATGTAACCACATTCATGTGAAAAAGATAAATGATCTCCAATATATGTATTTTATGCTGAACCAGCACTGATCAGTTGGTGCAAATCATCATCTCCAACACATTCATGCAATCACTGCCCAGTTTATATTAAGATAGCAGATCTTCAAACTTTAATGGACAGACTTCAGTCTTGTGTTGGGGAGTGGAGAAGATTGAAGCCTGTCCATTAAAGTTTGAAGATTTACTGTCTTATTATGAACTGAGCAGTGACTGTATATATGTGTTTCAGATAGTGATCTAAACCAACTGATGAGTGCTGGTTCAGCATAAAATATGTACATTGGAGATCATTTATCTTTTTCATATGAATGTGATTATATGTATCAGTTGTATAAGATGGATTGGATAGCTGTGGAGCATTTGAAAGTCTAAGTTCAAGCCCCTTATAATATATATATATATATATGTGTGTGTGTGTGTGCTTGACAAAGTATATGCTTCTAATGTATCTATGGTGTGAAAAGTTGGTCTGCTTTTTGGACTGATAGATGGTTGTAATAAAATTGCAAACTTGATATAACTCTTTGGAGCTTATATATTTATGTATATAATGCAAATGTTTTTAACATGAATAAATATACTTCTGGTACAATTTAATTTAAAAATTATATATATTAAATAAAATAGAATAAATAACAATAAAAAGTAGAATAGAAAAATTTCCATGTTATATACCAAATGTTCATAGGGATCATCAATATATGGATTCAGGATAGTGTTTTACTCTGGAAAAACATTTATCAAAATGCAACAACAACTATTAGATTATGTGATTATCCTAAGAAAATAAACATTGACAAAAGTGTCGAACAGATGATTCTGAGTCTCCAAAACATTTTACAGCAGTTTTAAAATGGTTATTATTTAAGTCATCTAGATTTTGCAGATCACGTAGTTAGTTGGTTTTGCAGATAATGCTTCAGAGTTTTCAAAAATTGTTTCAAAAGTTGTCAGATGAAAGTAAACAAGCAGAACTAGATATAAATACTAAAAAGTCTAGAAGTAATGTTTAATTTATTTTTTCAAAAGAATAAAATAAAAAATGATCATTTGGATTAGAAGACATTAACAACCACAAATTCTTTGTCAGACAAAGTATGAAGAGATTGAAAAATGAAATACATGATAAAAGACTAATTATTAAGAGACTGAAATAGATGGGTTTGGTATATTGCTGGAAGAAATAATGATAGATAAACAGTTGATGTTCTTAATTGCATTCCAAGAGATTGTAAAAGATCTAAAAAGAGACCACATATGAGATGGATGCATGAAATAAAGATGTCTGTTGGTGTTTTTAAAGAAGGAAAGCTCTAGGAGATCAGAGTAATTAGATTAAACTTGTTGAGACCTTCATCCTTCACTGGATTGATGTTAAAAATTATGATGATGATGATGATAGAAAGAGAGCACATTTTCATATGCATGGTACTGGATTGTATTGAGGTCAACATGGGCATAGCAATAATATTGGCATCAGCATGGGATTTGGGCTTTCTGTCATCAGATTTTCAATGATATGGATACTTAAAAGTTGGAGATTGGAGTGGATTGAAGCCTGTCCATTAAAGTGTGAAAATTTGCTATCTTAATATAAACTGAGCACTGATTATATATGTGGGAGATGAAAATCTGGACCAACTGATGAGTGCTGGTTTAGCATGAAATATATATATTGGTGATTATTTATCTTTTCTACATGTGTGTGATCATATGTATCAGTTGTAAGAGATAGTGTGGATAGTTGAAGGGTTCTTGAAAGTCTGAATTCAAATCTCCTATATATACAATTCTAGGCGAATTTTGTCAAAAAGTGTTCACATTCTCTATTTTTCAAAATAATAATAATAAAAGTCACTATTTTTTTATGATGGTGATAATAAAATGTATACCACACCTATATGATAAAATAAAGAAGTTAATGGCCCATACATTGGGATAAAATATTAGCCCATTGAGTAAATGAATGTCAGAAGTGGCATTTTTTAATAAACAAGGCAAAACTCTCCATACAGTAGTGCCACCCTGTGTCAACCAGAGTAATCAATGGATGCCTACTCATCCAATATCCCCAGACTAGTTTCTGGCTTGTGGCCTTCATCAGTGAGGAGCCTTGGATCTGAGAGTACTGCACCTAGATCTTAGGATCTCTAATTCTGACTTGTGGCCTTCATCACTGATGAATACCACAAGCCAGAAACTAGTCTGGGGATATTGGATGAGTAGACACTAGATCGGGATTTTATGCACAAACCTTCTGGCATCCATTGATTACTCTGGTTGGCACAGGGTGGCACTACTGTATGGAGAGTTTTGCCTAGTTTATTAACAATTATGTGCTAGTATAAGAGATAGTGATCATGTGATGTTTAGTGGTTTAAGTGTCATTTGTTTGGGTAACTTTGGAAAACTAGATAATGGGGATAATCTAAACCCCCCCCTTCTGGAATACCTGAATAAATGATGATGATGATGATGACATTTTTATTACTCTTTTTATACCATTATATATATTTTTTAAAGTTTTTGCAGGGATTGTAATTTTTTTAGGTGAATATATTGCTATATTCAGTTCAACTATCATAAATTTTAAGCTTAAATTCTAAGCAATTTGAAATGCTTCACTAAATTTCTAAAATGACCACATTTCTTCCTCTTTTCCTTTTTTCTTTTCCTACTGATGTCTTAATAAAAAGTTTTAACTCTTCATTTGGTAGAACTTCTTTATAGCTATGAAACTTATCATGCTGCACAAATATATTTTTTTAACTTCAGTAATTTTTAGAAAATTTTAAAATATAATTACAATTTTACTTTATATAGTCTTTTACATATATCACAGTTTTGGAATTTACATAGTTTACTATTGATTTTATAAATACAGTTACATCTGCATTAATAAATGATTTTCAGCATCCAATTAAATATGGTTGTCATTGTTTTAATCTTATCAAAATAATACAAATATGGACTTTAATATACTGATTTGTGTCTTGACTAAAAGCCTGTAACAGTGGTTAGTATTTGGAAATAAAAAAATATAGTAACATTTTCATCTTCAAAGCAAACAAATTTAGGATAACAAAATACTCCACCTGTTATTTGTATGATTTTATGTCAAGCATTGGTGGCCTAGCAGTTAGCATAGCTGCCTTCCTAGCAGCTGGCCCTGGTTCACTTCCCGGTCAATGCGTTTGACATGTGGAAAAAAACACTCTTTCTGGTTGAGTTATTTAATTAACAATTGTGAAATCATTCCTTAAATAGAATAGCTCTGACCAGACTGTTATTGTGTTGATTTTTATTTTTAATCCTAGATCAGTAAATGATTTCTGGATTGATTATATCATTTGTAACATGGTCTCTTAGTATCACAGTTATTTTGTCTTTTTTCCATGATTTTAAATCTTTACCAGATTTATTATTATTAGAATGTGTGTTATCTTCTTTTAGAACATCTCAAATTCATCACAATTACACATTTATTGTGAAAGATATCTTTAAAAAAATTAATTCTTCAAATTTTGCCTGAAATTCACAGTAGACTTATCATTAGAAGGTGTAGTAATTGCTAATGTTTTAATGATTTTAAGTTTATATCAGTTTCTGATTCTATACTAGTTGCTAAACGTCATCATTTTCTTTGTCAATGTTTTTGTATAGATTGTGCAATACATTACTCTTTACTGGAGCATTCTTTCTGTTCATATGTTCTACCACAACTTGAATGCATTTTCAGTCTCACTAAAAAGTTCATTGCATACCTTAATTGTAACTTTAGCAATTTTAAGAGCATGCATAATAATGCTTTTTTTATCATACTGAGAATAAACAATTCAGTGTTATTGAACATCCAATTAGCTCAACATGCGACTTTATCCATCAAAACTCAATTCCTTATTTTTCATTTAAGAATATAAAGAAAGCATCTCCTGGCTTCTTTTAGACATGGAAAAATGACTGACACACTAACTTTGTGCTTTGAAACTGTTTTATGTAAAAATTTTATTTTCTAATTCAAGCAAAAATAAAAGTAAATAAGGAGTGCAATGTGAAATTACAACAACAATTTTGAGAAAAAGTGAATAATTAAAACTAGAGACAGAGTGAAAGATGAGAAAACGACTGCTGTTATCCCTCCAAAGGCAGAGCATTGAAAATTTTCTTATTTCTTTTTTAAAATATAAAGGGATTTGAACTCAGACTTTCAAGCCACTTCACTATCCACACTATCTCTTACTACTGATAGACATGACCACACACATGCAGAAAAGATAAATAGTCACCAATATATGTATTTTGTGCTAAACAGCACTCATCAGTTGGTTCAGATTAACAACTCCCATGCATATATATATTTCTTTTTTCCAAATCGTGAGTTTTTCCATCAACAAATTTTGCGAGCATAGATAGCATTGGCCTATTGTACCATTTATTGTTACCAAATTAAAAATAGTTGTATTTGAACTAAATAAAGTGCACTAATGCTTTTAATGTAGATTTTCATAATATTTATTAAAATACAACCCATTGTTTAGTATCTATAATATGCATATATATTGTTTGGGAATTCATAAGAAATTCGAGTGCCAGAATCGATGGCGGGATTTCCGATCTCAAGTCGGGCGCTTTACCAACTAATCGATCATGGAATCACTCGATCTTAATATAAATAATATGCATATATATATACTAAAATATATATTTAAAAAAGGCCTACGGTTTTATTTCACGGGAATTCATAAAAATTCAAGCGATCTTCTATTTACAAAACAATAGGTCTGCTTCAGTAAACTTTTATAACTGAAACACAGGTTTATTATGTACTATGTCTATATATGTAATATATAGGGTATATGAGCACAGACTTTCACACGACCCACCACTCTCCACACTATCTCATAACACTGATACACTTGAACACATATATGTTGAAAAGATAAATAATCACCAATATACGTATTTCATGCTAAACCAGCAATCATCAGTTGGTCCAAATTACCATCTCTACATATATATGCTATAAGTGCTCAGATATATATTAAGATAGCCAATCCTCATACTTTAATGGACAGGCTTCAATCTACTCCACACTCCAACTCTTCAACCATCCATCCAATTGAAAATCTGATGATGGAATGCTCAAAGGCCACCCTGAGGCCGAGATTTTTATCACACCCATGTTGACCTAAGATCAATCTGACCCTCATGTACAGGACATAATCCATTTAATATATATATACAAGGGATGGGCAGACATCTCTACTATGTAATAACTGAAACACACAGGCTTGTTATATACCTGTGTCTATATATGTAATATATAGGGTATATGCGCACAGACTTCCACATGACCCACCACTCTCCACACTATCTCATAACACTGATACACTTGAACACATATATGTCGAAAAGATAAATAATCACCAATATACGTATTTCATGCTAAACCAGCAATCATCAGTTGGTCCAGATTACCATCTCTACACATATATGCTACAAGTGCTCAGATATATATTAAGATAGTCAATCCTTATACTTTAATAATGGACAGGCTTCAATGTGGAGTAGATCGAAGCTTGTCCATTAAAGTATGAGGATTGACCATCTTAATATATATCTGAGCACTTATAGCATATATGTGTAGAGATGGTAATCTGGAGTGTGGAGTAGATTTAAGCCTGTCTATTGAAGTATGAGGATTGACTATCTTAATATATATCTGAGCACTTATAGTATATATGTGTAGAGATGGTAATCTGGACCAACTGATGATTGCTGGGTTAGCATGAAATACGTATATTGGTGATTATTTACCTTTTCAACATATATATGTTCAAGTGTATCAGTGTTATGAGATAGTGTGGAGAGTGGTGGGGTATGTGAAAGTCTGTCCTCATATACTCTATATATTAAACTTTTATATATTTATATATGAATGCTATCTTGTATGTAATCGAAGGAAATAATTTCTGTGACGTCAAATAAACTCATTATGAGGTCACGATAATTAATATTAGTAGCTATTAATTTATTGGAGAATACGTAATTAGTAATTAACACTGATACCCTTGAACACATATATATTGAAAAGACATGGGTGTAACAAGAATCTCGGCCTCAGGGTGGCCTTTGAGCATTCCATCATCAGATTTTCAATTGGATGGACGGTTGAAAAGTTAGAGTGAGGAGTAGATTGAGCCTATCCATTAAAGTATGAAGATTGGCTATCTTAATATATATCTGAGCACTTATAGCATATATGTGTAGAGATGGTAATCTGGACCAACTGATGATTGCTGGTTTAGCATGAAATACGTATATTGGTGATTATTTATCTTTTCAACATATATGTGTTCAAGTGTATCAGTGTTATGAGATAGTGTGGAGAGTGGTGGGTCGTGTGAAAGTCTGTGCTCATATACTCTATATATTACATATGTAGACATAGGTATATAATAAGCCTGTGTTTCAGTTATTAGTAATTAAGTAGTACAAACAATTTTATTTTGTGATTAAACAGCCCAAACAATTACTCGTTTATATTGTATCAGTTTTTCCATTTGTTTGTAGTTCGCATTTAAAAGTAGGTAAACACTATTGCTGTGGGTTATCACCTTCTTAATTTTATTCTTTATTAAAATCATGCATACAGCATAGCTATTTATAGGTCATTATGTTAGTATTAATCATGGATTAGTTATTACAAAAATTATTTTGTAGATATTATTATTAGGTCAAGGTATAATTATAAAAAAAAATCAATTTTAATTAATAAATATTATATAGTTATATCTTATAATAATTTGTGTTGGGTTTTTTTTAAATTGACAAACAGAATATTTTCAAATTTTAACATATTTACAAAAAAAAAAAAACATTTTGTAATTTAAATTGTACTAATAACTTTCAATAGTGCCATCTCATATGTTATTCAATATTGCATAATATTTCCAAGATTGTTGTCCCAAAACACACTCGTAAATATTTCCAGATACCAAATCTTTTGTGCGAAAAGTTGTTTGGAATTTCTTTATTTTAATTCTAATTTGCTAGTAAGTTTGGTAAACTAATAGACTGTATTTCAAATTTTACGTTATTTTGCAACTGATAAGATAATAAAGTGCCAGGTTTGTTATTGTTATTCCTAGATAAAATTTTAGAATATAGAAGAAAGGACTAAATCTTTTTTTAATTATTATTTCTTTTGAGTATACTGTCTTTTTATTACTAAATGTGATAGGAAAGAATGGAAACTCCATGGTCTTGGATGTGTAAATATATATGGATGCATTATAGGAATGGAAGTATTTTACATATCTTTGAAGCAATTGCTTAAGGTTAATTACCTGCTTGTGAAACCCAAATAATCTTAAAGAAATGAAGTATGGACATTTTTGAAAAATGTGTAAATACTTCTTTTGAATATTTATGTAGAAGACATGTGGGTTCTAGACTTAGTTTAAACTTTTTGCTTTATGAGGTAGAACTTAGTATTGTACCATGCAGAAAATTGAAGGAGAATTTGAACTGTGACTGAGGAACATAAAAATTTTGAACACTATAAGCAACAGACAAGGTTATCTATACAGATTTATGAGGGTAGATTATCTTCTTTAAATTATTAAATGAGGTATATGAGGATAGATTAGTCTCTTTAAATTATTAAATGAGATACCAAAAAGAATCTGGTAATGTATTGATCTAATAGATCAACATGCCTAAAGACATGATAGGTGAAAAAGAACCTCCCCAATGTATAATCATGAAATGAGTAATGGTGTAGGAGTGGTATGGCATTGAAGACTGGATTGGTTAGTATTGCATTATATATTTTGTATCTTATATCAGTTGCAAAAATAAAGGATATTCCCTGTTTTTAAGAAAATAGTTAAGCTTAGGTTGCATTAATCAGTTCATGGGATGGCCCAACATATTCTCATGGGTCAACAGACAATATAAACAAATTTTATTAATGTACAAGTATTTCAATGTCTTTTGATAGGTGTTTTACAAATCTGTTTGCAACTTTGCTTAATTTCGGAATTGCTTTTGTCAGGAAGTAAAATTTAGAAAACAAAGTTTTTTATTATATTTTACTGAGCGTAATATTCATACAAGCTTCACAAACCAATATTTTATTTAATTACAGGTATTTAGTAATTCCATTAAATGTAATGGTATTAGAACTTCATCATTTTATGATATACTTTGCTTTAATTGCAAGAATAAGTTTGCTCATGAGAAAATATTTCTATTTAATTAATATAGATTATATTTAAATATAAATGGCTATAAAGTAAACTGTATTGTTAGGTCATATAATCAAATGGTACATCACTCAGGAAGTCATGTGATATTCAAACATAGAAGTGCAATGTTGAACTGTCATTCATAGAATCTGAATTCTTGGACCTGCCGTTGAGTTACTATAGTAGCCCATGCAGTGCATTGCACTCAGTCATCAAGAGATATAACTTAGTCATATTACTGAAGACATATCTACACCAGAATAGGTTATACTTACCTATTTACAGAGATTTATTTAAGCTTCTTTATATCAAGAATTTCAACCTTTGCGGTCAAGTTGCAATCTTTAGTGTCTATATAAGTATATTAGACCATTAAAAAGGAGATTGCCTTGACAACAGTTTTAAATTGTTGATTGTTATCTATATTGGGATTGTCTAAGTGTTGAATGATTTTTAATGATTATTTACAAATCCATTTAGCTTTGAGCATATCCTTACAATGGTCGAATGATTTGTAATGTTACAATTAATTATTTATTAGTCTACATTCAGAATAGATTATATTTACCTGTTTAAAGAGTTTTATTTAAATTTCTTTGTATCAATAATTTCAATCTCTGTGGTCAGGTTGCAATCTTTAATGACTATATAAGTATATTAGACCATTAACAAGGATGGGATTCCAACTTTATTATTAAAAGGAGGTTGCCTTGACAACAGTTTGAAATTGTTGATTGTTATTGAGATTGGGACTATTTTTTAATGAAAATTTATTTTTAGACAGTAATCAAACTTAGTACTACATTCCTTTTTTAAAATATTAATGTGATTTTAATACAAATAATTAACATTTCAAACAAAAAGGAAAAAATTATCTATACTAAGTAACATATTATTTTAATGTCCTACTTCTAGGCAAACACATCTTCAATAACCCTTCAGAGAATAACTATGAAGGTATTTCATACAGCGATTACCATTTCCCGAGGTGTGAGGCTTTGAATATTGTATCCCCTATTTACTAGTAACTGGTTACACGTTTACTAACCAATATTTAATAATTAACTGAATTAGTAATACTGGATATCTGTAAAATCTTAAGCTTGAAGAAGTTTTCAAATTTTTCTCTGAGCCAATTCATAAACTGACATACTTAAATAATTAGATAAATTATTTTAGCCATTTATAAATAATATCATAAATATTTTGTTAAAAAATATATAGACACGGAGTTTAGTTTTTTTTTCTTCTTTTTTTTTTAAAAAAAAACACTCATTTAATTGGATGTAAGTTAAAAGTTTACTAAGTTAAAATGTTTTCAAGTATTTGCGGTTAAAGCATTTCTTAACCACATGTGAAAGATCTCGGTGTCTTCTGATAAGTAGTGGTTTTCTAATATATTAAAGTATATAACTGTATCTGATTTCACTGTCATTTTTTGTATTCTTATGAAGAAATGTTACAGTCTCGAGTTATATGCAAAAAAAAATACTATCTAGATAGTATCAAAAATACTATCAAGAGACAATATTTTTAATCATACATAATATATATATAATTTATAGAGTATATAATATATATAATTTATAGAATATATGAGCACAGACTTTCACACGACCCACCACTCTCCGCTCTATCTAATAACACTGATACACTTAAACACATATATGTATTAAATGGATTATGTCCTGTACATGTGGGGTTCAGATTGACCTTAGGTCAACATGGGTATGACAAGAATCTTGGCCTCAGGTTGGCCTTTGAGCATTCCATCATCAGATTTTCAGTTGGATGGACGGTTGAAGAGTTGGAGTGTGGAGTAGATTGAAGCCTATCCATTAAAGTATGAAGATTGTCTATCTTAATATATATCTGAGCACTTATAGTATATATGTGTGGAGATGATAATCTGGACCATCTGATGATTGCTGGTTTAGCATGAAATACGTATATTGGTGATTATTTATCTTTTCAACATGTGTGTTTAAGTATATCAGTGTTATTAGATAGAGTGGAGAGTGGTGGGTCGTGTGAAAGTCTGTGCTCATATACCCTATATATTACATATATAGACACAGGTATATAATAAGCCTGTGTTTCAGTTATTAATATATATAATTATATATTAATATATTTATTTAACAAATGGGTTATTGGCAGCTTAATTATTAGTAAAACATCAGAAAGGAACCTCCACAAAGGAATCTTTAGTAATTCTGACCAGGAAATAGATTCACCAGTGACTATTAAGTCCTTTGATTCTCTTACTATAGCTGTATATTTGAAAGTCACAAACTATGTAGTTCATAGTTTATGTTTATCCACAATTATATAGATCAATGACAATAGATGCCAATTAGAAAGCAAATGAATACAACAGTCATGGTTTCTAAATCTGATGATGAAACTCCAGTTGTGTCTAGAAAGATCAAATTCAGATGACCTTTGCACAGGATCTTAAAAAAGAAATAAGAAATATTAACTTCAATGTTATCCTTGCATTTAACATCACAATTTTATTACAGCATGGTACTAGTAAGAAGGGGTAATTATCTTCTAAAAGAATTATAATCTGACACTGCACTAGGAAAATTCATTGATTATTACATATTTTAACATCTAATATTGGCAACGAGTAAATTATAATATTTCATAAATAAGATTATTAAAAAGAAAGGGGTTTGAAATGCATGAGTATATATTCACAGTCACTTCAAGACATTTAAGATTGGCCCATGTAAGTACATTTAGGTTTGAAAATAATATAGTCATTCTTATTTTCTCAAAGTCTTTATCTTGTGGTAGGGATGAGTGTATCCGTTAACATTGCAATTTAATATTATAGCATGGCACTACTGAGAAGAGATGATTATCCTCTAAATAGAAGAACACTATAAGAATTACATTTTTTACATCATAATTTTTTTAACGGTAGATTCTTGATAAAATTACTAAAAAGGGATATTAATTTGAGATGAATCCAAGTTATTTTTAGAAATTAATTATGGCCTAATTTTAGCTAAGTAAAAAAATAAATAAGACCATAAACCAAAATAACTCCTAATAGCCATGTAGTAGGATTGTGTTCCAGATTACTATTACAAAGGATTTTATTATTTTGAGATGATCCCCTGTTGTTTAGATGAAAACTTAACATACCATCTTTCGTGGAGTAAGAATATGATCCCAATTTTGATCCCCTGTTGTTTAGATGAAAACTTGACCATATCATCTTCCTTGGAGTAAGAATATGATCCCAATGTCTAAAAAAAGATTCAAACTTTTTATATCCTTATTGAGAGATTTTTTATTTCCAGAAATGATCTCTTTTGCAAAGTCAAAGTAATATCATTAACATAAATGAATTTTCTGCATTCTTTTTTGGGAAGATCACTAATATATTAAATAGAGTAAATGAAAAAAAATAATCCTATGGAAGACCATTCTGTAAAATTTTGAATCCATTATGACTATCATTTAGTGTCACGTGAATTTTCTATTGGTGTGCATTTTGTCAAGGATATATATATATATATAAGTCATGTGACATCTGACTTTTTATTATTACTATTATTATTTTGCTGTTGGGGCTTTGGCTAAATTAAATGGCTAAGCCTATTAATATATGGAGTATCTGAATTAAGTTCAGGCCCATATAATTTTTTCAGTTGGAGAGCTGACTTTAAAGACATGCAGATGTCTAAAGGTTTAGATCTTCTTTTTGAGAATTATCTTTAGATAAATGCTTAGCTTGAGTTGGTTTTTTGAATCTAATGTCCCAATTCCTCACTGAAGAGACCCGTAGGTCAAAACCGGTCTGGGGATGGGGACAATCTAAGATAAAGATGATTTGAATGCCTTCTTTTGTAGTAGCATTTATCATAATAATAAAAAAAAAAGCTTGTTTAGAGCGTTAGCATGCTCTTAAGTTTATATATATATATATAGCATTTAAGATTTTTAAAAACTTTTTAAGAGTCTATTTCTCTAAACAGAATTATAAGCTGAAATTGAATGACTATGACTTGTTAAACATAAAATTCATTTGTAGCCACCTCTGCTTTAGGTAGATGACTCAACTGTTGGCAAAATTCTTATTAATATGACTCTCTCAAAAAGCTTGTAGGTAGGGAATACATAATTTTTTTGGATCATAACTAAAGTTTATTTCTTTTAAAACTGCTATAGTTTTGTTTTTGCACCCAATTTTGGGGATAGTTTCTGTGTGAACCCTAATCCTAACCTATATATCATCACATGATCATCATTTTTTAAGATTGCTCATAACTGTTATTAAAACCGGCAAAACTCTCCATATAGTAGTGACCCTCAGTGCAAGCCAGAGTAATCAATGGATTGCCAGAAGGCTTGTGCATAAAATCCCCATCTAAATGCAGTGCTCTCAGATCCAATGCTCATCACTGATGAAGGTCACAAGCTAGAAACTAGTCTGGTGATATTGGATGAGTAGGTACTAGATAGGGATTTTATGTACAACTCTTCTGGCATCCATTGATTACTCTGGCTTGCACTGAGTGGCACTACTGTATAGAGAGTTTTGCCTGTTTTAATCCTACATCATAAAATCTTAGAACAAAAGAAACTGTCAAAAATAATGTTGGGGAGGGGGGGTAGTAAATAAGAAATGATTACATAATTTATAATAATACAATGGAATTTCATAGAAATTTCAAGTATAGTCTTATTATTATTTAACCTTAAAATATCACATGATCACTATCTTCCATGCTTGCTCATAGTCTTCTGGCATCCATTGATTACTCTGTCTTGCTTAGAGTGGCACTACTGTATGGAGAGAGTTTTGCCTATTTTAACTGATTATTATTTCTTACTGACAAGTCCTCTAATGATACAATGTAAGGATAATAAGTTAGCATGAGATAGTAGAGAATTGCGGAATTTTATATAAATATCAAACAAGCCAGAAAAAAAATAATAGCATTTTTACACCATAATTTTGGAAATAAAGCACCAAGGATTTTAAAATCGTATAAATCTTCACGAATATAAGGAATTTCTTTGGAATTATCTTTCTATTCTTTATTAACTAACTGTAAGATGTACACATAATATTTACTAACAGTTTCAATCATTACATTTATTAATCACATGTTAAATGCATGAAACTTAATGTTGACATCATCTTTGGAATGTCAAATCTCCTCTCTAGGAGTATTTTATATTTTGGCGATTTTCCTTTCATTTTATAGAATGCCTTTAAAATGTGTAAGCATTTCCAGACATTCTATGTAATGCTGTTTTTCACACTTTGTTGGTAAATATATATCTTTAAATAAATGACAGAAATTAAGACTACTGCATCATGCATGAATTATTTAGCAATGCATTATCATTTAAAACAATTTTTACCATGTTTTTCTTTGTTCCCATCTAATTTTCCATTTTAAATAAGCAAACATCATCCATCACATTTCATTGTCTACCGATCTTATTTCAAAATATTTCCATCTCAAAAGATGGCCAATCAATATCCTTGGTTTAAAAAAATCTTCAGAAATTTTTTTCCATTCATTTTTTTACTTTTGTGATTTTCATTGCAGATTCGTAAGTAGTTCTATCCTACCAGTTCAAGTTAGGAAATATAAAGTTCTGAAGAAGATTTCTGGGGCAATCGAAACTGTAAAAAAAGGGTAGTAAATAAAGCAGGAGATATAAAGTTCTGAAGAAGATTGTTGGGACAATCGAAACTGTAAACTGTAAAAAAGGGTGGGAAATAAAGCAGGAGATATAAAGTTCTGAAGAAGATTGCTGGAGTAATCAAAAGTGTAAACTGTAAAAAGAGTGGTAAATAAAGCATTGTATAACAGTAGTAAGGTGCTTCGACAATTTAATATTATATGGTATACATTTGACAATGCAATAAGAAAGAGTCGTTATTATACTTCTTGAAAACATTGTTTATTCCTACCCTGCTATTCAGGATAATGACTTGAAGCTTTTGTGTACCTAAGATTATGAGACCTAATTATAATTTTCATCAAGGCTTTTATGTTTAGCAACAAAGGTTAATATAAGGAAGAAAGTCGGTAATACTTATTGACATTCACAATATTATATGAATACCAAATGATTAAAAAAAAAAAACAAGTACTAACTTTTTCGTTTTTCTCCTCACATCTCATTTGCTTAACAGATTTTTCTTTTTCTGATTATTTATATAGGTCCATATAGATACATGCCAGACAAAAGTTTTATCATGCCTTACAACTCCTAAATGCTTACTAACCCATTGCTGTTCTAATTTTAATCTCTTTTCCACTTTTTTATATCACTTATTTTCTTGTCCAAGTATTTAAAAACAGCAATTTATTAATTAGATTTATTTTCAATTATTAAATATAATTTTTATACTATCACTCACTAATCATAGTTTTAGTCTTTTGACATTTTTTTTAAATAATTATATTTAGTAGCTCCTTTGTCAGTGTTTTTAACATTTTATGTACAGTCCTAATAATTGGAAATTCAACCTTTTATCATTCAACCTTTATCATTCTTCAACTTATATTATCTTCTTTGTTTCTAAATGAGTCATTTAATTGTTGTGTAAATCTATTATTATAAAGCGCTGAAAATTTTGAAATTGTTAGATCGGAAGTCGAACTCTGATAATGCACTATTACATTAAATATTATAAATTTCCATGACATGTGAGTGCATGGAAATTTATAATATTTAATGTAATAGCACATTATCGGAGTTCGACTTTCGATCTAACAATTTCAATTGTCATGTGTATAAAAGAAGTAAAATAGACTTAACACATTGACAATTAAAGATTTATTTTTGATTTTACAAGTAGTGTTGGAGAGAGCATTTCTAGATTCTTGAATAATTTTTTAAAACAATTTGTTGATTTTGTTCATTACACAGTTTTTTCTTCTTTTGATAAGATTAATAACTTTAAAATGGAAAGTAATTGCTCCTGGCAGTTTATATATTGAGAATATGTATCAGTCTGTTAATAAGTTAACCAGTATTGATGTTCTTATGACTGTGTTGGTTAAGCAAGGTTCTTTATCAAAAAATAAAATTAGGGTAATTAAAGATTTACTTTTATTATTTGAAGATTCTGTGTATTTTACTTATAAAGGTAATTTTTATAAAATTAAGGAAAGGTGGATAATAGGTTATATTATTTCTCCTTTAGTATGTTCAGTTTATATTAATTATATGGAGGAGGAAATTATTATTAAAAAGAATTGTTTATATTTAAAGTTATTTGTTAGATATGTAGATGTATGTTTATTTGTAGTTGAAAATGATAAATTTAAGGAATTTGTAAATGAATTTAATTGTTTTGATCCTTCTATAACAGGGGTGGGCAAATAGTGGCCCAAGGAGCACATGAGGCCCATGAAGAGTTTTTATGTGGTCTGCCAAGACAATCAGAAAAATCCGCTTTGAACTGAGATTTTCTTGCCATACACGACCGAAGATTTCCACTAGGATGGCCACATCAATACATATGTGCAGTGTAGATACGATGTGCAGTGCTTTTCCAGTTTATCTGGTTAATTTCAATTTTGTCTTTGCATTAGCAAATATATACATTTCCAACTTTAGTGAAGCCATGATCCCTCTGAAAAAATTTAAAATCAGTGGTGAATGTCATGTGTTTAATGAAGAATGGACAAACAAATATTTATTTAGTAATACAGGGAATAAAGCAGTGTGTTTATTGTGTCATGAAAAAATGTGCAGCCCTCTGCTAACCTTTGCTTCCATAAAGTAGCCCCCGATGTGGCCATCTGCCAACCTCTGCAGCCCCTGATCCAAAACAATTGGCCACCCCTGTTTTATAAGATATGTGTTAGAAGGAGGGGGGTTAGATTTTGTTAAGTTAAAATTTTTAGATCTTTTGGTGATTAGAAATTTAGAGACTAATTGTTTACTATGCAGTTATTTTGTTAAAAGTAGAGAATTAAGGTCTATAATTAAACCTGATAGCTATCAGTCTGTATCTCATAAAGTAGCTGCTTTAAATTAAATAATTCTAGTGGTATAGCTTTGTTTCAGAAAGGTCAATTCTATAAAGATTATTTGAGTGTTGGGTACTCTGATAAATTTGTTAAAAGTATTTTATTTAATAGTAATATTAGTAATGATGTAAAGGATAAAGAAAAATATGATTTTATTTCTTTATCATTTAAATTGTCTTCATATAAAATTGTAGATAGGAATAGCAATTTGTTTGGAAATAAGAAAATTGCTTGGAAAAGGGGTATTACATTGAATAGTTTATTAAATAATACAAAGGAAATTTTTGATAGGAGGACTATTCCTGGTGTAGTCTATTTTATTCCTTGTTTTTTTTTTTTTATAAGAAAGTATACATAAGTCAGAGTGGTTTGAGTTTAAATGAAAGAATAAAGGTTCATGAAAGTAGAGTTAGAAATAGATATCTTAGTTCTGCTTTGTTTTTCCCATGAAAAAGATACAGGCCACACTATTGATTTTGATGAAGCTAAGGTTGTCTTCTTTGAGAGAAATGAAATCAAAAGAAGAATTAAAGAATCTTTGTTATTGAAAATTTATTATTCTGAAGCAATTAACTTATTTAAGAGTTCTTTTAATATTAAGGGTGGATGGAAAGTAAATGGATTTGTGGGTAATATTTAATATTATATATATGGTGTAGCTTTTTGTAGTTCTTTACACTTGAGAAGTCTGCTTGTAACAGTGAAACCTTTGGTTGTGTTTTATTATTATTTCTTGATTGGTCTGTTTGAATTTTGGATTTGGGGTAATTTTGTTTATATATTGACTAGTTTAGCTTTATGATTGTAATGTTTAAATAGTATCTAGACAAAGTCCTAGGTTATTGTAAGGTCTTGGTCCACCTTCTAGGGGTCATCCTCCTATTGAAAGGGCAAATCATATATATATATATTCAAATTTGCAAATATTTGTTCATCTGCCTATTGAAGTAGTTTTTTCCTTCTTTATAATATAATACTAAGTGCACTTTTGGTGAAGTTCACTTAATCATAGCTATATATTGAAACAGTTAGATCTATTGACCTGTCTGTTTCACCTATCATATTCTATAATAGTGTATTTTGTTTCACTCAGATTATGTGTCTTTCTTTAATATAAAGCTTTGAGTATGCTTGTAATATTGCTGAATATGTGCGTGTATAATCACCTTGTTAACTATAATATGAAGATTCAGTCATAAATATTTATATACGCACATATTCCTTTATGTTTGTTAAAACTGAAGTAAACATAGCAGTGTGTAGATAGAATTTAGGTATATAACAAAATAATAAGTTTAAATTTATAAAATTATTCATTTAAGTTTTAATATTCATTTTAAATAATTTTGAAGCTCTATTGTTTGCTTAAAATTACACAAGCTATAATTTGTTTACGAGTTTTAATATTTTGTCTAAAAACAATCTTTTAGCTGAAAATTGACCTCATTTAAAATTATAGGCAAAAACAAATTAATTCATACTAAGTGCAATAGGTAAACCCAGAAGAATAGAGCTGTTAACTCCAGATTTGGCTGTGGCGAATATTAAAAGCTAAGTGGAAATTTAATTAAAGGCAAAGTTTGAAGTCAGCAAACAAGTGATGTTGCGAAAGTAAAAGGGGGAGGGAAATACTGTCAAAAATAGGATATAAAAAAACCTGTAGTAGCCATTGAAAATTGTTGAGACACATTTTCCGGAAAACAAATGTTGAGATGCATTTTCTGAAAAAACGAGTGTTGAAAGATAATTAAAGAGATGTTCCTGCATTACTTTGACCAAGCTGAATTCTGACCAAGCCATTCCCAAAGCTGTTAAATGAGAACTGGTGGCTAGTGGGATGATATGATTAGCCGTTGGTCTCCCACAGAAAACTGTTCTACAGAATGGAAGAAAACCTCAGCCCGAGCCCAGTGATGGAGAAGCTACACCTGAAATACTAGAGTTCCTGACCAAAGTGATGGAGAAAAGGTGCCACCAAAGTAATATACAAAGCTGCATCCAGACTTAAACCTAGAAAAGCCACAGCCTGATTTAATAGAGAGAAGATGCGCAGTAAAGAATGTTTTGAAAGACTTACTATCAAGTATTACCAGTAAATCATTCTGCAGAATACATTAATTCCATTACTAAACCAATTCTACATTAAAAGCTAACTAACTAATCAAGTCTTGTATTTAATTATTTATTTAAATGTTAAACTAAACCGTTTATGTTAAAAGCTTAGAGCACTCTCAAAATTTTTGCTTGATCATAAATATTTAAGTAATCATAAATAGTTAGGTTCTATAAAACCATTCAAACAAATTCTTTATTTCTTAATTATAACTTTATTAATCATTTCTGCAATGTGTTCTTATGCCCTCTATATTTAGTTTTTAATTTTATGTTTATTAATTTATGCTATGTTCATCAGAACAGAGTTTTGGGGGTTTAATAATTATCGGAAGGGCGATTAATTACCTTCCCATTATGTTAGAATATTATAACTTAAAGAAATATAGGCAAAACTTCCTTCTGAAATCAAACTATTATTTACATTAGAGTGAATCAGTTACTTATAATGCACAGTATAAGTTATTTAGAAACGAATATTTTGCGTAAGTTATTTACAAATAGATATTTTGCGTAACTATTTAAAAATGAGTATTTGCGTAAGTTATGTTAAAAAGCAATTTTTTCCTTAAGTTATTTAAAAATCAATATTTACTTAATATTAGATGTGAGCTATACAGCATATAAGTAATATTTTAAATCTTAGTAAATCCTTAATTTTGCTGTAACTCTCCTTAATTAGAGATTAAGCTATACAGATATCCTTAAGTCAGATTCTTATTATTGCCTTTATAATGCGACTAAGTAATACTATTTATGAACTGACCAGTGGTAGTGGCACTGATAGAAGCTAAGATTTGGCATAATTAATTTAGGAAAATATTAAATTATCATGGTGAATGTGTTGCTAGTTAGCATAAATATGCAAACTTCTTGCCTACATCGGGATTGTTTCCACATCAAGTCATGCCTCGAAAGTTTAGGCAACTGTGACATTTATTTGAAGGAACCAAAGTGTTCCAAGGGCTCATTAAGCCACTGTTCCATTCACTTGAATAAAAGGGCCTCTTCATATTATAGCAAGTAGTGCAGTCTGGGGAACAGATTACTAGGTAATGAACCTCAATTAAAAACACATTCGAGACACATATTCTGATACTATAGTTTGTAATGCCCTAGAATCTGACGTTCGACTGCCCAACATCAGTTCAACCTCTCATAGAATTAACATCAGCTTTGATCCGATTCGGAATCTGAATTTAATACATTTATCTGTGTAGTAATTAGAGATATGTAATCTTACTATTATTATAAGTTATGTTTAAACTTAATAATATAATTCCAATCAATTACCAATAAATTGATCACTCTAATTCTTACTGATTTTTACTATGTGGATCATAGCATGGGTTATGACATAAAAGATGGTATAAGCATATTGTCAGTTCTGCAAAGTCATAAACTAATTAAACATTTTGCAACCCTAAAATTCACTCACCTGCATGTGAGCAAATATAATTGGCTTTGTTTATCATTTGTTGATAATCACATTAAGCATTTTGTAAATCTAGGTATTCACTCACCTGTGTGTGAGCAATATATATATATATAATTCACGTTATCATTTACTGACTATTTATTCATATTCTTTGTAAACCTAAGTATTCACTCACCTGCATGTGAGCACTATATAATTTGCTTTATTATATCCTTTGTAACCCTGAGTATTCACTCACCTGTGTGTGAGCAACCTGCACATAATTTATTTGCTTTATAACTTATTAAGTATTACATTAAATTTATGAAATATAAATTTATCTCAGTCTTCATTTTTGCTCATTATTTTATGAATCACTAGTTAGGTTATATAATATCATATGTTGGGGGCGGGTGTCTCATGTCTTACTGCTTTGCTATTGCTGGAACGTGAATAAAGAGATATTGAGTGTAACCTCAGGCATGTTATTCGCAATGGGTTGACTTGGAAGCATGGATAAGAGAGTTGAGGTATGATCAGATGTAGGATATTACTATCCCCAACTTGGTCAGCTTTTGTTTCTCTGGCTTGGTCTCTTGGTCTGTTGAGCAAATGTACAAACCTGACTGTTACAATATATAGATATGCATAAACATTGCAAAAAATTCCATATATATATATATTTCTTTTACAACCTAATATTTAAAAATTCAATTAATGTTGCAGACATTAAATTTATAATGAAGAGTAGTTGTGTTTTGATGTAATGTAAAAATATAATAATTAAAATTGTATATTTATTAGGTTATTCATTAATTTATTTTATAAATCCTACATATTAAATATTCATGCTTTTTTTCTATATAAAAAAAATTAAAATACAATTTAAAAAATTATAAGTTGTACTGCTATGTTTAATATAATGTTGAAATTTACCATAAATTGCCTTTAAGATGGTATAACACACTCATATAAAATTTACATTATTTTTTATGCTATACAATGACTAAGTTTTATGACTCTACACCCTTTTAAAGAGGCATTGAAGAAATAAAATGTTATTCATTAGAACAGTTGATTACTAGTCAATTTTTTTTTTGCTATACTAAGAATATCTAGATCCATTCAATAATTGTAGTTACATAAAAAAAATTCTAAGTTTGCTTAAAAAATCTTTAGTTTTACCTGAATGTGAATCCATGTCATAAACGTCCCAAGACAGATGCACTAACCCATATAAAAACATTTTATTGTAATAATAAATTTGTTTCACCAGTTCTTTGTGATTAATACAATACCCTTCAACATATTCTAAATCTTAATATTGACTAAGTGCTTTCGGAGCCCAATCTGTATACTAGTTTTCTGTCTTTAATTACTAATATATTAAATAATAAGTGTAATAATGTTCAAGGCTAAGTGGGTTTATAAGTAAACATTAAAAACCAGTCAACACTTAGACAATCCCAATATCAATTACAATCAACAGTTTCCAAACTATTGTTATAGGGATTCCATCGCTATTGTTAAAAGGAGGTTGCCTTGACAACAGTTTGAAGTTGTTGATTGTTATTGATATAGGGATTGTCTGAGTGTTGACTGGTTTTTAATAGTACATTAAATATGCTAATTTTATGTTTATATATATTAAACAAAACTTTAGTTTTATAAATGAAACATTGTATGAATTTATAAAACAAAACATCTATGAAATTTATAAATATATTAAATAATCTCAATATTATGCATATATTCTTTTATTTAATATATTTATAAAGATATTTCATGTGGGAAAGAGAAATGTGAATAACTCCATGTATTTGTGTGTTTAATTTTTAAAAAAATCATATATATTATTCTTTAATTGAGTTTTAAACTTTATATCTGTGCTAAACATAATCTCTAGATTAGTAAATGATTAATAATAATCATTACTATACTCATCGAAAATTGATGGTGTCAAAGATATGGGTTGAGTTAGTTTGACACTTGTATTCAAAATAATTATTTAATATAGATATTTTTCATATAATAAAGATATATGTGAGAGATAGTGACCTGGACCAGCTGATGAGTGCTAGTTCAGCACAAAATATATCTTGGGGGTCATTTGTCTTTTATTGTATTTTTATTTATATGAATTTAAAAGAATATGTGATAATTCTGAGGTTATTTAATATATTTATAAAGAAAATGTGAATAACTCCATGTGTTTGCATGTTTAATTTTAAAAAAATCAGATATTAATATTTAGTTGGATTTTAAAGTTTATATCTGTGCTAGAGATAATCTCTAGTTTAGTAAATGGTTAATAATAATCATGACTATATTTATCTAAAGTAGATTATGTTAAAGATGTGGGTTGAGTGAATTTGACACTTTTAATTCAAAATGTAACTATGAAATTTATTGTAAGTTAAATTAATATTATTTTTAAAAAGAATATTTATTTTTTGTTTATTTTTAGGTGATAAAGGTGATGATGGCATTCCAGGGAAACCAGGACCTCCTGGAGAAAGAGGAGAACCAGGAGCTAAAGGAGAAAAAGTAATTATATTTATATCAGTTATATATTATAAAACGTGGTTTATTTATATTAAAAGCATAAAATAGTGCCGATTGATTAAGACCAAACAAATAGTATATAAAATAAAAAAATACAGACGGTTTTATCTAAAAACAAACTGAAAGGTTGTGGGCAAGGGCACAAATAGACCCATAATAATAGATTGTATCATCAAAAAATAATTTATTATTATTAAGAAACTAATTTGCCAGGGATGAATTAATAATCTGGAATACTGAATCATGGCTAGTGTTTCGAGTAAATGATTTAGATGATAAAAATACATACTATAGGATTCCAGTTATCCATCACTATTACAATTACTTATCAAATAAGCTGAGCTTTAATTGTATATGTGTGGAGATGATAATCTGGACCAACTGATGAGTGCTGATTTAGCACGAAATATATATATATCAGTGATTATTTATCTTTTTGACATGTGTGTGATCAAGGGTATCAATGGTATAAGATAGCATGGATCGTTCAGGGTCGTGTGAAAATCTGAGATCAAACCCTCAATATATTACAATAGAAGTGCAGGTATGAAAAAGCTTGTACTGTAGGAGGGGAATCATATTATCAAATAAAAGAGGTTTAAATTTGAGAATTAATTTGCAATCTAGATTTTATATTTCATGAAAAAAAGTTGTAATACCTTAATGACTAGAATAAACTCAAAAACCAAAGGAAATTTCTGCTTTTTAATAAGAAATATCTGAAATATTGTTTCATTTGTGTTTACTAAAATATACGAATATTTTGTTGAGAATTGTCTCTACGTGTAAAAATATTCAAAATCTGCTCAGAATTCATCATCATTATCCATTTTCAATCATCGATCCACTGCAGAATTAACATCTCTCCAACTTCAATCCATCTTCTCTGATCCCTAGCTTCTCTTTTCCACATCCCACCAGCATAGTTTTTATTTCATCCATCTCACACGTGGTCTCTTTCTAGGTCTTTTTCAATCTCTTGGAACCAATTTAAGATTTCAACTGCCCATTTATTATTATCTCTTTTAGAAATATATCTAGCCCAATTCCACTTCAGTCTCTTCATTCTTTTAATGATGTCACTAATACCTGTTTTTTCTCTCCCCCTTGTATTTCATTATCAATTTCTTCTTGTTATCCATAACATGCATCTCTCTATACATCATTGAGTGGGCTGAAATTTCTGTATTGCTCTTCTGTTAAGTGTCCATATCTTAGATCCATAAGTAGGAATTGATAAAACACATTTATTAAAAACCTTTCTTTTCAAACACATCAACATATTTCCTTTTAACATTAAGTTATTTCTATCAAAAACACTATAACCAAGTTTAATTCTATGATTAATTTCGTCCATTGTTTTATCTGTAGTAATAATCTGACCAAGCTATGTGTACTCTTATTAATTCTTTTTGACTCATCATTAACAATCCTTATTCTATTCTTTTCAGAAAATCCATTGAACATTACTTTAGTCTTTTTAACATTTACCTTTAGTACTATTTTTTAGTTTTAAAAGAAAATTTTATTGTTACTTATACAATTGATGCAAGCCATGCAAGGCTAATAGAAAGTTTCTGCTGACTCAACTATGATGGCTCTTGTGTTCTATTCCAAAGGCTTGAGGTCTTAATTGGTAGGTGTCTCATTGACCATAACATCTATATAGGTCCCATATGTTGTTAAATAGGTATTTTATAGACAAGAGTAGATCCTTTGCTTGTAAGGCCTTCAGCTGGGTGTTAAATTATTGCTGATGGGTCAGGTCTGGGTAGTGTGAATTTAGATCTACACCTGGCCATCCATAGGGCATATGAGATAAAAGTGGCCAGGCGGATGACCGGGAAGTCGCCGGAGTGCGGGCAGTTTTTGAGATTGAGCATCTTTAGGAGAGGAATGTTGCACTCATTAGTACTATTTTTTTACTTTCATTTGATAACTCTTGCAACATTTTCTGAAGCTCTAAAGCATTATTTGCAAAAACAATTACGTTATCTTTCAAAATCTAGTCTTTTCACTCCTAATGTTATGTAACATTTTTATAAACATAATGATTTAATCACTGAAGACATGCTTATAGAGTCAAATACCTTTTCATAATTTACAAATCTAAAGTATATTAACTCATATTCATTGGTTTTTTTCTGCAACTTCTTTCAATATTTGGATATGTTTCACTGTACTAAAACCACATGTAAATCCAACTTGTTTATTTGGTTGTTAAAATCCAAAGTTCTTTGTAGTCTGTTTGTAATTATTTTTCTAAAATTTTGTATAAAACTAATAAAATACTGTTAGGGATCTGTAATTTCTAATATCTTCTTTATCACCTTTTTTTAAACATTAATACTGCATTCTTCCAATCTTCTGGTACATCTATGTCATTTAGACATTTGGCATATAATTTTGCCAAAAAAAAAATTCTTTATTTTTTCATCTGCTTTTTTTTTAAGATATCAATTATAAATCCATTATTATCTGGAGCTTTTCCCTTCCTTGTAGATTTAATTTCACATCTCACTTCATTTAAAATCCTGGGCAATTTAAAAGGTATAGTCATTGTAAATGCTTTTTCTTGTTCTTTATTGCTAGATAATTCTTGATGGAACTCTTGTACACATGTCACGATGTCATCTCTCTTTCTAATAATAGTTCCTTTTTTTTTAATTGAAATACATTTTAAATATTAAATTTTATATATATTTTTATATAGCTTTAAAATATGTCTACTTTTCAAAAATATTACCAAATTAATCACTTCCTTTATTTTGCTATAATATTTCGTATAAATGCAATTTATTCACTGTATTTTAAACCTTTTATTGTACATATATGCATACACAATCTTATGTTTCAACTGTCCTGCAGTCTCCTTCAGAGCCAATTTTACTTTAATTTTTTAAAAGATTTAAAATGTTTCTTTTATTTTTAAAAAATTAAAATAAAAGTGGCTCTGAAGAAGACTGCAAGAAGGTTGAAATGTAAGACTGTGTATGCATATATGTACACCTGGATCTCGTTTTATGCGGATTATTTTAATGCAATTTTGAAGTTATGCGATTCATGTTTCTTCTTAATATCTTTCATATTTCACTATATTTATTAGATATCAAGACTTGAAATACTTTTTTTTTTCAAAAATATGTTATATTAGCAGCTAACGTGAATATGGCCTGAAGCTGTATTTAGAATTTTAGCTTCTATGGAAGTAATCTATTTATACTAATGAGTAAATAATAATAATAGATTTATACTTACATATAAAAATATCGCAATAAATATTCAAAAAATTTAAACCTTTAAAACATATTTTGTTATATATAACAGAAATAAATAATCTTTTAGATTTTTAAAATAAAAAATTAAATTTTATAAACTGAAAATAATCTTTCTAATGATAATGTATAATCTTTTTGTTTTGATTGCGATTTCATTTTTTTAATATAGAAACAGAAAACCATTAACACAGCATAAGATAGAAAGTGGCACTAGTTGTACGTCACATCATGAATAAAAATAAAGTGGCACTAGTTGTACGTCACATCATGAATAAAAATAAAGTGGCTAACAGGTTTCTCTGGGCATAATTGCTGAGAGATTCTTGACTTCGTTTAAGGAGAAGCCACAATACATCATGTCACATCGAATCTGATTTCTTACCAGTTTACAAATGAATGCTAGCGATAATGATTAAAATATGTATGAAAAATGTAAAATTAAATACTGTAGTAATACAAAAAATAAAAAAAGTTTGTCTTGTATTAATTTTTTTCAAATATTTGAAATTTTTTATTAGTCATACTTTATTTCCTTATTTTTTTAATGCAAATTTTAAAGTAATTTTTCCATGTTGCTTTGCTTTTATGTGAATTCTGAAAATTACAGCACCTATCCCCCATTTTTCAATGTAAGTTAAGTCTATTTTTGTGTGATTTTTTTTTGGTTTTCTGTGGAACCTATCTACCGCATAAAACGAGACCCAGGTGTACAATAAAAAGTTTTTGCTAAAAAGTATTTAAAATACAGAGAATAACTTGCATTCATATATCTACATTTTACTTAAATTAATTTTTTACAACTTGTATAAACTTTGAACTTTTTTAAGCACATGCACGCAAATTAATGTATATCATTAGCTCAAATTTACAATTACTTTACTAAAAATCAATAGTTCCAAAGACATAGGAAAATGTAGCTCTGCCCCCATGATGCATTCTGATTGAACCAATCGCTTTTATACATTTTATGAGCAGAGTAAATCATTCAAATTCTTTTGATTATATTTTATTCAACTTTCAAAATATATTCCTTAAAATATAAACATTTTTTTAATGAGTCATTACATTTATATGAAACTATTTGAACAATTATCTCTGCTTAACAATTCTAATTATTTGAATGAATAATAAGATAAACTTCTAATATTCTAATATCCACCATTAAAAGTATCTTTTGATAAATAAATATAGTATTTATATATATTTAATTCTGTTAAATTGCAATTACATTTTTAATTCAGTAAATCTATTTTTAATAGTTTCATTCTTTTTATTATTATTATTATTATTATTATTATTATTATTATTATTATTATTATTATTATTATTATTATTATTATTATTATTATTATTATTATTATTATTATTATTATTATTATTATTATTATTATTATTATTATTATTATTATTATTATTATTATTATTATTATTATTATTATTATTATTATTATTATTATTATTATTATTATTATTATTATTATTATTATTATTATTATTATTATTATTATTATTATTATTATTATTATTATTATTATTATTATTATTATTATTATTATTATTATTATTATTATTATTATTATTATTATTATTATTATTATTATTATTATTATTATTATTATTATTATTATTATTATTATTATTATTATTATTATTATTATTATTATTATTATTATTATTATTATTATTATTATTATTATTATGTTTCAAAGGATAAACTTTATTAGTGTTCTAAAAGGTTACACAAGTTACATTTGACAACATATTTCTTATATATAAATTGTTTTCACAAAACTGCATATGTACAATGATTTGATCAGTACCTGTATGCTTTATCAAACTAGAAGTATCTAAGAGAAAAAAAACAGTTCAATAAAGTCAATGATATTCACTCAATCATACGATTATATTCAATTAGATATACTTCAATTAAACTAAAGCAGGAATGCGTCTAGTTTGTGTCAGTTGACTTTAGAACTGGCACAAGGATCCATGTTAAATATAGTTTTTTTTGTGTGCTTTTATATAAGTTCTTGTATATTCCAGGTGTCAATGTACTTAGTTTGTTCTGTAATCTTCCTGTCTCTTTCACGTATGGTTTTCAGCTTATTTCTGAACGTGTTTGGATGTCTTCTGGGATTATGATTGTATATGAAATTACACCTTGTACACCATAAGGCATAGAGTAAAAATGTGCAGATTCTTATTTCAGCAAAGACACCCCTTTTAAAAGAGTCAAAAAGGGTTATCATATTGATTTTTTTATCTTTGAGTGAAGTGCTAATGATTTCACGAATGTTTTCTAGACTTGAGCATGAGAAGAAAAGGTGGTTTTGTGTCTCCGAGTCCCTATGGCAAAGATTACATATATCATCTATATCTTTATAGTTTCTTTGATATCTCAAAAAGTATTGTGTAGGAAGCGAGTCCAGATTTATCTTTAGGAGAAAGTCAAAATATTTTGGTTCAAGTGACCATAGTTTGAATTTGCGACATAATTGTTTATTATTAATATGAAGTGGTGTTTGTACATCATCTTGATTTGGATGTAGAAGTTGATAAACTTCCCAATATTTATATTTGGCTTGTGGTGGTTTAAAGTTAAGAGTGTGGATTGTTAATAATGGTGTAAGTAGTGTGTTCAGATATCCTTGAAGAGGAGGTGGTCTATCTGTAGGAGTAATCTTGGCAGAAATTTCTAAATATGGGAATTTTTGTGCACATGTAGATATTATGTTCAATGTTTTTTGTATTCTGAAGACATGTATTGAGTGAAGGCCAAGGCCATTTTGTGAAAGGGGTTTTCTTAGGCGTTTTATTGATATTGAGATAATCTTTTTTCCCCAGAATAATTTCCTGCATAAGGAGTCTATCTTATTTGTAAATGCTTTGGTATAAATGATTGTTGGAGTAAAATAAGAGATTTTTGTGATCACTAACATGTTAAGCAAGGCCATTTTTGTATATAGAGAGAGATAGGCTTTGGAGAGTGAATTGACAGTTTTTTCCACTTTCTCTATCAAATTTTTCTGTATGAGCGATCTCATAGGTGAATGTCGTAAATAAAAATTGAACCCAAGGAATGCGCTTGGTCTACCTTTGAAAACTTTAGTAATGCTATTACCGGTGAAGATCTGCCATGCACATGATTTCTCCATATTAAATGTTAGCTTATATTCTTTTGTGAAATTATTAAGTATCTTAAGAAGTTTGGGAATTTGTTTTTGGGATGATAGAAATATTGCTATATCATCCATATATGCGATACATGAGATGTTGTCATTGATTGTAGGCACGTAGACTCCTGAAAATTCATTTTCTATTATTTTTATAAGAGGGTTGATATAGGCAGTGAACAATAAGGCACTGAGAGGTGAGCCCTGAGGGATGGACTGATGTGGCACTATTGGTGGTGAAGTTTTCCCATTTAGGGAAACATAAATCTCACGGTTTAAAAGCAAGTTAGCAAGCAAGTTTAGATAGGCGTTTGGAACTGAGTATTTCTGCAGAGTTTTAAGAAGAGTACTGATGGAAATCATGTCAAAAGCAGCTTCAATATCCAGTTGAATAACAACTGGACTGTATTTTTATTATCTCTAACAGTTTCTATAGTTGACTTGAATAGAAAGGCTGCCTGTCCTGTTGAGGATTCTTTTTGGCAAATTGCATTTTTGATAGGTTTGGCAAAATGAATGGCTCTATTTTATCTTTTATCACTGATTCTATTATCTTTATGCCAAGGGAGCACATTGAAATTGGACGTAGGTTAGTGGTGTTTGAGATTAATTGTTTCTTTTTCATGAATGGCACAAGCATAATTTGATTTAAGCCCTGTATTTTATAGATGTCTTTAGTGAGGTAGGAGACTAGGTTAAGCATATATTGTGCAGTGATTTTATCAATATGTTTGTATACGAACTTGGGAATTCCATCTATGCCAGGATGACATGAATCTGGCATCGCTTCTATTTTTTAATGAAATCTTTTAAAGAAATTTTAAATTCATTTTCTGATCTATCTTGTGAAAAGGCCATTAGACTTGGTGAGGATACCCTCTGGAATTTTTCTCTATACAATATGTAAAGCCGCTCCAACATAAAATCTCCATAGACAATTTCAGTTTGAACTTTAATAGCTGCTGGGACTCGCACCTGGGAGGGGTAACCTAGCGCCCATCTAATGAAGTTTCTGGTATACATGTGTGGCTTATTTAAATATAACCTTTTCTTTTTAATGGAGATATATTCTTTAAGCTGGTTTGTTAACTCTTGATATGTCTTCTTTAAAGCAATCAGACAGGGACGATCAAGATTTGATTGAGAAGTGCCAATAATTTTTTTATGGGTTTCATCCATAAGCTTTAGTAGTTTTGTTGGGGATGTTGTTGTCCTGGTAAGATGATCAATGTTAAATGAGAGCAGGCTAGTAAAGGCACACCATGCTTGGACTGGATCCATTGTAATTTTCTTCAACTTGTGAAGATATATATATACTTCTGAAAAAAGATATTCTGGTGTGCGTGATGGTAGTAGAACTCTGATGGTTCTTCCTGTATTAATTATTGTTCTATTATCAAAATTAATTTCCAGTGACACTAAAACAGCTGCATGATCAGAGAGGGGAGAATTCTTTAATTGAATGCATATCATGTTATGCAATGATGGCGAATAGAAAACCAGATCTATAAGTGATGAATGTCTACCATTGTTAAATGACACGGCCTTCTCCGGCAGAAAGCCTCTTCCACTCATCATCGGAAAGGACAGCTGATGTAACCATTTGTCAGTGAAGGTCTGATATGTCATGTTGAAATCTCCCAAAATAATCATCGGATACATAGCATTTGTGAACCTGGAGTTAAGTGTTTGTATTATTCTATTTATAATAGTGGGACCTGGAGGGATATAAACAATTGCTATGTTTAAGGTAATGGCTTTATGAGTAAGTGTAATTATCAGCAAGTGCGCATCAATATGTAGGATTTTGAAGGAACTAAATGGGCAGGCTTTATCAATGATAATGCCTGTACCCGCTGATGGAGTGTCAGATGTGTTTGAAAAAGCTGTAAAGCCCTTGGAATTTAGCTTGTCTGTAGGGTTGATTAGTGAGCCACTGTAGATTTTTGTTTCGATAATGCCCATTATCTGCGGTTTAACAATGTCGTACCATTTAGCAAGGAGGTCAATTTTTTGTGGGGAGTTTAACCCTCTAACATTAAAGACTCCTATTTTAATATCCATTATTTGAATGTGTGTGTACGTATATATCAGAATCTAAGCCTAGCATAGGAAAGTTTTATTCTAAAAAAAGGTTAAATATTTTAATAAGGGAAACTGTAGTATATTTTAATGGATCAATAAATATGCATTGTTCAATTATTGTCTGTAGATTTGAGAGAAATATCATTGGATCTTGTTTTCCTGTCTGCGAATGGGTTTTCAAGTGAAACTTTATTTATGTTTGTAATACAATCAGTTTCCTCTTCCATTGGACTATTTTCTGATGAGTATGTGTCAATTAGAGAGGCATTGTAATTTTGCGCGATGTTAGCTTTTTTTCTAGTGACTGGAGGAGGGGAATCATTATCACTACTTTCACATTCTAGAGCCATGACTTTCTTGGGATTATTACCGGATTTTTTTTTTGATGGCCGACCTGGTTTTCTAGTGATTTGTGAAGTTTCTAGAACTTGTTGGGTCGGCAACACTGCGAGTGATTCCATTATTTCGAGAGATGTTTTATTAAGAGGGGGTGGGATTTCCGGATTAGGAGAGGAGGAAACTTCAATGCTATTTATTATTATTATTATTATTATTATTGTTATTGTTGTTGTTGTTGTTGTTGTTGATGTGAGATTTGAACTCTTAAAAAAACAGATTGAGTTTAAATACAAGAAAAAATCTTTAGCTGTCTAGACTATCAGTTTACTGATCTAAACGACGGAGGGCACCAGTAGTGATAATATTGGGCCGTGATTGGCTAAAGAGTGTAAAATCTTATTAGCTAAATAAATTTGCAGTACAGTATACATAAAAACTTTGTTTTATTTTTAAAGAATACAGATTTTAAATAGAGTGAAGATTGATCATTCTTAGAGATCTGCATCTATAAGAGATGTTTGAGCCAATCAAAAAATGCATTCAATGAGGGTTTTTTTTTTGTCTCTTAATTCTTAATGGTATGAATCATTCTCTAATATTTAGCATAGTTGAGCAAATACTTACATAAGTATAAATATTTTCACATAAAAATTAATTTATAATGGCATCTGAGTATTGTAAATGAGGGTAGAATTTTATCATGCTAATTGTGTTGGCTAAACAAAAAATAAAAGTAATGAGAAGCAAATGAAAATAGTTTTATGTTTGTTTTTTATTTTTAAAAATAAAAATGGTACTTTTATTTTTTAAATTCTATTCCTGCTATGATATATTATTCTGGTGATATATTCTAAATTTGCAATATGTTTAAAATAATGCCTCCAAGGAATGTGTGGACAAACTTAATTGATAAAATTTGTCTGCAAATCCCAGAAGGTGTGTCAAGCGTTGGTGGTCGAGAGGTCAGCACAGCTGCTTTACAAGCAGTTGTCCTGGGTTAGCGAGTTCGCTTCCCGGCCGATGCTATGACACATGAAAAAAAAATCCCAAAAGGTGTTATTTTAAACATTGCAAACTTAGAATAATACATCACCAGAATACTTCATACCACATGTAATACCAAACTTCAAATCTAAAAAAAAAAAAAAATGAAGAGATATTCATTATGGAAAATGGAAAAAAAAACACATTATAAAGTTTTAATATTTTTTTTTCCATGTGTCAAATCATCGGCCAGGAAGCGAACCTGCAAACCGGGACAACTGCTTGTAAGGCAGCTGTGCTGACCACTCGACCACCAACGCTTGACAAGTCTTAATATTTTTGTAACTTTTTATTACAGTACTTTGTTCCATTGTAAACATCCAGCATGTGTAATACCAAAGTTCAACTCTTAAAAAAACATTTTATTTCCAATGATGGAGAGGTATATTTATTGTGGAAAAAGAGAAAATATGAACAAGAACCCTGAAACGCTTTTTAAATGGTGAGTTGTAACAAAGTTTTGGCTTTTTGTTTTTTTTAACCTAAAAAAAAAATGGTGAAAATAATGTTTTAGCAAATAAAAAAATCTCAAATATATCAAGTTTTCGCTGTAAATGTATTTTTAAATACAAAACTGCATTACTCACAAATGATGCAAGCGATAAAACTATATGTTACAGTTCACTATTTAAAAAATATTTCAGGGTTCTTTTTCAAATTTTTCCTTTTCTATAATGAATATATTTTTTTCCATCATTGGAAATAAGATGTATTTTTTTTTTTGTTATTACATGTGCTGGGTGTTTATGATAGCACAAATTGCCAAATTATTCCAGGAGAAGGAAGGAGCAGTAAGTACCATATTATGCTGGGAGAAGGAAGGATGTTTTTGATGGTCCAAAGTACTGAAATAAAAACTCACAACAAGTAGGGTATTAAAAACTCACAGCTACCTGCTTTTATTAGTATCATAATGTATTTTTTCCTTTTTCCATAATGAATATATCTCTCTATTTGATAGCACGAAAACACTAAAAGTAAAAAGCACAAAATCACACAGGTCAGCACGTTTTACACCTTGGTGATGTATATATATATGTGAAAAGTTGATAATGTGTATATATTTGACATGTCATGTCAGGATTCTAATATATTATGACATCATAAATGCAAACATTGAATAATTATTACCGAATAAAAGCATCACTGGAATACATACATCATAGCAGGAATAATACCAAAGTTCTTCATCTTGGATAAATATAAGGTTTGAATTGAAAATAATTTTGGCAAATAGAAGTTAAATTAATATTAAATAGTTGTAATTAAAACTTCATACAATATAAAATTACAAAAGCAACGTAAAATGGATGTATTATTTTTCATTCAGCAAGATATAAAATGAAGCCTTTAATTTATTCAGCATATTTTGGAATTTATTCATTCAGTAATCACTCATATCTTATTTGTGTTATTCTAATACTAAGTATCCATTATTTTATTAAATATTGTTTTAACTCTTTGATAAATGAATGGTACATTTATTGTAGTATTAGTAATTAATACTTTTTAAATTACATCGCAAGAAATATTAGTCCGATCAACTAGCATGTGTTTAAATAATGTTATTAATAATTTTAGACTAGTGATTCATTTAAACTTCTGTATTTAAGCACAATTGTTTTGTATATTTTATTATTTACATAGTTTTATTCTTCTCCTTTACTTTCTTTGCATTTCTTCATATATATATATATTGTTTATATCTTCTTTCATATACACTTTAATGCAAAAAAATATTAATAAAACTTCTTTATTTTCCTGACAGTTTCGACTGTCCAGCAGTCTTCATCAGAGCTTTCTCAAACTTCCTCTGAAAAGAAGAGGAAGTTTGAGAAAGCTCTGATGAAGACTGCTGGACAGTCGAAACTGTCAGGAAAATAAAGTTTTATTAATAATTTTTTGCATTAAAGTGTATATGAAAAAAGATATTATAAGCAATATTTACATAGTTACTAGTTTTACCAATGAATTTCTTTCATGAATTTCTATTTTCAGATAGCTTTGCTTCATTTCCAATTTTTGATCTTTTACAATACTAAATGTCACCATTATAAATTATCTTTCTAATAGTCATCTTTTTTTCAACCATTCTATTATCTATAACCATGTTTGAAATATAAAGATAAACCATTCATTGTCAATAATATTGTGAATGGGAAAAATGAGATGAAAGTTCTAAAAATAAATAGAGATTATCTTTCATCTACACATGTATGTGCTCTACACATGTATGTGCATGCATGTGTAAAACTAAAAATAAATTTTCTGAATGCTATTAATATTATTGTATTGCTCTTATTTCTTAAAAAGTCAAGCAAATATAAAAGGAACAATTATACTTGCAATCTCAGTTCTTAATGAGATAGCCAATCAAATGCATTATGCTAATAAAAGTAAAATTAAAGACCTCACTCATTGTTATTTACTCATAAAAGTGTTTAAATGAGTGGAAATAAACTACTTTATGAAGGTTCAGTATTAGCTGTATAGAAAGAGATTATGATTATATTTAGTGTGGTCTTGAATTTCAACTATATTAATATAATTTGTTAGATTGACCATCTTTATAAAAACTAAGATTGCAAATATAAATAGTCATTTTACTTATGTTTGGCTTTCTAACAAGTGAAAGGTGATACAACAACTCTGGTTGCATTCAGAAAAGCTCCCACTCTCAGATTTTACACATAAAGTTTGAAACACTATATTTATTATTCAATATATAAAGTGAATAGTATCTGTGTTTAAATTATGAATAAATAAATGATAGGCAGATTTTAGTGCACTCTATTGCAATTAAGATTATTAATATTTATCCAATAACAAACCATTTTTCTCACATTATACATCTCCTTTGGAAAAATTATTGGGCTCCAAGTTTAAATACCTGACATTCACCTAAATTCATAACTTAAAGTTTATATATATAAGGTGTTCATAGTAATCTCAAAATGGGAAGATATTTATGCACAAACTATACTAGTCAGAGGCAATTATAATTTCATTTACAATTTATATATAATATAGGGGATTTGAACTTAGACTTTTGAGCTCTCTCAGCCAACCACTCTATCACATACAACCAATACACATGACCAGACATATGTATCGGTTATATGAGATAGAGTGCTTAGCTGATGGAGCTTGAAAGTCTGGGTTCAAATTCCATATGCTACATCTATGTATCGGTTATATGAGATAGAGTGCTTGGCTGATGGGGCTTGAAAGTCTGTGTTCAAATTCCATATGCTACATCTATGTATCAGTTATATGAGATAGAGTGCTTGGCTGATGGAGCTTGAAAGTCTGTGTTTAAATTCTATATGCTACATCTAGATTCCAAGTATATAACATATACTTGTATTTAAAATTTATATATAATTGGATTTTGTTTAACTTAAAATCTATGCCTAAGAAATTTGCATTGTGCTTGCTAAAAAATATGGCTGATATAATTTAATTTATAAGTCAATGCAAAATAATAGGATGCATTTTTTTGGAGAGTTATGTAAGTTTGATCTGACCAAGGAGACTTAGATGATTAAAATGGTTTGTGGGATATGTCTTCTGTCAATATCTAAAGTCCTATGTAAAAATGTGACCATGAAGTATTTTAATGTTACTTTACAAATCATTGTCATTGTAATACATTCAATTTTCACAATAATGACAAACTAATATTTCAAATTTGAGAAGCGCCGATAGTTGAAAATTGAATTAAATCGAGATACTGCCAAATCTCTAGCGCTTGTTACAATACATAACTGACAGCTAATCAGATGTCAAGGATAGCTGTCTAAAATGACATCCAAATCTAAACACACAATAAAGATTTTCCGAGAAAAGGGTGGTCACCCTTCTCTCAACTTTTCTTTCTATATATCTAATCCAGTCATAAGCATTTAGGTTTGAAAGCTTGAAACTTTAAATATCTTCACAATAAACTCACTGAGTCTAAATCATAAATGTACAATGTGAAATCCTATCCTTGACATCTGATTGGCTGTCAGTTATGTATTGTAATGAGGGCTAGAGATTTGGTAGAATCTCGATTTATTTCAATTTTCAACTATCGGCACTTCGCAAATTTAAAATATTATTTACATACTTTACTACTTGTTATGTATTCTAAAAACTACTTCATAGTAAATCATAGGATTTCGCATTGTATGTATATGATTTAGACTTAGTGAGTTTATTGTGAAGATATTTAAAGTTTCAAGTAAATGCTTACGACTGGCTTAGATATATAGAAAGAAAAGTTTAGAGAAGGGTGGCCGCCCTTTTCTTGTAAAATCTTTGTTGTGTGTTTAGGTTTGGTTGTCATTTTAGACAGCTATCCTTGACATTTGATTGGCTGTCAGTTAAGTATTGGAATGAGCGCTAGAGATTTGGCAGTATCTCAATTTATTTCAATAATGACAAACTGTATATGTTGCAAGTAATCACAATTGAAAATATAAAGGGAATAAATGTCAATAGACTTTGACAATACTTATATATCTGTATGTGTAGCTTATTAAATATTGTTGTAATTTTGAGACACCGATTTGTAATATTTAAGGCTATAGTCTTCCTATATGCATTAATAAAATTATAAATAATTAAACAAATCCACCTTTCTTTATCACTGTAACAGTGCTTATTTTATTTAATAATCAGTCTGTCAATTTCGACTGAACAAATGCTTTCTTCAGAGCTAATATATATATATAAACACACAATTTCATGAAATAATTTATCATATAAACAATACAACCAAACATTACATCTTATTATAAATTGAATCCTTTTTACATCCTAGTGTATATTCTACCTTCATTGTTAAAAGGAGGTTGCCTTGACAACAGTTTGAAATTGTTGATTGTTACTGATATTGTATTGTCTAAGTGTTGACTGACTTTTAATGATTAGTACATATATATATATACCCATTTTATATATACAAATACCACATTCAATATATAAATGTACATATGCATACAGGTATATCATTAAAACCAGTCAGCATTTAGACAATCCCAATATCAATAATAAGCAGCAATTTCAAACTGTTGTCAAGGCAAACCCCTTTTAACAATAAAGGTGAAATCCCACCTTTATTAAGGGTCCAATATTTTATATAGACACTAAAAATTGCAACTTGACCACAGAGATTGAAATTATTGATAGAAAGAAGTTTAAATAAACATCTTTAAACAGGTAAATATAACTATTCTGAATGCAGATTAATAAATATTCAATTATAATATTACAAACTGTGATTATAATTTCCAAATTGCACTCAAAGTATTATTTAAATAATAAGTGTAATAATGCTCAGGTATATATATATCATAGTCTGTATTACATTTAAATCATAAAAAAAACCAAAGGCAGTAAGTCTATTAAACAATGAGGATTGCCAATCCTCATTGTTTATAACTTACAAGCTTAAGAGAGTATGGTCATGTGATCTATGACTTATTTTGACTATTCAGTAAGTCTATTGTTTTATAAAATATTTTTTATATTATTTAATACTATCAAATTACAAAAAATATAGCTAACTTAAAAATGTTATCTTTTATTTATTAATTAATTTTTTATTATTTATCTAAATATTGATTCAAAAAACTTCAAATTTAAGTTTAACATTTATTATTAAAATAATCTTATAAATTATTTTTGTTATTTTATTTTGATTTACAAAAGTCAAATTTAGCCCAATCACAATATTAAAATGATACGCTCCAGACCAATGTAGTAATAATTATCAATAATAATTTATTGACCTAGAGTTTATCTCTAGCATAAGTATAAACTTTAAATCTCAGTTAAAGATTAATGCTCCTGTTTTTTTAAATAATAGACACTCATGAAGTAATTAACTATATTTGTCTTTTTCGATGTGTAATGTCTGTTATAGATGTTCTTAATAACGTCCACACACACCTTTAGGTGTGGTTAGGAATTGTTGATTCATTTAAAAAATAAACTTTAACCACGTGTGAAGATTACTTGCTTCTATAATATATCACTATATTATTAATTATTACATAACTTAGAAAGAAATATTAAATTTATTACAGAAAAAGAAAAAATAATATGCTAAAATATTTGGATATGATGTGAATTAAATTGTACATAAGAAATAGATATAATATAGAAATGTCAATACTAATAAAAAGCAATATGGATAATATTATTCATTGGCAAGCTAATGTAGATAAAAAATATAAAATCAATGTTATACAATTTAGAGTTCACAGCACTATAAATTATGGCTCAAATTAGAATGATTACAATAGACAAAGTTGATAGAAAAAAAATTTTTTTTTATTAAGGAAAAAAACAGGTGACTGATCACCCGCTACATGATGTCACAAAGTGTTCAATGTTACAAGTAAAACAATTATTGACCAGGTTTACAAAGTACATACGCTCGATAATAAATATATCCATAAAAGGGTTGTATAATTTTGCTTAATGTGTATCTATACATGGATGAGCACAGATCTGCACAGCCCCAAAACAATCCATCAAGGGGGTGCAGCAGCCCATGAGAGTGGAAAAAAGTGCTGAAAACTTTGACCCTGTACCCTTCTGGCAGGTTTTCTGGGTAGCGGCAATAATTGTCAACAGCCCGCACCCATAAACAAGACCCCCAATAACCTCCCTCATCAGCCCCTGTGGAAGAAATGAGGAGTGCAGACCCATGCCCTCAAATATTACAACAAAACTATTACTGTTACAAAAATGATATTTCTAGCTGGAGTATATAGCATCCAGTTTGTCAGATGAATTTGTCTGTGGTTATGATCTTGATAAAAGAATTGTTCGCTTTTATTCTTTGAATTTCTCAATGCTTATTAAAAGTTATTCATTAAGTGACTTCGTTAAAACAGTTGATTTTTCATCTTCCTCATCCGTTAAATCCAATATATTATCATAAGCCTCCTGCATAACGTTATTTACCCCATACTTTGATTGTAATGCCTCTTCATACTTAAATTCTTGGTTATTAACATTAAATAATTTGTTTGACTTACTTCTCTCATTACTTTCAAATTTCGATTTTATAGATTTGTTCTTATTAATCTGATTCGCTTTTAGATAATGTTTTCAATTTTAAACTTTTATTAATCGGTTTCGCTTTTTAGATAACGTTGTTTTCAATTTTAAACTTTTCGAAGCCTTCAACAACATTCGCTTTCTCTTTCCCTTGTGATATTTTGGGTGACATATAGTCCAAATCACCTGAGGTGTTTTCTTTGTTAACTGGATTCTCTTCTTCCATCAGTTGTTTATTTATACTGCTGTTTTCTTGACTCGCATTTCCCCCTCTATTCTGCAATTGATTTGATATATTCTCTGACATTTTTGTTTTCACAATGATGTCAGTTAAACCCTTGTTGCTGATAAAAGTTTTCTTGATTTTGATAATAACACTTAAAGATAATGAGTTTACCCTCAGTTTGGCTTCAAAATATTACAGTGAAGCTTCGTTATCCTTTTTTAATTCCACCTAATATAGGGGACCTGAAACTAACATTGTATTTGTAGAGACACTAGAAAAAAAATTTGCAATAATAATAATAAAGAATTTTTTAAAAATAATTTTAATAATAAAAATAAAATTAATTATATAGATATAAAAACTTGTAATAATATTATAGTTAAATCATGAATACAATTATAAATAAAATCAATAAAAAAGTTGATAATAAACTTTAAAATAAGAAATAAATAAGGAAAAACATAATTAACACTTTAGAAAACAAATACATTAAAAATATAATAAAAACCCACGTAATAGTATCAATGGAGTGTATGAAATTAAGTGTAAAAAACATCAAATTAATAATATTAAAACTAATTATGTTGGAGTAACAAAAAAATCAATTTACAGAAGATTAACACAACATAAATATGATAAAAAAAATCACCGACTTATTTTCATTCAATGAAAATAGGACATGAATTTGAGACAGATAGTATTAAAATGATTCAATACACAAATGATAAGAGAGAAAGAAAGATTGTCCAAAAAACTATCTTTGTAAAAAGTGTTAAACCCATATTAAATAAAGATTTTTGTTTATAAACTGTCTTAATAATTGAAACAATAAAATTAGAGCAAATATTAAAAAAGTTATTTAAACAATAAAATAAAGGAGCTACTATAAAAAGGTAATTTAAAAGTCAAATATGTGGCAATTGAAAAACTGAATAAGAAGATTGGTGTCAAGTGTTGGTAGCCTAGTGGTTAGCATAGCTGCCTTCCAAGCAGCTGGCCCGACTTCACTTCCCCGGTCAACACATTTGACATAGGAAAAAGAATAAAAAATATTTATAAAAAACAATTTATAACAAAAATAATTTATAAGATTAATTAATAATATGTTTAATAATAAATATTAAACTTAAATTTAAAGTTTATGCATTAACATTTGGATTATTAATAAAAAATTAATAAATAAATAATAAAAGATTATACGATTCTTATGTTAGCTATATTTTTTTATAATTTGATAGCATTAATTAATAGAAAAAATATTTCGTAAAATAATAAGAACTTACTGCCTTTGACTTTTTAATGATACAAATGTAATACAGATTTTGAGTGTGTGTGTATATATATATATATTAAATATGGTATTTGTATATATAATGTATATGTATTGTATATATGTAGTATATTTGATATCATTATCAATCCACTGAAGGATGAAAGTCTCTCCAAGTTCAAACCATCTTCTCCGATTTTTAGCTTCTCTTCTCCACATCACCCCTGCACACTTTCTTATTTCATCCATCCATCTCACATGTGGTCTTTTTCTGAGTCTTTTACAATCTCTTGGAATCCAGTTTAAGATTTCAATAGTCCATCTGTTATGATCTTTTCTAGAAATATGTCCAGCCCAACTCCACTTAAATCTTTTAATTTTTTCAATGAGGTCAATAACACCTGTTTGTTCTCTTACCCATATATTGCATTTTCGATCTCTTCTTGTTACTACCAACATGCATCTCTCCATACTTCTTTGAGTTGTCTGAAGTCTCTGCATTGCAGAAAGGAGTTTGCTATTAACTTAAAGAAGACCCTTTGATTTCTCTTGGAAGCCTTAAAGGAACCGAGCGGGCAAATTCCTAATGTCCACTCTCTATGTCCTTGTCATTGCAGCTGTTATTACTATGTGTTTATTCATATAGTATACTAACATGGATGTGCTGCTCACCAACATGCATTATCCAACACAGTGAATTTATTGGCTTTTTACCTCTGAGTTTAAGATTAAGAAACACCATGGTCTTTCTTCTCAGTTACCTGATAAGGCAGAATGAATGTTTGTGTAAACGATATTTTCCCAATAGTTGTATATTTGATATATATTTATGTATTTGTAATAGGTATAAAAGAAGTCAATTTATTATGAGATATAAGTCATAACTATCAGACTGATTAAGCAAATAAAACAAGCATTGGTACAATGATATATATATAAAAGTGGATTTGTTTTATTAGTAGTATTTAAGGCTCTGATAAGACAAATTAAAAGACATTTATTATGTAAATGATTATTCATTAGACTTAACCAAACAAAAAATTTTCAATTTGTCTTTCAAAAAAGTTGACAATTCTACTTTAACATAAAAGTATTTTGCATTTATGTATATAAGCCAATAAACATCACACGATCATCATGCTCTCAGATCCAAGGCTGTTTACTGATGAAGGCCACAAGCTAGAAACTAGTCTGGGGATATTGGATGAATAGGAACTAGATGGGGATTTTATGCGCTTACTCTAGCTTGCACTGAGTGGCAATACATATAGAGTTTTGCCTGTTTTAATAACATTTATGTATATGCATATTTGAAATACAGATATACTTCAACACCTGGAGTTTAATTGTATTGGTGGTATGAGCTAGAATGGATAGCTGAAGATATATATATATATATATATATATATATATATATATATATATATATATATATATATATATATATATATATATATATATATATAAAATACAAAATGTCTGTTAATTAAAAACTATTCTAATATCAATAAAAATAATAAATATAATTGTAATTAACTATTATATACAGTTTATCAATCTACAAAAGTACTTTTGATTAATTTCTTAACCCTCCTCATCTGCTATTAAATTCAAAAAAACATAACTGAAGCAAACATCATCAACTCAAACCCCACGAATCTTGAATTTTAACATTAGCAGCTTGTCTATTAATTATATTCATTTTATTTCTATTTGTTAAAATTGCCTCTAATTTTTCTTTTAATATGGTTTCCATTATGTTTTTTGAATTTAATGACAGTTGAGGAGGGTTAAGGAATTAATCGAAAGTACTTCTACAGATTGAAAGACTGTATATAATAGTTAATTATCATTATATTTCATTTTTTTGTTATATATATATATTGTAACACATAAAAAAATATCAAGAACAGAGATTATTAATTATTAAAATATACATTTGTAATCTGTCATTTGTAACAGTATGAATAATATTGTAATGATGAATGATATAAAGGTTGTTAAAAGACTGTTACTTTTATAACTGATTACAATCTATATATTGATGAATGATAAAATGATAGTTGCTATAATTCAATAACTAAATATAACATTATAGCCCATTTATAACTATCCTACACATTAATTCTGTCATGCTAATAATAATGAAATAACTAACTTATCTCATTTCTCAATACTTAAAATAACAAAAATGAAAATTAAAACTATTATCATTAAAGACTTAAAATATTTAGATATTGGGGAAATCATTTGAACAATAAAACATACTGGTCATTGTCATCAAATAAAAGAATATTAAATATAGCATCTGAATAAAATTACCCACGGTGAGATCCCTAGAGTGCATTTCACTTATCTCCAATACTAGGTTCTTTTAACAAAGAATCCTTCCTATTCTTCTTTCCAACTATATAAGACCATTCATGGTCATATGCACACACTGGTGCTATTCATGACAACTTATAAAAAAAATATATCAAGTTTATATATAAAAAGATATAAACCTGTTTTAAATAGAATTGGATAAGACATGAATAAAGAATTATTTTTGGAAATAAATTCATTTTTGAAGTATATAAGAAAGAAAAAGGAAATAAGTTTTTTATTGTAACAATTGGTTTTTTGGATAAAAAATGTAAAAAGGGAAAGTTTTTTGAGAAGGGAGTCAAGTAAGTGTGGTGTATGTTTTGTGTTTTTAATTTAATTGATTTTAATGTATTTTATTAATTTTTAAATTTTATGGGGTTTATATGTTTTATATTGTTTTTGATTATTTTTGTTTTTATTATGTGAAGTTTGTTTATAATGTAATGTTTTTTCTAGATCCTTGAAAATGACTATAGAGTAAAGATAGTTGAAACGTTGGAAATAAGTGGATATATATATACATCAAATAAAGTTTTTGAAAAGAAAAGAAATGATTTTTAATTATAGAATTATATGGCTATATGTACTGTATATTTTTGAAAAGAAAAAAGGATTGAGTCATGATTAGAAACAGAAGTAAATGGATTTGTCAAGTTAATATTATGAAGTTGGAAAGGGATTAAATCACTCTTTATTCAGTTTAGCTAAGTCCATGTGCTTTCCCCCGAGCACCACTAGATTGTTTTAAATCTAGATAAATATTATCTGTCCAGAGTGTACTGAGTTCAAACTCATTCGGTACATTTTTACTACACATGACTTGGATGACTAACGAACAAAAAAATGACATTCTTATATTTTACTCATGTCAATAAAATCAAAAGATCCCCATATCACCAAAATTTATAGAGATCAAAGACTCTTATAGATATTACTAGCTCATTTTACATATATTGATGAACAGACAAGTATAATCCAATTAGTGGCTTCCAAACAAGCATCGTGAAGACCATTATTGATATTGATGGCCATTTAACTAGATTATTTATCGCAATATAAAGGTAGTAATGATGATGATAATAATATCATAATAACAGTGATGATAATAGTGATGATGATACCAGCCATAGCTTTATACTGAACTCACAGCAATAAATTTATCTTTATAAACTCATAAGCACTTTTTAAAATCATCCCTTGTCAAAATGGGATTTAAATATTATATTCACTAGCATTTAGAAGTTTATAGTTGTTTACTAAAATATTTTAATAGTTGAAACTAGGATTCAATAATACTAGTGATGATGACTGATCATCACGCATTTCCTCACGTGATATTCAACTTTTTATGAACCCCTATTTACTAAATATATTAATTATGTTAAACATTAGATTTAATGATTATAATTTATTTAATCAATGATGGTGATCATAACTCATGTACAGTACCATTTGAAACAGTGTTTTAATCAATAATACGATATCCATCTTTGATGATTATGATTAAAACTCATGGGCAACATAATTTTAGCTTTCTTGTTATACACCTATAATTATTAAAACTTGGTTATTATCAAGCTTAACCCTCAAATACTTAAATGCAAATCAGCATTCTAGTTTACTCAACATTTTGTGAGCGCTTGCTTAATATTTGCTAGTGCTGATGATTCTTAATATCTGCAAGCGATGATGATGATCATTTAAAACAATACAATCAAGACAAGAAAATACAACAATATTTTTAATAAGAACTCGGAAACCAATTAAGATATATAATTATATTTTATTAATACTATTATTCTTCTTTCCTTCTTTAAAATCAAATTTACTAATTAGATAAATGGCTTTTTATTACATTAATTCAAGAACAAAATTTTATATACAAGTTTGTCATTTTTGGATATTTTAAAATAAGCTGGCTTAAAATAACATTAAAAAATATATTTCATGGAATGCTTATTTAAGACTTTCCTAACTTATTATATCATAAAAATAAATTTCATATGTAACCTGTGTTTTGTTTCACTTCCATTCATATGTAAGCCTTGCTTTTATAATTTACCATATTTAAACTAATTATGTATAACCTATTCTTTTGACGTGTTTGTATAAGCAGTTACACATGCACACACACCCTGTGATATGTCAACATATATTTCTAAAATGTGTTCCCCTTATATTAGAGATTAATACATAAATTACATATATAAAAAAATATTCTTGCAATCTTGAGCAAAAGAAAATAAAATACATTATATCAATTTTAATATGCAACAAGATAAATAAAAAAAAACATTATAAATGCATATATTTATAGGTTGCTCATTATCATAACAAATGAAGAACAATAAAAAAAACATTTCAATATTACAATGTATAATATAAAAATAAAATAAAAAGATAATGAAAATTTAAGTTTAAAGATTTAAACTGTTTTTGTGTTATGTTATGTGATATTGAGAATGACTATCAATAAACAAGCCTTTAATGTTTCTGTATCAAAAGAAAAAAATAATGCTTTGACCAATAAATTAAGGTTTACTTTTGATAAGCAAGAATAAAAGATCTGCTAATGAAAATTCATAGTTACCCGATTATTTTCACTTCTTATAAATGTCCCGAGTTTGAATTTTCCGACTGCTTGTCTTTGCTCCATTTAACAACAAAAAAGTTCTTGTTGATACCTTCTAATAAACATGAATTAATTGACCTGCTGTATTCCATAATTTTAAAATTATTTATTTCTGGTACTTTTGATAATGCTGAATTCGTTGGCTGGTTTGCTTCTAACTTTTTCAAAAACCATCATTGTAGACACTTTAGATGACTGAGGAAAACTTTAACAAAATTTGATTCATAGCTTCATCAAATTTGGCTATATATGACTTTTATTCATCTTTTCTTTCTTCTTCTCTTGTCCAAGATGATGATTAGATTATATTTGTGGCTGGCTTTAAATTTGTCCATTCTTTTGGTTACTATGGACCGATATATGGGTCCACAGTAGATTAGTGATTTAACCCATTCTGTAATTCCAGGAAGCAGAAACAATGGTTTTAGCAATGCAAATTCATTGTATTATACACAGCAAAATATATTAATATCATTTTATAGAATTGTCAATAACTTCTTCCAAGAAATTCAATTTTGTTTAATTTTTTCTTTATCTTAATATTGCTAGGAATTACTTATATATACGCACATCTTTGTCTATACTGACTTTAAAACAAGTCATTTTTCTCCTTCCTCAATTTTTAAAGAGTGAAAAAAAAAATCAATCGCTCACTCTTTTTTTCACATTAAAAAAAACTGATAGCTACATCTCCTTTTCCCACCATTTAAAAAAAAAACTGACTGTCTCTGAATATTGTTTCATTCATTTATATTGTGAATCTTGGTCAAAGAAAATGACCACCTGGAAACCTTATCTTGAAATAAAAAATCAAAAAAATCAGAGTTTGACAAGTTGATGTTCTATCGCAATTTTACAAGAAAATTAATAATAATCACGTTTTATTCCATCAAAGCACCCCTTTTATAAAATAATCTTAGATACAGATAATGCAAACAATAAAGCTGGCAATCTATAATCATTAGAAATAGGTGTAAAAGTGTTTTGGTGTTTATACAGACATTCTTATTCTTTCACACTCTTTTGCACGTGCACATTTCTTTTTATCTCCTAATCTACTAATCTGATTGCCTTATTTTACACTTTCTTTTTGATCTGCTTTATTTTAACAAAAAAAAATTAATGTTAAATAAGTTAACACATTATTTAATAAGAAAATATAATAAATAAAAATTAAATATTATTACCCTCTCTCTTTACAATTGCTTATTTATTAACTATTTATAAATTATATAATAAATAAATACACACATAAATTATATATATAAAAGAAATTTTTTTAAAATTAAATAATATATCTGTGTGTTTGAAATGAGTCATATACATACAATATATATATATTAAAGTATTTTAATTAAAAAAGAATTTATTTTTTTACTTTGGATAGAAAAGTATGTATTATGATCACAGTTTTTAACTTGATAACTCAAATTTATTAGAAAATGTGACTTATTTAATGTCAAAAATGTGTAATAATTCTGTTGCTATACATTGCTGTTTGTCTGTTGCCATAGGTGGTATTAGCATAAGGTTTATTTTTAAAAAAAACACTTTCTGTAGGACTGTTTTTATTAATCTTTTAATTTAAAAAGAATATCTGAGTTCAGTATGTTGTGGACAGTCTGCTTAGATGTAAGGCCATAATCTATTGTTTACAACAGGAAAAACAACAAAACATTTGGTCTCATCTGGTCTACTATTCATCCAAAGTTTTTGGAATAAAAGAAATGTGAATTTTTGCTTGTTTATAAAATATTTTTAAATTATTTTTACATATTAATTGGTTCATTATTATTTAAAGTAAAAAGGAAAACACATGCACTTTCAATTTATTTATTTATCTTTTATTTTTAGAAATAGAAGTTAATACACTTAGCCATAATATTAAAAAAATGTTTAAGATATCATTATCTGTCAGAATTGACATGATGTTAAAATCTTTTCAAATATTGTAATTATTATAAAGCAAATGTCAGATTTAAGTAGAATTTGATAGATTTATTGTAATTCTATCTTTGTTCATTCACATTTAAAAAGAGAAACCTTAAAATAAAATATAATTTGTTGCATTTTTTAAAGAATATTTACAATTTAGTTGCTAATCTTTATGGCATATTGTTCTTATTTGCATGTCAGTTTTTAAATATTTACAAAGTTCAGATATAATTTTCTAAAATATTATTCCTTTATAAAATTAAATTAACCTGAAATTAAGTCCAACTTATTGACCTTTAGTATAAAATAATAATTTTATACTAGAAGTGAAATGGTGAGCATTTGCAAAAACTCTCACCAGGTGGAACAAAAAAGTATCCAAATTTAAGAGGGTAATAATTATGAAAAGTGCTATATATAATACATATATATATAATTTTGCAAGGAAATCAAGTCATATACAACATGACATTATTTAATAAGCTTGTATGACAAATGTTATATAATGAATGTGCCAAAGTGTTTCAGAATATCCCTATCTTCAGACAGTTTTCTAGCTCTGGCTATCACCAGTGATTTTAAATATAATGCTTGAATATCTTTGTACCTTACTGATGAAATCCAGAGCTATAAACTGGTCTGAGGATGGGATATTCTGAAAAGCTTGTTAAGAGCTACTGGCATGCTCATTATATAATATATAATTACATATAATTTTGAAACAAGTTAATTATTCAAGCAGTATTAATGTAAGTAATTGAGTTGTTCTGTAACTATACTGATCAAGAATTTTTTCCTATAAGAAAATGACAATTTCTTATTCTAATCTAAGAGAATTATCTTGAACAAATTCAGCAAGAGGAACAAATGTTCAATCAGCCAATATATTTATGTAAAAGTAATTTACATCAATTGATATTTTAATCTACTCAGCAGAACTATTTTTATCCATTTTAAAACAGTGCAAATCAATAATCAAATAATAGGTATGCGATAATGTATAATTATAGTACCTAATAATTGAGCTGTCCTCTGGCTGAGGTTTTTAATATCTTTTTTTCAATAAGAAAGTAGCTATTTATAATTGTGCCCTAAAAATTATATACATAGAATTAATTTGAATAAATTCAGTGCTCAAAGAATCATCTTCCAATTACTTAGATTAGGCACTGTAATTATCTATCTTGTATATAAAATTTATATTTTTTTCTGTTGTGTGATTGGTAAATGTATGAATGTTTGTCCAAAGCCATGTGTCAAATTCACAACCACTACATTTGTGCATAAGAAGTAATTCCACCATTAATAAAAAATGCTCAGAAAAAAATCTATACATGTGCTTTTAACTACAGAGATATAATATGTATTTCATTGTAACGATTCCCAAACAGTTACAGAAATAGCCACAAAAGCCAATTCGTAATTAGATGTTAAGATGCTTCATGCTTTCATCGTCTACCAATCCCCTAATATAGTTCAAATGATGATTAGCCATGACACTGTCAAAAAATAAAAATAAAAATATTTTTTTTATTCAGAGGGTGCTCCAGTAAATATATATTTGTACTATAAAGCTGTTAAATAAAATAGATATGTTTAAAAATGTAAATTTTAATTTAGCTTTATTAAAATTGGGAATTTTATTTATGTAATATTAAAACATTTTGTTTAATTTATATTAAATCTTTAAAAAAATTGTTAAAGCAACCAATTAATAGAAAAATAACAGGTTGAATGTCTGGAGTTTTTGTATTCCGCCTTAATGAGAGTCTTTCAGCCTGGTGTACAATTCTCACATTAAAAATTTTATGTTTAATTTACATTAAATCTTTAAAAAAAATTGTTAAAGCAGCCAATTAAAAAAAACATATGGTTATTATATATTTATCATTTATTGACTTACAGAGTTTTAAAATGGCTAGAAATAGCTCTACTCTAATAGATTAAAATATGAATTGATTTAAATTATTTTTTCATAAATATCTTTACTGACAGAACATTCATTCTTGTGGCTAAAATTGCTTAGAATAATTCTCTATCTATCTATCTATATATACATAAAATTTTAAAATACAATAAAAAGCCATTTTTTATTACAAAAAAAATATCAATTGTTGCAAGAAGAGGTCAGTTTAATTATTTATATTACCAGAATTTGAAGAGTCATGTGACCTGTTGCATGCGCATGTTAGCAATAATTAGTTTAAATTAAATACATTAAGTAAACATTTAAATATATTAATAAACTCAGACCTATATATTTGCTTCTTGTAAATATGTTAAATAAGTACATATTTTATTTTTTCAAAAGGGAGAAGCAGTTTTTATTACTGGAGGATCTGGTTTTTCTGGAGATATGATTGGAGGATCAGGTGCAGTAGGATCAAAAGGTGAAATTGGACCTATAGGCCCACCTGGACCCCAAGGAATCAAGGTAAATTTTGATGCAATTAGTAAAAAAGATATAATATCATGTAATTTGTAAGTTATGTATGTATTTAATGCTTTAAATCATAATAAATAATACTATTACAAGGTGTGACAATTTAATTCCTGGAATAGCCATGTGCTATCACCCATGACCTAATTGTATTGAAATCACATGAGTATTGAACATTCATGTTTGAATATGTTTAAGCTAACATGTGTGGACATTTTAAGCTGCTAAAACTATTTGTTAATTAGCTATTGAGAAGATAATAAATGTGTGTGTATGCTTTGACATAAAAATGGGTCGTAGTGCACTCATTGCGAGAGACATTTTGGCCAAAAAATCAATTACACACCTAGGCCATCTTGCCTATTTATCTGACTTAGCTTCCTATGATTTTAGTTATTTTCAAAATTAAAACCAGCACTGAAAGGATGATTATTTTCTACTATAACTCATATCCAAAAGAATGTGGGTCAGCTGGTCAACAGTATTCCGGAAAGTGAGTTCCACATATGCTTTCAGAAATGGGAACACTATTTTAACCAGTGTACAGATGAACAAGGGGACTAATTTGAAGGTGACAGTAGCCACTAGTGTACATTTCCACATGTATATTTTATGAATATGCATTCTGGAAATTAAATTAACCCACCTCATATATATATATATTTAAAAGTATTATTACAACTTCATGTCAAGCATTGGTGGCCTAGCGGTTAGCATAGCTGCCTTCCAAGCAGCTGGCCTGGGTTCACTTACCAGTCAATGCATTTGACGTATGAAAAAAAAGATATCTCTTAATAAGAAGGTATCAACCTTTGATTGCGCTGTTTAATCATGCAATTAATTCAACGATGTGATAGGGAGTACGTAGAACATAAAATATTTGAAATATACATATTGAATAATCTTCTGGTAAAAACACACTAGATTTATTCATTCCAATGGATCTTTTGAGAAAGCCATTCTAATGTGAATTGCTGCCATGTTTTGGGTGATTATTGCTATTACTTTGAAAAATAATTGGCATTTAATTTTACTGATCATATATTATTTTATTGTGATGACTGAATTTGTTTTATTTTAGATATTGATTTTTTTGTTTTTCAATGTTTTTGTCAGTGCAAATTGTTAAAATCTGTGCAGTAAATTGAGGTTGTCTTTTTTCATATTAAACACTTTGTTTGAGTGGTATATTTATTTTTGTCTTAAAAAATTTAATTTGCCGTAAAATACATTTTTTACATTCATAGAAGAATATAATTCACTGGTGTTCATTGTGATATTTTTATTATATACTTTAAAATGTTGTTGCTCCTTAGATCAATACACCCTGATTACATTGCCAATATTTATACATTTGTTTGAATTATCTCTAGTATTCCAAAAATGGTACTTATGTATAATTTCTTCATTCTTCTCACCAGAATCTTTCCAGACATTTTTTTTATTATTAATAATCCATTTTCAGGAGTGTTGTGCTTTAAACAACATGGCTGCTTTTTAAAGATGATTATCGTATTAAATATTTCAGTGAATTTTTTATTTTTAAGATGATTATCATGTTAAATATTTCATTGATTTTTTTAAGATGATTATAAAAAAACAATAAATTACACAAAACTTCAAACAATTGTAATAAGATTTAATATAACTAAAATAAAATAAAAAGCGTGGTGAAAGAATACTCACTTCAAACACATTTTGAGAGTACTCCGCCATTATCTTAGTTTGCGCATAAAGTTTTATCTCATGCCCATTAGCACACACTTTCATACAGGTACTATTTCATAATTTTGAAAATATTTCACTGTGTCTTCTTTCATCACTCGTCGTATTCAAAAATTTTATCATTTTTGCAAAAGGTTAGGAAAAACTATTAATCAACAGCTTGAACGAAAATGCTACTGTAAATATTAAAAAAATCACGATAATGTTCACAACTTGTTAATGATTTGTACTCTATAATATATGTAAAAAAAAAAAATTCATGAAATATTATGAATGGTACTTATAAAAAATGGTACTTGAGTACTAACTAAGCTATGACGTACTACACCGAAAGCATACTATTCTAATCTTACGATCTTTAAGATAACGTCTCCTAGTGATTTGCGAACAAACTTAATCGATAAAATTTGCCCGCAGATCACGTGGAGAAGTCACCGTGAAGATAATTATGAAAATGTAAATATAAATAATTAAAAATCAATATGTTCATTTATATTTTAATCAAAAATCAGTATTTTCAATAATATTTTAATATTCAAACAAAATAAGTAATAGCTAAACCCAAATACATTACTTACAAGTAACTGCCTTTCATAAATACTACGAAAAGGGGTAAAATGGCGGATTTTACAACCAATTTTTCCCCCATACTGTTTCAAAAATTTAATTATAAGCAATGTTTAAGTAATTGACAAACAAATAATAGGCAATAATAGGTAAAAAAATAATATTTTTTTTTTCCATGGTATTTAATAAATCCAAATTGATTATATTTAGGAAAAATTGATGTCAAATATTTACTACAAGTAACTGTCTTTCACAAATGCTGCGATACTCAACAACGTAAAATGGCTGATTTTACAATCAATTTTTAGCCGTAATGTTTCCAGAATATTATTATAAACAATTTTTCAGTAATTGTGAAATAAAGCTACAATAACAGGTAAAAAATCATATTTTTTGGGAGGATGGTATTTAAAAAAAAAAAATAAAAAAAAAGCAAAAAAAATATTATCAAAATTTTAACTATAAACAATTTCGTTTTTCAGCTACTGTGATAATGAAAAAGGAAAAATGATGCCACGACAAGCAATTTTCCCCATACCGTTTATGAAACAAAATTACAAAACTAAAAAGGTATATTAAATAAATTGTACTTACAAATAAAAGTCACTGTGGTGAACTGAATTCAATCGCTTCATCTTCAGAAGATGGTAAGTCCCACAATTTTATATCCGACATTTTCTCGTAAGTTGTTGATTAGTAATAAATTAGTAATAAAAATAACATGGCAATCAAAATGTAAATTAGTAATAAAAATCAAAATTTGAAATTAGTAATAAAAATAATAAATAGCAATAATTAAAAATCACAGAAATTAGTAATCCAAATCTCCGCAATGAAAATGTAAAATAAGCAATAATTTCTCAATTAGCAAAATGTAAAATGAAAATCTCACAAAATGGCGTATAACAGACAATAGAAAAAACACCTCTTGCTTGCAATACGACAGCAGGTAAAAGACAGGTATTTACCACAATTCACCGCAATATTACATAATCTCGTTGGTGACCACGAAAATACCTTAATCTCTTCTATCGATTAGGCATGCCAATGTTTCAGTTGCCATGACATTGTTTTGGTTGATCGTTGATCTTATCTACCGGCGGCCTGTGTAGTACGTCATAGCTTAATTAATACTCAAGTACCTAAAACATTATTATTTTTTAAAGTTAATATAAATTTATATTCGATTTTTTAATATGTTTTAAATTTAAAAAATAACACGTGTTCGATAAAAATAATTTTGAGGAGAAAAAAAAAACAAATAATTTGAAGCCCCTGAAAATGGATAATTAAACAAAAAATATCTAGCAAGCTTCTGGCAAAGTGAGAAAAAGAAGTATATGTAAGTATTCAAAAAATTGAGATTATTCAGGCAGGATTTAAACCAATAGGGTTTATGTTGTTCTTTTTTAAATATCTCCAGTAATATACTTTTTAAAATCTTTCAAAGATGGATTACTCATTTTTGGGCACCAATAGCAAGCCCATTATTTTAAGAATTTCATTTAAATATATATTTATAGATTTGTAGGCATAAAAGCATGCTATCAGATAAAAATAGTAAACATAAGGGTTTCATGTTTGCATTATGATAATACCGCACATGCCCATTATTTCTACAATCTGGATTCAAGTAAAAAAAAATTCTAGTGAAACTTATAACCTTCTCATCCAGTTAGGTATTCAGTATTGATCATTAAATAAGTATTTATTTTTAGCTAGAATGTAAACAAAAATGAAAAACTTGCAAACTCTCACCATGCAGTTATTGGTAAGGGAGATGATGCTTTCTCATTTATTCTTCTTCTGACAAGAGATTGCTGGAAAAGTCTTTGTTCTACAATACATTATTTAAAAGTTGTTTTAACTTTATCTAGTTACTATTATAAACAAGCATTTTCTTATTCTAGCAGAAATGACTTCCAAGCAACTTTTGTAAATAATAACTAGAACTTTATACGTGCTTAAAGCCAGCTCTGTTTAAAAAGTTTTAATCACATTCTTGTTGAGGTTTTTAGATTAAAAAAAGTTAAAGGATATAAAGTTATATATTGTTGTGACGTTTGTATTCTGATACATCTTATGACAATCAGCATAAACATTTAAAAAGTGATAAAATTATTAATGTACATAAATAAAAATATATATTAAAGGTTTTTTTTATTTATTTTTAACATTGATTATAATAAATCTTTATGAGAAAAGATTATTATCAAAACTTTGCCTGCAGTTAAAGTTAGAAAAATAAAGAATTTATTTTTGATTAAAATCTCATTTATTTTAATTATTTTTATTGATAATAAAGCAAAAATAACATTGACTGGAATAGCAAGTTTAATTTATCTTTTTTTTTTTTAAATGTAAATTAGTAACAAATAAAAATATCTTATAAAGAGTTAAATATAATCAAAATATTCTTAAAAGAAAGCAAAAGATTTTGTGTTGTTATTGTTTCTAAATATTTGTGATTTATTAAACTTTTTAAAAGTATGAAATCCTAAAATAATCTAAAAAGTGGCAGCCAGGAGCAAAGTAATATTAGCTTAGCACAATAATTGAGTAAAAAAAAAACTTGAGATCTAAAGATTTCAGATAAAAGTTCTATGATCACATCTCTTATCTCACATCTGATTATAAGCCAAATTATGGATACCAACATTTATGGATAGTAGTAAACTGTTATGTATTTTTAACAACACATATATAGATGTATGTGTATACTATGAATACAAATTAAAAACATGTACAACATTACACATAGTTGTATAAATTTAAAAATTATAATATATAAAATTATTTTTCTTTTATTATTTTTAAATTTATAGTTCTAGTTGTAGAGAGAGAATTGAAATTTATAGAGAGCTCTGATGAAGACTGCAGGACAGTTGAAACTGTAAGCTTTTTAGTTACAGTTGTAAAAAGAGAAGTGAAACTTATAGAAAGCTCTGATGAAGAGTGCAGAACAGTTGAAACTGTAACAAAATAAAGAAGGAATTATATTTTTAAAAAATGCAGTAAAGTGTTTATGAGATGATAAAATTTTAATATATGTGAATATATAAAAAGAAATACAAAAAAAGTAAAGAAGAAGATATAAGAATAATAAACTTCTAGGAAAAAGAAAAGTCTTAAATTAAGAAAATTAAAGTGCAATATTTGAATATATGGTGATGGAAAATGTAACCAATATAAAAATGTTTATAGAATATATTAAACTTGGAAGAATATAAAACATCAAGACTTATAAACCAAAGATAACCATTAATATTAAAGTTGAACAATTTGAATAATAATATTAAATTTATGAAGGATTGTATGAGATATAAAGTAATACCAAATTTTATAAAGATGAATAAATTGAGGAAGATGATGAAGAATAAGAGAAAGATTATAAATATTATGAAAAATAAAATTTTAAAGAAATGAATTTAAAAAATGGATATAAAATGAAGAATATATATAATTATATTGATGAATTGGAAGGAATTCTAATTAGAAGGATAACTAAGACGGAAGAAGAATTGTTTAGAAATATATGTAAAAAGAAGAAGAAAATTATAATTGAAGATACGAAGGTGAGACATAAAAGAAAAATGGAAAAATTGATGAAGGAGAAGGAAGAGAGTTACAGCTGTAGAGAGAAAAGTGAAATTTATAGAGAGCTCTGACGAAGACTGCAAGGGGGAGATTATAAAATAAAAAAAATATTTTTAAAGTATAGCTGAAGTAGTGGATAAGAAAATCATGGATAAAAAGTGATGCTAGAAATAATTTAGATTTATTTATTATTAAAAGTGATATAAAGAATCTTTAAATAGAAAAAAATAAATGCTAACAAAACATTATATCTGTATATACGTTCTATTTAATGTTGCAAAATATCACAGTTTTAGATTATATCAAAAACATCTTTACTATGCATAAAAACATATAATATATAGGGTATATGAGCACAGACTTTCACACGACCCACCACTCTCCACTCATAAAACATATACAAAGATTTTTTTTACATATTGATAAATGGATTAATAAATCAGCGGCTAAGATTGAATATATGATGAGATATGTGTGGCAAATTTAAAAGATAAAGATTTCTGGTTTAATTGACAACTGTGGAAAATGAAAATATATTGCTTTGATTAATTGAATATAATTACTGTACTCAATATGAGCAATTAATCATATTTTTATTTATTTTAACAAACAATATATAGTTGTTATTCATTTAGTTATTTGTTTTTCCATTTTTTCATATGGATGATCTTTTTCTTATTTCTCCACTTCATGGAGAAACGTGAAAGAATATTTATTAAAAACCCTTAAGATGTTGGATAAAAGTATAATTTTATTAAATTATTATTTATTAAAATATTAGCTTTAAAAAAATGATTTTTAAAAAAACATGCTTTTCTTTTAATTTTTAAACTCATTTATGTTTTTTATAAGTTGAATAAATAAGAAAATGTAGTTCATGTGTCAAAGCATCGGCCTGGCAGCGAACTCGCGACAACCGCTTGTAAGGCGGCTGTGCTGACCACTCGGCCACAAACGCTTGATAAGAAAATGTAGTTTCAGTTCATTTTACGAGCGTTTTAGTTTATATTTATCTTGCTAATATTAACAGTAATTAACCTATCCTGCATTGCTCAGGTGTCAAAACAATATGAATATAGAAACCTCAATTTTATTTTTGATTGTTGACTGTTCTCAGATAGTACTCCATATTAAAAATAGATTAAAAAAATTATAATTCAATCTTTTGTTGTTTTTGGCAAGATATTAATGAAGATATTTCTATATCAAGTAGTGACTCAGTTATTCATTCTTTATCATTTTATTACCTGAAAGTTGTAAATATAGGTGTATAAAAACTTATATTTTAGTTATATTTTGTTTTTAATAGATGAAATGTTTAGTTCAGAAAAATACTCAAATTTGCGTACCAGAAGTGATATATTTAGAAAGGAAAACAGTAACTTAAATACATGCAATGAGCAACATTATTAATATGAGTAATATATTACTAAAGATACTTAGAATATTAATATTTTTTACTTATGCTTTATTGCTGTAATCTACTGACAATAAGAAATTATTAAATTATTTTTTACAGGAAGTCCCTCTTTGACATTCTTTGTTACTACTAATTGTTTTAATGCATTTGTAGTTTATAAATTCATTTTACAAAATTTTGAAATTTTAGTTACATTTTTCATTAAGAAATGGAACCAAAAAATTGCATTCATAATATTAATTTTTTTTATTTGTAGTAGTAATTTTTTTTACATATATGTTTCATTCATACACAGAGGCTAAACTCTACATACAGTAGCGCCACTCAGTGCAAATCAGAGTAATCAATGGATGCAGGAAGGTTTGTGTATAAAATCCATATCTAGTGCCTACTTATCCAATATCCTCACTGGTGAAAGCCACAAGCTAGAAACTAGTCTGGGGATTTTGGATAAGTCGGCACTAGATAGAGACTTTACACATAAACCTTCTTGCATCCGTTGATTACTCTAGCTTGCACTGAGTGGCACTACTATATGGAGAGTTTAGCCTCTATGTAAATAGCTTGTGTAAGCATAAAGAATGGTGATCATGTGATGTTTCATTCATTTTGATGTTGTTGTTTTTTAAAATACAATTTTTAAAAAAAGTTAGTAAACATTTTTTAACCTTTAATTATAGTTAGTGTTTGTCTGAAAGTTTATGATATCATTTTACTTATATATTCAACTATTTCCATCATTAAATATTAATTGTTCGGTGTTTTTAGGAACATTTAAATTTTATTTAAATTTTTCGCATATATTCAATTATTAATAATAGCACACAGGATAATATATAAAACATTTCAAGAAGTATTATTCAGTTGTTACTGACCGGACTATACCAACATGAGAATTGATCTAGGAACCTTTGGATTTATGAATATTGAATTTGAGATAACATTCTAACCAACTAAGCTATTTTGTAGAAGGCCTAATTGGTTTAATGTGTCACTTAAATTCAGTTTTTATAAATTCTATATCTGTTTTGATTCACATTTTTAACGATCTGACCAATAATACAGGGAGGAGATTAATTATTAGTATTACCATTTTTTATAATAAAGATTCATTATGTTATCAATTAAAAAAATTGAAAACATCCACATCTTTTAATTTTTACGAAAAATTTTTAAAACATTTTTATTTCCTATTTTAATTTTGAAATATATAATTAAAGAAATATTAAAGAAATATATTTTTTAATAAATTCACTATAAACATAGGTCTTAAATTGTTAAAATAAAATATTTAATATATTTATGGGTACATGCTGCATTTATTAGTTTTATACATAATATAACACTTCATAGCTTTTGGGAACAGTTGCGCCGCACACGCACACGTGTTAGAACATAATATTTGATAAAAAGTACATAATTTTATAGGATTATCTTTGTTGGATTTATTTTGTATATATATTTTAACAATAATAGTATAAAACTATTTAGTCATTTTACTGTCATAATAAAAAAAATAATTAATTAAAATTAAATTTTACATACTTATAATCCTCAGTTTGACTAAAATTTGTGGGAAAATGATACCATTTTTAGTATAATTATTACAAAAATTAATTTTAAGCATAATCCAAAATAATGAAAAAATATTAAAAGTAATAAATTTATTTAAAAAAAAAACACATACTTTTTCTATGAAATAAAATAATGTATTTTTGTTTGTTAGCCGAGAAGTCAGCGCAGCCGCCTTGCAAGCAAGCAGTTGGTTGCAGACGGTTGTTGCAGGTTCGCCTCCCGACCGATGCTATGACATATGGGGAAAAAAATATTAAATTCCTGTAAAAATATGATATAATTATAAAAATAAAATATATTTTATATTTAATAAATAAAACCATTTTTAAAATAGGGAAATAACCTGGAAATTAAAAAAAAATCTTTAGAATTTTTTGTTTTATAAATATTTGAAAACCAGGCACTCTTCACAAACCTGGAGCTTAAATGTAAGTATTGGGGATTTGAACTCAGACTTTCAAGCACCCTTCAACTATCCACACTATCTCATACAACTGATACACATGACCACACACCTGTAGAAAAGATAAATAATCACCAATATATGTATTTAGTGCTAAACTAGCACTCATCAGTTGGTCCAGATTATCATCTCCCACACATAAATAATCAGAGCTCAGTTTATATTAAGATAGCAAATCTTCATACTTCAATGGACAGGCTGCAATCTAATCCAACTTCCAACTTTTCAGCCATGCATATCATTGAAAATCTGGCAATAATATTGGCATCAGCATGGGATTTGGATTTTCATCATCAGATTTTCAATGATATGGATAGCTGAAAAGTTGGAGGTTGGAGTGGATTGAAGCTTTCCATTGAAGTATGAAGATTTGCTATCTTAATATAAACTGAGCACTGATTATATATGTGTGTGGGAGATGATAATCTGGACCAACTGATGAGTGCTAGTTTAGCACAAAATACGAATATTGGTGATTATTTATCTTTTCTACATTGTGTGGCCATGTGTATCAGTTAAATGAGATAGTGTAGATAGTTGAAGGGTGCTCGAAAATATGTTTTATAAATAAAATATGAATAAATGCAGCCATTTTGTGCAACTTTAGTTTTGCAATTAGACCTTTGCACTTTAAATCTTTTTCATCTGATTGTAAATCATGATGTTTAAGTACAAAAATAATAATAAAGTATAGATTTATTACTGCTATTTAACACAAAATTGTAATAGAAGTATTCGCATGTAGACTGTTCAAATTTTGTTTTAAGATACTGCATAACCAATAAAATTTAACATATAACACTACTTCAAGAAAGTTGGGAATTGTATTTATTTTATTATCTGTAACATTTTAAAAATATTATTTATGAAAATATATGCATTTATAAAGCATACATAATAAAAAATTTATACTAAGAGATGACTTTTTTATTTATCAAAAATATATGTAATAAAAATGTGATAGTAAAAAAAAACAAAAAACATTTTTTTAAAAAAAATATAAAACAAAGAAAAAGATACACTTATAAAAAAATAAAATAAAAAAAAAACAAGAAATAGTTTTATGAGATTTATTTTTTTGGATTTCATTAGTTAGAACTTTGGTATAACTTGTTTTTATAATTTGTTGGTACTTGTGGGTTTTCCAGTAAACCAAGATGGCAGTCCATATTTTTAATAAATCTACAGTTTCAGAGGGCCCCCAAAAAATGTTTACAAAAAAAATGCCTGCTAAAAAACATTTAATATTTACATTTTATTTTTTATTACTATTATTTTAAAGTAAGAAATCATTGTGGAAAAATTAATTATAATATTTACAGTTTATTTTCTTTTTGTAAAAAATTAACGTATTAACAGAAAAATGAAAAAAATATAAATACATTATTTATATTTTATTCGTGTCAGTAGCATACAGTCATATCATGACCATTAGCACACACTTTTCAGGAGGCCATGATCCTGTACTTTTGGAAATAGTCCATTGCATCATGTTCTGTGATAGGAAGCTCCCAAATTTTTATTATTATGACAATTTACTAAAAAACCTGCTGACAAAAAGAAATGTGCTTAGTGGAACCAAAGAACAACCATGTTAAGAGTATTTTGTTACTTCCCACGTTATAATATAAGTTAAAAAAATGAAATAAAGCTTCTTAATGAAATTTATTGTATTTTATTCCTTTTTTAAAATTTAACAATTGATTCATTAAATTTGCTTTAATTTAATAACTAACACATCATCAGTAGATTGTAGGCCCTGGAAACTGTATATTTATCAAAAATATGGGCTGCCATCTTGGTTTACAGGAAATCTCACAAGTATCTTTTTTTTAACCACTTGTTGCATGTATTTTATATCGTCTGGATACAACTTGATATAAACCTAATTTCTCTTTCTGGATTTATTTCTTCATTAATGTATTAAAATAGAAATAATAACCATCGCATTATTTTGTTATCATATGTACTATTTTATTTTTATTTCATTTAAAATTATTTCCTTTTTAACAATTGAAATTCATATTTTATATATTTTTATTTCTTCCTTCTAGTTTCCCTTTTACTTTATCTTTCCTCTGCATTTTTCCATCTCAAATTGCATTTCTCAGTAAATCACCATCTCCATCATTACTTCCTTTGATTTATTGTCTAAATTCTTTATTCCAATAAAATCACATCTTCTTTAAATATATGTTTCATATTTTCTCCTTTATTTTCTCCATTTATTCATTCTTTTCATTGTTTTTAAGAAATCTGTAAATTTTCTGCAATTCATGATCATGTATATCTTCAATCCAGATGTTGTTACACTTTACATTTTCTTCTATATTTTCTTTTTTTATTGGCTATTATTCTATTTATCTTTTGATCTTAAGCTCTACAATAATTAACATAGAATGTAATTAACTAGCAAACTATACCACATTTTTAATATTTCTTATCTCTTCTTTTTCTCAGTTAGCTAATTCTTTTTTCATTATTCTATCTTCTCTTATAAGTTGTTATTCTATCAAAAACTTTTAACATACTTTTTATGACTTTTATGTAGAAAAATAATCCAGCTCTTTCTTAGCACTCTTTGTCTTTCGTCTATTTATTCCAAGAACATATTTCCCAATTTCTTATTGAGTCTTTTTATTAAAACCCATTAATCCTTTCTCACACACTGTCCTTCAGTTCTGTATATTAAGTCTGGAATGTCAAATTCCAATTATCAATTTCCACATATTTCATATTTATTACAGCAAATAGTGTAATCTTTTAATTCTATTTATTTTCATTTTAAAATTCTTTTCTCCCAAGATTTTTCCAGTTACTCAAAATTTTCTCTTCTATTTATTTCCATTTCTAAATAAATGTTTTTCTACAGGTATTATATTGTAATTTCACTGTATCAATCGTTCATTCAACTTCTTTTCAATATTTTATTTCATTAAATTTTGTATTGTTTTTCATTCAAACTTTATACATCTATCTATGATTGTATTTATATGCTTTCCATCCTCTGCAAAAAGATAAAAAACAATATCATAAACAAAAAATAATGCTTTTAAAATATATTCTTTCTTAATTTCTCTGTCAGAGACTCTTATATCTCACATCTATCATTTGTGATTAATTCTACAGATCTTATAATCATAGCAGCAGATATTTGCGAAGAAATTTTAACCATTTCAATTCCAAGAGAAAAGGTTGAAAAAATATACTTTCAAGATGAGTTTTATGATGACTACATAAACCAATGTGTAAATTATAAATACATCCATGTATGGAACATACTAGTTTATTTTTCTGTTAATTTGATATTTTGCAATCTTATCTTTTAACTTCTGCAGAAATTGTTTTTCTGAAATACTTCAATACCAAGATCCTGTAAAATATTTAGATAACAATGGATACAAAGTCACCTATAACTTAGACTTATTTCACATTTCAACTTAATAGTTTCTAACCGAATTAACACTTGTGTGACATTATCTGTACAACCCCTATCAAAACCTTATCCAAAAGGAAAAGTATTATTAGTAATAACATATATTTGAAAACTTTTTTTAGTTACATAATGCCTTCACATTGTTTAACCATATGTATTATTCACTAAATATCCATCAATAACTCTTTTCTCATTTTTTGGTTTTTAATTTTAAGATCATCTTAAGTATTTTTGAATATTAAACAATTCCAAACAAAGCAAAACTCTCCATATAGTAGTGTCATCTTGTGCTAACAAGAGCAATCAATGGATGCCAGTTAAAAGGTGGGTGCTGGAGGGTTGCATTAGATCCTAAGATCTAGGTGCAGTGCTCTCAGATCCAAGGCTCCTCACTGATGAAGACCACAATCCAGAAACTAGTCTGGGGATATTGGATGAGTAGACACTAGATAGGGATTTTATGCACAAGCCTTCTGGCATCCATTGATTGCTCTTGTTAGCACAAGATGGCACTACTATATAAATAGTTTTGCTTTGTTTTGAATTGTTTAATAACAATTATGTGCTAGTATGAGATAGTGATCATGTGATGTTCAGTGGTTATTTTTGAATATCTTTGTCATAGTTCAAATTTTAAACTGCCTTCAATTTTTTAAAACAATAGTTTCACATAAAAATTATTTATATTTTAGCTATATAAAATAAAGAAATATGATTTTTAAAAGAGTTCATAATAAGTTTGATTGCCATTGGGGCCTCCCGATATGCTCAAACTGCACCAAACCATGCAGTGTATTTTATCTATATAAGACTTTGATGTGATTTCCTAACCTCAATATTTGTATAATTAACTAAAAAAGGACATATGGCTTTATTACTCGAGAGTTCATAATATGTTCAAGTGCCAGACCTGTGATTACTAGACTCAATCCTATGAACTCCCGATGTTCTACCAATTATACTAAACTGTGCAGGGTATTTACCTATATAAAACTATGATGTGATTTCATAACCTCAATATAGATATATAAAAAAGGACATATGGCTTTATTACTTGAGAGTTCATAATATGTTCAAGTGCCAGACCTGTGATCACCCGACTCGATCCTATGACCTGTGCAGGGTATTTTACCTATATAAGACTATGATGTGATTTCCTAACCTCAATATTTATATAAGTAACTAAAAAAGGATATATGGCTTTATTACTTGAGTGTTCATAATAAGTTCAAGTGGCAGACCTGTGATCACCAGACTTGATCTTATGACTTCCCGATGCTCTACCAATTACGCTAAACTGTACAGGGTATTTTATCTATATAAGACTATGATGTGATTTCCTAACCTCAATATTTATATAAGTAACTAAAAAAGGACATATGGCTTTATTACTTGAGAGTTCATAATAAGTTCAAGTGCCAGACCTGTGATCACCAGACTTGATCCTATGACTTCCTGATGCTCTACCAATTATGCTAAACTGTACAGGGTATTTTAGCTATATAAGACTATGATGTGATTTCCTAACCTCAATATTTATATAAGTAACTAAAAAAAGGACATATGGCTTTATTACTTAAAAGTTCATAATAAATTCAAGTGCCAAATCTGTCATCACCAGACTCGATCCTATGACCTCCCGATGTTCTACCAATTATGCTAAACTGCGCTGGGTATTTTAGCTATATAAAACTATGATGTGATTTCCGAGCCTCAATATTTATATAAGTAACTAAAAAAGGACATATGGCTTTATTACTTGAAAGTTCATAATAAGTTCAAGCACCAGACCTGCGAGTACCAGACTCGATCCTAGGACCTCCCTCGATCCTGGGACCTCCTAATGCTTAATCAACGACACCAAATCGTGCAGGGTATTTTAATTATATAAGACTATGATGTGATTTCCTAACCTCAATATTTATATAAGTAACTAAAAAGGATATATGGATTTATTACTTGAGAGTTCATATTAAGTTCAAGTTCCAGACCTGTAATCACCAGACTTGATCCTATGACCTCTCGATGTTCTACCAATTACGCTAAATTGTGCAGGGTATTTTACCTATATAAGACTATGATGTGATTTCCTCGCCTCAATATTAAGTAATAAAAAAGGATATATGGATTTATTACTTGAGAGTTCATAATAAGTTCAAGACTATGATGTGATTTCCTAACCTCAATATTTATATAAGTAACTAAAAAAAGGACATATGGCTTTATTACTTAAAAGTTCATAATAAATTCAAGTGCCAAATCTGTCATCACCAGACTCGATCCTATGACCTCCCGATGTTCTACCAATTACGCTAAATTGTGCAGGGTATTTTACCTATATAAGACTATGATGTAATTTCCTCGCCTCAATATTTATAGGAATATCTAATGGTTATGTGTAGAAGCAATAAAAGCTTAACATTCAAAATAATTCAAAGGTGTAATAGTTTTATTTTAACACCAGTCAATAATTGTTCTAAATATTTCATATATCCTACTGCGTCTGTGATTTAACCAAAACTTCTATAAAAATGGATTATTTTTTAATCTAACAATGACGTAGTTATTTATATGTCTAGCTTATACGCATTAGTTTTATTTATAGTAAAAAAATGATTAAATGAAACTTTTTTTTTACTAGAATAATAAATCTATGGTAAAAAAAAAAAAAACAACTCTCTGATGAGTAAATATATATATATAAAGATATGCATTTGCTAATTTACAAATTTAGAACTAGATAAATAAACAAAAATAACAGCTGCCAGACAGCAATAAAATGAATTATCAACAAAAGCAACCAGAAATAGCAATTATACTTTTTTAAAAATGTGAAATTTTTCAAGGTTCAATTAGTAATTGCAAAAATCTGAAAGAAGTTGAAAAGAAGCAATCTGTTAAAACAAAGCAACATGCACGCTTTCCTCATATGTATGTGTAAGCTATTACATATTTATAGTAGTAAGTACTGATTACTGGAGTTTAATCATTTCAATATTCACATATATACTTATATGGCCATAATTTGGATTCATATCTGGATTAAATAAAACTTGGATCTATATTATATATAGATTTATTTTTAGTTTTCTTCATGTAACTATCTTATGGTTAACCCATTTGGACATTAAGTTGATTTGTTGATAGAATCAATCAAAAACTATAAATCCTAACTAACTAGTATTTGATTAAATGCTTAGCCAGGGAAAGCATTTTAAATATCTCTGTCAGGAACCCTCCTCAAACCCCTGACCATGGTTTCATGCTTTGGCACTCCTCAGAGAGGTGTCAGGGTAGGTTCAGACACTAGATCTAGTATTTGATTAGCTTGATAATCTTCACTGTGTCTACAGTGAAGTATAGTTAAGGGCCTTTCAGTGAGCTATTTAAAACCTATATTGCATTTTCCAAGAAAAGTTTTATCTACATGGTAAAATATCATTCACAAATAAATCACATTTGGTCAAACCTTAGAAAAAATAACTATTTAAATATATTTACTGAGGCTATAACCTCGATAATATGCGTATAAAAATGCGATAGTAGGGACCTCTACAGGTGTTTTAGCCACAAGCTTACACTATGGAAGAAAAGAGCATAAGCTTGTGGTTAAAACACCTGTAGAGGTCCCTACTATCACATTTTTATACGCATATTATCGAGGTTATAGCCTCAGTAAATATTACTTGCGTAATCAATGTGCGTTTAATAAATTTATAATTACAACTTTAAATTATTTAAATATAGTAATTGAAAAGTGGGTATAACTATCACCCACTGAGACTTTGTTGTTATGTAAGCTTAGTTTTTGACTTGATTTTTAAATTATAGAGACATTTTTGTGTATTTGTTTTAATTTAAATAAGGACTAATTAAAACGAATATGTCATTTATTATTCAGAGGTTGTTAAAAGTAAAACATTGTTCATCCTCTGAATATATTATGGTGATTTCATAGCATTTAAGCTGTACATAAATTTAAAAGTAAGCTTATCCAATAACCACTAAACATCACATGATCACTATTTTTTATGCTTACACAAACTGTTTACACAGATGCTAAACTCTCCATACAGTAGCACCACCCAGTGCAAGCCAGTGTAATCAATGGATGCAGGAAGGTCTAGGTGCAGTGCTCTCAGATCCAAGGCTCCTCACTGATGAAAGCTACAAGCTAGAAACTAGTCTGGGGATATTGGATGAGTAGGCTCTAGATAGGGATTTTATGCATAAACCTTCCTGCATCCACTGATTACTCTGGCTGGCACTGAGTGGCGCTACTGTATTGTCTTATACAATAACAGAGCCTATAGATAGAATGTTATCATTCTGGCATAATGTTATCATTCTATCTTTTTATGGTTTTTGACATTACATATAAATATAGATAAAATTAGAAAAGCTTGATAATGAGCGAACTATAATAATCAATAGAATATTAACAAGGGAAATAAAACAATAATTTATTGAACAAAGTTTTAACAATGTGTCTGAAATTTAATAAACTAGAATTAAAAAAAGTTCTATGGTATAGAGAAAAGTATTTCCAGTACTATTGAAAAGTTGTTAAAATCATACAGAATAAATATTATAACGATTATTCCACTGAAGAGTTAAGACCTTTCCAATAGCCTCCTCACAAAGAAATAATGGTGAGCAATAAGTGTTTAATGGTGAGCAATAAGTGTTTAAGCAGGTTTTTTTTCCTTGTTTACATTGTGCCTAGGAATAGCTAGATATTTATTTAATAATAAATATTAGATGAATCGTGGTAAACTGACTATCTGAAAAAGAAGCATTTTCTTTCTGATTAAAATTGTTACAGTTTTAGTCAGATTAAATACATAATCATGTTTACTAAGACAACAAAGCCAATTACTCAAGTCTTTAACAGGTTGCCTTGACTACAGGTTGAGATTGTTGATAGCACAAGGATTGATTGTTATAACATTAATATTTACACATATCTGTCAATACACAGTGAAGCTCTTCTAAAATGATACATGAATGAGATATATGGGGATTAGGTTTGAGCCTCAAGATTTGATTATTTGTATAGACAATACTGGTTATAAAAAGCAATGTAAAACATGCTAAACAATTACTTCAAACACTGCCTGCTGCCTTATTAAGTTGGGCCTTCAAATCAGTGTTTGTAATTATAAATTTATTTAACACACATTATTACGTAAGTATTGAATATCTTCACGCTCTCAGATCTAATCGCTTCAGCTTTATCTATTTATATAGAAAGTAGGTTGAAGTAAAGAATGTTCCCCTTTTTTTTTCTAATGCATAAGCTTGTGGTTAAGACCTGTAGAAGTCCCTACCTTTACATTTTCAACCGCACATGCTTTAGGTTTATTGCCTTAGTAAATCAGTTTTTGATGAAAAATATGTGAGAAATAGTAGATCCATGCTACTATAACCCTATGTATAATCTTTGTTAAATCTAATTGTTATTTTCTCTATACTGGTATCCATACTACATTTCACCTTTCCTCAAAAATCTTTATAAGCAGTTATCTGTATTTTGCAATCTTAATTTTCTTTTTCTTTTTGTTGCTTATATTGTCTTCTGTAATGTCTTGCTTTTCTGCTTGTTTGTTTACGATTTTTTAAGATTTTACTAAAATTTGTTATTAGTCATATGCAAAAAAAAGGAATGAGAAAAATTATCATTCTTTCTAAAGATTTATAATCTTAATGGTGGACAAGACATATCAATCATCATCAATAAATTTACATTAACTATAAGAAATGATTGTAATCACTTCTCAGAATAAGTTTTCCAAAGAATAAGATAGCAAAAAAAAGTCCTTTTTTCATATTAGAACATGTTTTAAAATCCTCTTAGATAAATTTGATGCACAAAAGAATATTGGATGGTTTATTGCTTGAGAATTCCTAAGAAGCTCAATCATCAGAAGTGATAGAGTTAGAAACATGACTGTTTGGTCTACATGTTTCAAAATCCATTATTCTACTATTTGCAATAAATTATGCAGGGCAATTTAACCATTGAAATGATATTCATACATTAGCTGTAAAAAAATTAAGCCCAGAATGAAATCCACATGCCCAATTAAGCAATTAGAAATCATTTACTGATTCAATCATCAGAAGTGATAGAGTTGGAACCATGACTGGTTGGACCATATGTTCCAAAATCCACTACTATTTGCAATAAATTATGTAGGGCGATTTAACCATTGAAATGATATTGATACATTAGCTGTAAAAAAAAATAAACCCAGAATGAAATCCACATGCCCAATTAAGCAATTAGAAATCATTTACTGAAAAAAAATCAATTGCAAAATTATCAGATGTTTAGGGTAATTTCGAATGTCAAAGCTTCATGAATGTTGTAAACGGAACTTATCACAAAAAGAAATATAAAAGATCATAAATAAGTGATTCTTGGACTAGATGAACCATCTGCACTGGTTTTGAAGAGTTGAATGATTTTGAAGTCATCTAATCTGGAAATAATTAAAAACAGAAGCTGGTTTAGGATTTATACAAGACAAAAAAGCAAGAAATTTGTTTATAGGATAGAAGTCTTACAATGTAAAATAGATTCAAAGCAAATCATTTAATATTTTTGTAAATCCAAATATAAGATCTTATATCAAATAATATAGATAGGACAAAATAACTTTATAGGAATCTAAAACTTTTATTAGATTAAGTGTCTCGGAGAAAATTGGAATGCTAAGATTAGAAGTGATAATTGTAAATGGGAAAAAGAAATAAATGAGCCTATTGAAGGAATTCCCAAATTACTTTTAGAACATAATATAATAATTCACAATTAAATATCAAATATTTTTTTCTCTTTTCTGGGTAATTGTAATATTCACATAAATATTCTGGCCATTTATACAGAAAAGATAATCTATATATATATTATTTATGATTAGTATGCTTTTGATATATAACATATCATAATCATAGTATTATCCTTCTTTTTTGTTCAGAATCTATATATTGAAAACATGCTAATTATGAATAAAAGTTAATTTAAAATATGTAGACTATTTTTTCACTACAAATGTCAAAATCATTTACGTGAATATTACAATAATTAGCAATGTAACATGCCTAAAAATGGACATATAAGATCAAAAAAATGGAAAAAGAATATCATCATAACTTGTTTCCAAGAAAGAAATGAACTTGTTTAGAAGATGTTGGGAATTAGTATTTTTAGAATCTAATATGATGATATACACTATAAAATAAACATTAATTCAAAGGATGGAAAGCCAAAGAATATAACAATAACTTAATAATTACAGCTATCAACCTGAAGCATAAGAAATTAAACATAACATTTTAAGAAGTGAAGAGAACTGACTATATATGGAAGTTACACATAATACAAAAAAGCAAAGTTAAAAGCACAAGAAAAAAAATGACAATTTAGATGAAGAAAGCTACTAAAATATATCTGATTGCAAAATATATCCAATGAAAAATTATAAAAAATAAATAATTCAGGCCGGTTGTTGATGATGTTGCAGCGCCATCTAATGGTGGCAGTACACTCCTTCCCCAACTACCCACAATATAAAACAAAAGGGAAGACTTTGTAGATTATAGACAGGTATCATTAAAAATATTGTGAAGATAATTTTTATTCTCTCATCTATAACAATCTTTTTAATTTTATTGTATAATCTCATCTCAAACTGTTGCATTTTCATAAATGTTCTTCTGAATATGATGATTTCCTGGATATTTGTCATGATGTTTAAAAGCTTTAATCATAGCAAAAATGTTAATAGTATCAAACATTTAGCATTAATATTAAAATTCATTGCAAAATTGCAATCCTATTGTTTTTTTTTTTCTATAATTTCTTTTAATACTGGAAATGATCTAACTTGTTCTTGTTTTTGTTTTCTATAAAAGATTTATTATAATATTGTTATATCACACTTTGCCTTCAGATGCCCTTATAAATTTACCAACTATTTCCAACTGTATCATGACACTTACCTCATGAGTAGGTATGGTGACACTTGTGGATATACTCTAAAAGCTTATCTTGTATTTGATTTTGGTTCTATCAGTTTCCAGTCCTGAACATGGACTTGTCTCATTGTGATAACCATGTGGTGGACAAACCAGTGTACTGCTTTTCAGCTTTAACGTTTGTTTTGGATCTTATGTTCAAATGGATTGACTAGTTATGGTCAGATGCCCATTCATGATGAGAGCAATCTGATTTAGTGAGCATCAATGTCTATTGGCCCTTTGGATATAAGTTATCTATTTAAATGTATATGTTGGTCTGTGGTATTGAATGTTCAATCTGATCAAGGTAAGAAGGAAAGGTGGCAAAATATTAATAAATATTTTACATAAAGCTAATAGAATACTAATCATCTTCCTTTTTCTCTTTAAATAAGAATATCATTAGGGCATTATTTTAGCCACCCAAGACATTTACATCATTTAGGTAATTTGGTGTATATTTTTGACAAAAAGGTTTCTCATTATTTGCCTGCTCCTTCTTAAAAATATTTACAATAATTCTACTATTTCCTGGCACATTGTTATTTTCTTCATAGATTTAATTGCATTTTTCACTCTTTCATTTATAAAATTTGGAATTTCAAAAACATGTTCGTTATAGGAGCATTCTTTTTTTTTTGTAGAATTCTTGTATATACTTCATAATGTCATTCCTATTTTTATTATTAATTGGTCATGTAAAAGATATTTAATATGAATCGACTTTAATTTCAAATATTGCCCCAAACGTTTTCAATTGAATCAAATACTTAGGCCAAAGTGATGAAATATTATATCATGTTTTTGTTCATGACACTTTTTGCATTTTCATGGCAACAAAAGCCATATCCACAGCACTTATTTACTCTCTAAAACTATTTAGTCTCTGGTAACAATAGACTTAAAAGCTGAAAGAGACTTGTTTAATTAAATACAATCAAGTTGAGTGCAAGTTTGCATATTATGGGAAATCAAGGGCTAATCTCTCAACAAGACTCCCAGCATAGATATTTATATAATAAAGCAAAGAAAAGCATTGAATATTCTTCAATATTTATAGATCATGAGTAAAATTCTGGCCATAATTTTCATTTGACTAGCTGGAATTATATGCTTGGAAAGGAAAGATAGAAAATGAAAAATTAGAAGAGGCTTGGGCAATAGCTAAAGATCGATTTGCTATAAATAAAAAAGACACTACCACCTGCCTCTCAAAGGGATTTAAATATTAAAATATTTATCAAGTATACATAGAGATTCTGCACGCTAAAGAAATGAAAAGGCTGTGATTATGATATATATCGAAAGTATGCTAAGAATGAATAAAAACTAATTTTTAAAAAATAGATGAGCTTTTCTATATAAATTTCCAGATATGTGAATATTAATAAAATTCTGGAAAATAATATTGTGCTTGATAATAGTCCTATTACATGATAAAACAAAAATAGTCTTCTACAAATAAATTAAAATAATCGATAATACACATACAAGAAGGAAGGTGAAAAGCCATGTATGTATGTGCGTAAAAAAATGTAAAAAAATCATTAACTTGGATTAAAGTTTATATCTGCGCTAGAGAAGAACTCTAGTTTAATAAATGATTATAATAAAGATAGTTAGTTTTATCAAAAATGTACAAAGTCGAGGTTGTGAGTGGAGCAAATTTGTCGGTTGTAAGTAAAGATGTGACAATTCGCCATAGATAAATACTCTTCATGTAATGAAGATATATATGAGAGCTGGTGACCTGGGCCAACTGATGAGTGCTGGTTCAGCATGAAATGCATCTTGGGGGTCATTTGTCTTTTATTGTATCTTTGTTTATATGAAGAATAAAAAAGAAAGAGGAAGTATGGAGATTATTAAAAAAAATTCATATTTGTAAAATATCAAAATTTTGTAATTTGTGATGATACTTTTAGACATTATGGCAGCACAATCTCAAAAATGATCAAGAATAAAACATTTATGAAAATGTAAGTGATTCAATGAAAAGTCATCTTGTGCAAATATAAAAGATATTTCAGAATGTATTGTTATACAAAACATTTAAAATCTGTTTTGGGATCATATTTCCTTATCTAAATGACTGGTTTAATATGCATATATATATATTGAGATAGTTAATCTCGTGGCACAGAAAACAGTGGGTACTAAAAGCCAAACCACTTAGATATATATAGGATGTGGAATAAATAGATGGATTATTGGAGAGACCTTCTCCTGCGTGGATTTCGTTGATGATGATGATGATGACAATCTTGCTAAGATGTGCCTATGTGTATATATTTAAAGTTTAATGGAAAATAAAAATGAATATAGATAAATGTTACACATAAATATTTAAAATAAAATCTAGAATCATTTAAATATTGATTAATTAAATGTAACTGTATCTTTCTAAAAAATAAGTATTTTTATTGTGACAAAATTATAAATTTTAATATAACAAGGAAAGAATACTATTTTTCTATAAAATAAAGATGTTTGTTTTAAGCGGCGTGTTATTATAAGAATTGTTTTCAATATGTTTATATTTAGAACAGATTAAGCATTTGCGTGTCTTTATTCATGCGCATATATATAAGTCCTTGTGAAGTAACAAGCTATAAATTATCCAACTGAAATCGGTGTGTGTGTGTGACTATATAATTCTCTTTAGAATTATTTAAATGATATTAAACTGTACTAAGATATCAGAAGTCATCTCTGAAGTCCACAGATTTTATTCCTATGTTTGATTATGGTGACTGTTTTATTTATGGCTAGTGCTCTCATAGCAACAAATGATTCTGAACATCAATAAAGATTAGTATATAATTACAATATTTAATGGTCACAGAATATTTTTATATAATATATACTTAATTTAATTATTTAACGCTTATGTACGTGTTTCAAGAAAAATTGAAGCTTTTTTAAAAAAAAACTATGCTTTAGTACTAGCATTGGTTAGTAATAATGCCAGATTTTTATACTACATTATAAATATACAGTCACAAAGGATGCCCTTTAATTATATTTGCCATTATGATATGGTCTTTCATTATTGATTCAGTTAAAGTGATGTCCAATATGAAGCTGGCTAATCATCATCAGCTTCTATTATTTCATTACCATTATTGGTCTACACCATTTCTCTATGTTGTGCATGTGATTGGATTCACTATATTTTCTTTCCTTACAGTATATATTTATATATGCATGATATGTAGGTGTGAAAGTCATAAAAAAGACAGACATATCCATGCAAAAATACACATCATATCTAATGTATGTTAATGATTTATTGAAAATCAAGTTTTATTACTCTGAAAGAAACACTTTACAATATAGTGAAGAAATAAATACTTTATTCTCATTGCCGGCAATTTACCATTGCTTATATATGTATAAAAAATGCTCAGGGCTTTATTGCTCAGGTGTTCATAAGAAGTTCTAATACCAGACCTGGCAGTGTTAGAATCAACCCTGGGAACTCCCAATCCAAGACTCCCCTTCTACCAACTGTGCGAAATTGCACAGGGCAAAAAAAGACCACTTTATTGCTTGGCATTTCATAACGAGTTTGAGCACCAAAACTGCAAGCACCAGAATCAATTCTGGGGTCTTCCAGTCCCAAGCGGGGTGCTCTACCAACAACACCAGACTCTGCAGGGTAAAAAAGACCCATGGCTTATTGCTTAGGAGTTCATAATAAATTAGTGACCTGAGGATGCCAGAATTGATTCTGGAATCTTTCATTGTCATGTGGAATGCTCTATGAACTACACTAGACTCTGAAGGTAAAAAAAGACAGTTCATATGTTAGAGTTCCAGACCTGTGAACACCAGAATTGATCCTGGAACTTTCCAATCCCAAGTTGGAAGCTTTACTAAATACACCGAGCTGTGCATGATATTGCTTATCATTTATCTTTAATAACAATTATCAACATAAAGAACAAAATAAAAATAATCATGTGATTTATTACTTGAGGGGTTGTTAATACTAAAGCACCCACCTAGAGAGAATCTATACAATTGATCTAACCAGAGAAGGATTTTTACTCAGTATAGAATTCAGCAACATTTATCTTTTGACTTCACCACTCTATTGCTATTCATAATCATACATAACAATAATTGCAGTATTTTGAATCTAATGTCCTAGCTCCTCACTGAAGAGAGCCATAGCTCGAAACCGATCTGGGGATGGGCACAATCATAGATAAAAGCTTCAGGTACTTTCTCTTGTAGCATTTATCATAAGTAAATAAGCTTGTTTAGAAGTATTAGCAGTCTCTTTATATATTATATACACACAGGCATGTATGTACATGTTTATACGTGTGGAATATATATATGTTCGTGAATGTGAAACATTAAATTAATCAGTTTCTAATGCCTTTCTTTAGAAAGTCCTATTATAGCACATATACGGTTTTTCTCCAACCATATATGGTTAACTAATCTTCAAAATAGTTTCAAAACCAGGAATTTAATTGATATATATATATTTAATATTTTATAGGGTTCAGTAGAAGGAAAAAAACCCATAAATAATAAACAAACATCTGCATTTTGAAGTTACTAAAATTACCATATAATTTGTTAAACAGTCTTCCTTCATGTCTTTATTTTTAAATAAAATTAATGAGCTGTACGCGTAGTTATGCTTAGATTACTGAATTAATGATAATTATAACAAACTGTTTAAAATGTATTTATGTGAATAAGTATTATCAGGTCGTAATTGCATTTATAATTACATTCATGAGTTAATAGTAGAAAATAATAAAACACCACGTAGTGAAAAAAATTATCTTTTATTTCTGTCGTAAAGAAATAACAAATGTCTTTAAATTAACATTTGAAAACAAAATACATATTTTTATAACTGAATATGTTTCTTTCCCGGGGGAGGGGGGGGGGCGTTTGCATATCTTGTAATAAAAAATAGTTTCATGATAAAAATAACTTTAAACTTGCATATGGGATTCATTAAATTATAATACAACCAAAAAAAAAAAAAACAACACTTATAAAAACATCAGAACTGATTAAATTTTATGATGCAACTCTAAAAATGAGATATTAGCAAAAAAAAGAATAGTTAGAAAGCAACAATGGGAAAATAAAGCTATAATCAATCTGTATCACCTTTTGGAGCATTTTACTGACCAATTATCATACCTTCTAATTGGAATTTTTGATCGAGCTTAATTTAGACAAAAATAATAATGTTACCAATTAATTTACACACACATTCATATTATTATTATTATCATCATCATCAGCCATTATAAATCCACTTCAGGATGAATTACTCTCCAAGTTTAATCCAGTTTGTTTAATTGCAACAGTAGATTTGACATGCGATCTCTTTCTAAGTCTTTTACATTCTCATGGGAATCAATTTAAGACTTCACCCGTCATTCTATTATTATCTTTTTTAGCAATATGTCCATCCAGTTCCATTTTAGTGTTTTAATTCTTTCAATTATGTCAATAATACTTGTTGGTGTCCTCACCCATGGGTTTTATTTTTGAACCCTTGTTATTACTCCTAAAATACATCTTTTCATATTTCATTAGAGTGAGCTGAAGTCTCCGATTTCTATTCTGGCAAATGTCCAAGTTTCACATTCATAAATAAGAACTGTTAAGCATATTTATTACAAATTTTTCTTTTCAAACACATAAGCATATTTGTTTTTAATATTAATTTACCAAAGCACTTTATATAATTAATTTCATTAATTCTATGATTAATTTTATTCTTTATGTTTCTATCTAAGATATTTATAGTTGTTAATGTCTACTTCATCATCATCAATTCTTACTTTCTTTTGAGAAAATCCTGTGAACATTACTTTCTTTTTTCATTTATTTTTTATTTACTTTAATCTTTTTTCATCCACCCTCATCATCTCATTTTTTCCATTCAAAATGCTTCCCAATTCAGAAAATAATAGGGATTTGTTTACTACTCTTTATTAATATGTTTATTTGATTCTTCCCACATTTTATTATGTCTTTTCTCTTTTTTTAAGTAGTTCCATCTTTTCTTCTTATTGTGGAAATAACACTCCAATACCAAAAGATTATTTTACACTTTTGAGACTTTTAATCTCTTATATAGCTTTCTTTGTTAACTCATAATTATATTTTTAATAATATTGTTAACTTTTTTTGTACTATTTTACAAAACTAGATATTCAATTCCTCTTAATGGATCAAATTGAAATCCATGATAAGATAGATCAACAGGTAAAGGGATTTAGATATTTGGGTAGTTGGTTGAGTGAGGATAGAAGAAGTGAAGATGAAGTTAAAAGAAGAATGGCATTGGCAAAGAAGACATTTGTGAAGAGAAAGAAAATATTTTGTGAATCTTTAAAAAGAGAATTAAGGAAAGATTAATTAAATGATATGTATGGAGTGTATGGTTGTAAAATGTGGATAATGAATAATAAAATGAAAAACAGATTGGAAGCCTTCAAGATGTGGTCATGGAAAGGAATGGAAAAAATTAGTTGGATGAACATTGTTTTGAGACTATTTCCATCATCTAATATATGTATTGTCTTAAGAAAAATTTAACTTTATTTAAATATTCCAAATACATTCAACTGTTAGTAATAGCACATCAAACAGGTTAGTATATGCACAATGTTTCAAGAGGTATTAGTCTCCTCTCTTCTTCAGGTGTTTCTGACCAGTGACAGTCAATGGGATGAACCTTCCTTAGATTCTTGATTTTTATTTTAGGAACACCTAACCAACTGACCATCCTCCAAAGGCAACGTCTGAGAATTTCAACCTCTCTGGATTCCTTCTGATTTCTCCACTTTTTTCTAAGAGCAAGTTGTAGTGTTTCCATACATTTGCCCCGTTTTTTTCATTGTCATAGATTAATTTTTTATTTTTACCTCACAAACTAAACTGTTTTGAGAAGAGTAAATGAAAAAAGAAGATTGATTGAGGAAATTAGAAATAGAAAGAAAAACTGGATTGGTCACACAAAAAAAGTATAGTTTAATCAAAGATTTTTTGGAGAGAATGGTGAGTTAAAACAAGGATTGAAAAGATTGACAATTTTGGATGATATAAGAGTGGGAAGAGTTACATGGAATTGAAGAATTGGGCAATGAAGAGAATAAAGTGGGAAAATTGATAAATTGGTGATGTGACTATTCTCTGGACCTGTCCATGGGACTGAATACTATTAACAATGATGATTATATATATTATATTTCTTTGTTTCTTCATGCATTGTCTTCTCTAGGTAGAAAATTTATTCATAAACTGTTGCTTTTATATACCAGGAATCTTTGCTGCAGTTTTTAATAGTATATTAGCTAACTTCCTATTGATTTCATTCAAATCTGAACCATCTTCAAAATCGGTTAATATTTTAAAATGATTCACAAATTCTAATCTAAATTAATTCAGATTTTCTGAAGATTAGGACTATCAATGGTGGATCTTGTTTTTCTTAATAATTTTTGTCTCTCTAGTTTTGCATTTACATGTATCTTACATCTCACTGATTGATGGTTACTTCCTGTGTTTTCTCATTAATTGATTGTCACTTCCTGTGTTCAATTTATTAACAACTTTACAATCTGGAAATAAAAATATAATCCAATTCTACTGTCCTTGCATTTGGATGCTTCCATGTCCATTTCCATTTAACTTTTTTTTTCAAAGAATCCCATAAGTCCATCTTCTCATTTTTATCATCACAATTAAATTTATCCAAAGCACTAATCTTTTAGTCATATCCCAATTTTAGCATTAAAACCTGTTATACTGATTTAAAAATATTATTTGGTCTGATCAAAAGCATTTTGTATATCCATATAAAAATCCTTTAATTCTTTATCAGAATGAGAACACATTGAATAAATATGAATTATATGCATTTGGTATCTACTATTAAATTAAATAACTAATTTTGCCGCAGTGTCTGATACACTGTCAATTTCCACATTGTTGTTCATCTATATATTTTTTTTTGTTTATAATAAATCTCATTCCATTTGTGTCCTTTAATAAAGTATGTGACCACATAGCCCGAATTATCTGCATTTATTTTGCCACTCTATCTAATACACCATCAATCTCCACATTATTGTTCTTCCATTAATCCTATTCCATTTGTATCTTTGTAATAAAGTATGGGACCACTTTTTTAAATCAATTGTCTCTTCACTTTTCCTTCTAACTTCCTGAACAGTGTCCCATTTAATTCTAGATAGTTCCTCTAATTTGTGCTCCTCTAATTTGTGCAGTCTTTTTTCACTTGAAATTAATCTGAAGTTGTAAGTATCTAAATAAAATGTCATTCAACGGCAGCCTCAATATGCAATTTGAACATCTGCCTTTAGCCACCGTTAGCTGCTTTGGCTGGTGATTTTACAGCCATCTTGGAATAATGGCCTCAATTTAGTTTTGTCTATCATGATTTTAAATATCCTTTTTTTAAAAAAAAAATTCATTTGCACACATACTTAAAAAAAAACTCAACTGAAAAAAACCCATAGTATTTCTTAATCGCAAATTTTATGGTAAAAAAGTAAAAAAATTCACCACATTAGTTTGAAGCATGTTAATGAGAAGCCCATCCATTTTTCTTTTACTATAAGAGTGATCATATATAATAACAATTATAAGAATCTAGAGTGGACATTAAGAATTTACTTGATTGGTTCTTTTAAGGTCTCAAAGTGTCTTTATCATATAATAACGAAGTTTTTTCTTCAGTCATACATTGTAACTTATTATATCAAAAACCATGCAACTTACTAAACATTAACCAGAACATTAAAGTACCCTCTGGTGACCTTTATTTGAAATAATAAATTTGATGATATGAATAAGGTTTTGAATTATAAGCTATAGCAATGGTGACTATAGAAAATTCTTAAAACCGATCTTATGAGTTTGTTATAATTTACAATTCTGATTGTATGTGTAATATAGTAATTTAATGGAGGGTTCTTAATGCCCTGTTTAATATTCCAGATTGGACAGGGTTGTGAAAGGGGGTGGAGATGAGTTTACAATATAATATACAGAATGCACTTCATTATTCTGAAAAATCCTAATAGTGGAATTAGTCAATTTAGCTAAATGAACAATATTTAAAGTTAAATGGAATATAGCATAATTTAAAGGTAACTTATTAGTGGTTGCTTCCTTTAAAAAATTAATTTAATAAAAAATAAAATATTTAAAGTCATTTCCTAAGTTTCATTGATTGCAAAAAAATGTATGCTACAAGTAGGATTCTTTATTGTAATAAAAGTTGCACCAGTTTCGTTTATTGTAAAACTGATAGTAAAAACTTCATTAACTTCATCATCATCATCAACCATTATCAATCCACTGCAGGATGAAGGACTCTCCAAGTTCAAACCATCTTCCCCGATCTTTAGCTTCTCTTCTCCACATCACCCCTGCACACTTTCTTATTTCATCCATCCATCTTACAAATCTCTTGGAATCCAATTTAAGATTTCAATTGTCCATCTATTATCATCTCTTCTAGCAATATGTCCAGCCCAATTCCACTTCAGTCTTTTAATTTTTTCAATGCGGTCAGTAACACCTGTTTGTTCTCTTACCCATATATTGCGCTTTCGATCTCTTCTTGTTACTCCCAACATGCATCTCTCCATACTTCTTTGAGTGGTCTGAAGTCTCTGTATTGCTCTTCTATTAAGTGTCCAAATCTCAGATCCATAAGTAAGAACTGGTAAAACACATTTATTAAAAACCTTTCTTTTCAAACACATAGGCATATTTCCTTTTAGTATCAAGTTATTTCTAGCAAAAGCACTCCAACCAAGTTTAATTCTATGATTAATTTCATCCATTAGGTTTTCAGTCATAGCTATAATTTGACTGACATATTTGTAATTGTTAGCTTCTTCTAACTCATCATAATCAATCTTTATTTTCATATTTTGAGAAAATCCATTAAACATTATTTTAGTCTTTTTAACATTTATCTTTAGTCCTAACTTTCCTACTTTCATCTGATAACTCCTGCAACATTTCCTCCTTATTAGTGAAAAGCTTTGCTGCTTTCAAAAAATTAAGTCAAAAAAGTACATTTAAATCCACCACCTTTTACTTTTATTTAAAAATGTGCTTTACTGATTGCCAAAAAATTCATAATAAAAATTTATATGCTTTTTCAAAAACCTGATTTTTATATAAAAATGGCCATTTCTTGATAATTCCTTTTCTTTTGACATTTTGAAAATAAACATTTAACAGGTAATCATAAAACTTTTTTGGCTTTATATTTTGTACAGAACTACCTAAGTAATATTAAACTGACATACCTTTTTAACAATCCAGCTTTATCATAAAGAGAACATATTTTGGAAGATATATTTTGTTTTTGTTACATAGAATTATATTGTTGTAACATTACATAGACATTAACAGTGCCACCTCATTCTTTCTAATATTTTTTTAAATTCTTGATAAAATTTTAGCATACAATCGTCCATTTTTTAATTTTATCTATCATTTAGAATTGTATAATAAGTTAAACTTCTTCATAAAAAAGTGCTATGAATATTATATAATACTACATTATCTTACATCAATTGGTTGATACAACCAGGCATGAACATTGAAGTGACATTTATTTTTTTTCTACTTGGGGGGGGGGGATAATTTTAGCAATGGATTGCTAAATTTTTTGATTTCAGTTGTTATACAGAATCAGAAATAAATAAATATTTTTATAGTTTATGGGTAAATGAAACTAAGTTTTCGACATACATAGTTAGAAAACAAGTGATAACATGTATGGGCTAACCGAATACATAAAACGAATAAAAGAAATCTCATGGACTTCATAATTGTCCATGGAGCAAACAAAAGTTAAAATCATTAAAGAACAAATTTCTATAATTTAAAACAAAAGCAACTTTACACAAAAAATAATATACACATTTTGTTTAACATATTGCCTTTTAAAGTAATAATACAATTTAGTAACAAAATGCCATCGGGTGACATATAATGCTCTGCCAATCTTCCAAGTATAATACTGGAGACTGTAATATCCAATGCTGAACTTATTGAAGGCAAATAATTATCCACATTGCCATGTGTCACTGTTGCTTCTCTTAAGTTGTACCCGAGAGACGAATAAATGCAAATTAAAAATGAAAAAAGGCAGTGCTACTGTAACCATTCTAAAACAAATGTGAGTGGAAACAAATGTGAGTGGATCCATAATAATGTTAAATTAAAGCTACAATTTGATTTCCTAATGAGCTAAAGCAAATTTCAGAAATGCAATATCTTCATAATTTTTTGTGAATTATGATTGTTTTTGGCTTGTTTTTAAAAATAATCTACTTCATGACCTTTTCTTTTATTTACCAATAAAGTATATGAATTTTTTTTTTGTTTAGATTAGTATAATGGTGTCCTAACATTAGAAGCTGTTGCAATGTTTTTACTATTGTTTTGTTTGAACTTTTAATGTAGAATTGTAATTTTTATTGGGGAAGGGGGAGTATATTCTACTCTGCTGAGAATCAATATATATTCCATATATTTGCACTGCATATGGATGAAAATATTTTGACTTGATTATTTAATTATTCTACTTTTTTATTATTGCACATGCTAAGAGAATTATTAAGTAATAACTTGTAGGTTTATGATTTTATGCTTGTCCAAATTATGATAATATTAAATAGTGCTATCACACTTATAACGTAAAGCTGTATAATTAATATCAATTAGTCAATTAAAATGGCTGAGCGCTTTTGAGAAACTTACTTCATAGCAGAGGACTCCTTTGCCATTAATCGTAAAGAAGCATGTTTTGCTATATCAAAAAGATGGTCTAATTGACTCATTTGCATAGAGTTTGCATATTATACTGATAGAATGATTTCAACGAATGAGTCAGAACTGGCTATGATTATAAGAAGTACAGTTTCTCGAAAGTGCTCAGCCATTTTAATTGACTAATTGATATTAATTATACAGTTTTACATTATAAGTGTGATAGCACTATTTAATATTATCATAAGAGAATTATTGTATATGTGATATCTTGCTGTCTGATTTGAAACTATTCAAAAAATTTATGGTTTTAAATAGATACTATTTTAGCAGTGTGTTGTCAACTACATCCTTCCCCATGCATTCTGAAATATCATCAATTCTAGGCATGTGCTTTGAAATAAAATAATATGGGAAACTGAAGAAGTCCAAAAAGTATCACACTTGACTTTTATGAGTTGTTACAATCTCCTAATTTTTAAGATATAGACCATGAAGATAATTTGAAGTAGAAAAACATTTTTGTATCATGCATTAGTTCTAAACTTTATTTAATTAGTAAAAAAATTGGAATATTTGCTGGACTGGAAATAGATGTCAATATCATATACCTACTTTCGATGCTAAGTCAGCATTTAAGTTAACGAAAATACTTTTATATAGTTGGGCTGAGCTATTAATTCAATTTTTTCCTCCCACAAATACTAATTATTAAATTTTTAAGAATTGATTTAAAATAAACTATAACATTAATAATAGTAGACATGGCCAATGGAAAACAAAAATATATAAATTAAAGAAATTTAATGAGTTTTGTGGTTAACATTAATTGTTGGAGATTTTTTTTATTAATTCCACATTATTAAAATTTTGTATAATTTTAAATTACAATATGTTTTTCTCTCATAAATGAATTAAATTGTTTATAGATGCAAAGAAACTTAGCTATTTCTAAGCCTACAATAATAAAAACAAATGTTGCACATGGATCTCTAGTAATATAATAATATATTGATTTATTCACCAAATAAGATATCTTACAACTATCTACAGCTAAATTAATAAGAGTTAGCATTTCTTATATAAAATCTCTAAACATTTGTCTACAACACTGTTTGATTTGTGCTTTATCAAATTACAAAACAAGCGTTGGTGGCCTAGCAGCTAGCATAGCTACCTTCCAAGCAGCCGGCCCGGGTTTGCGTCTCAGTCAATGCTTTGACATATATATATAAAAAGATGAATTTGATGTCAAAATTTTTTTTTTAAATTTGTTATAAATAAATAACTATACCTAATTAAACTGTAATTTATGCAAAGGAAGTATTTTCACCCTTTATATTTAATAATCCATAGCTTTTATTATGAGTCATATTTTATGTGAAGGAAGTAAGTAGCTGGCATTTTTGGATTCTGCTATTACTATGGTAACTGTTAATTTCTCATATTTATATAAGAGTAAAAAATTTTGTTTAATTTACATAAAATCTTTAAAAAATTTGTTAAAGCAGCCAATTAAAAAAAATTACAAATATTATTTTTAATAATAAGTAACTTTTATTATGAAGTCTTTAATGCAAAAGATGTAACACTGTCAAGTCCACATATCAAAATGACAGCCCTTCAAAAGACTGGATACATCTGATAAGATATTAAAATTTAAAGTAAAACAAAATTTCATCAAAACTGAGTATCAATATATTTGATATTACTGGTATCCATTCATCCGGTGTTATAGCTGGTACTCATATTCTGACTGGATACACTTAGACTTCCCCCTCCCCTAATCAGGCCAACCAAATTAAATATTCAGAATTGGGTGGAAATATGTATCTAATTATTCTTAATATAAAGAATAAAACAAGGATTGAAAAACATCCAAACGCTCTTTCCCAACATTTGACAAGCCTGATGAATCTCTCTTTGAAGGATTATCGGGGAGCCTTTACTTTCAACGGGTTATTTACTGGCTGTTTTAGTTTTTAACAACTCATGAGAATTTTTTCATTTCCCCCTTATATTGACAAGTGTCTTATTTTATTAATAATTTAAAAATTTGAATGGTTTACTTCTCGGATGTTTACATGTAGTGTGAGCACTAGAACTGGCAAAGTAATATCATAGTTGATTAATCAATAAACATCACCTGATCACCATTTCTTATGCTTGCTTATAACTGTTATTAAACAGGCAAAACTCACTATACATATTGCCACCCACAGCAAGCTAGAGTAATCAATGGATGCTAGAAGGCTTGTGCATAAAATCCCCATCTAGTGCCTACTCATCCAATATCCCCAGACTAGTTTCTGGCTTGTGGCCTTCATCAATGAGGAGCCTTGGATCTGAGAGCACTGCACCTAAATCTGAGAATCTAATGCAACCCTCTAGCAGCCACCTTTTATATCTCCACTTAGCTTGGATTGAAAATATTAAGGTGTTTTCAATTTAAGACTTGTAGTTTTGTAGTTAAGTGGAGATAAGAGGTGACTGCTAGAGGGTTGCATTAGGTCCTAAGATCTAGGTGCATTGCTCTCAGATCCAAGGCTCCTCACTGACGAAGGCCACAAGCTGGAAACTAGTCTGGGGATATTGTATGAGGAGGCACTAGATGGGGATTTTATGCACAAGCCTTCTGGAATTCATTGATTACTCTAGCTTGCTGTGTGTGGCAATATGTATAGTGAGTTTTGCCTGTTTAATAGTTGATTAATGTTGAGTTTTAAAATCTACCACTTTATTACTGAATTAACCACACGGGGCTTTATTAATTGAATAATGTTTTTGAATTTGTTACTTGAAATATTTGCAAAAGCTGTTGCTATTTTTTAATTTTATATAATTATAAAAAGTTGCTCCTTAGTGTTACAGTGAGCTTACTCAAGTTTACGATTAGTGGTGATTTCAGTTGTGTATTGACATTGCTATAGAATAAATTGTGATAAAAGCTTATCAGGTAATAACAAACTACCATAGGCAGTAAATAAAATGTTGATTATAATATTCTGCTGCTTAGTTATTAGGGTTTTAGAAAGCTATATGTTTCGTAATAGCAGCAGCAACAACATTAGCACAATAGTAATAGCAAGTATTAATCTTGAAAGGAGAATATAAAAATAAGAATTATAATTTTATAATGATACAATATTCATTCTTAAGTAATCATGCATAATATTAATATTGTTTGCTATTTTATGTTTTAGGGAGAACCTGGTCCTCGTGGATATCCTGGACCTCCTGGTCCACCAAGTATCTCTCATGACTTTAGTGGACTTATGAGCGGAGACTTGAGCACTTCGGGTGGTTCTGAATTAGTAAGTAACATCAATGTAATATTAGAGCTTTTATGTTATAAGTCTGTGCTGAGTTGTAAAGGAATTACATTCCAATCAACCATTGTAGGATGTTTTGTATATAATTCAACCATAAAAATTAAATACTACATAGGCGAAACCAGCCTTTAGAGAATTTAGTATAAATTTCTTATTTATTACTATTTTAAATTTATATGATGTTTTTTATGTCATTTACCTCCAAATGGATTGACTTTTTATGGCCAGGCTCCCATCCATGATGAGAGCAGTTGGATTCGGTGAACATAATCAACTATTGACCCATTCTTGTTATTGGATATGTATACATATTGGACCATGGAAATGAATGTTCAATCCAAGTGAGATAAAATGGAATCTGAACTAGTCCAGTATTTGAATGCAAAATGAGATATAACTTAGTTCATGTCAACTATATGCAAATGAAGTATTTAACTTAGTTCATGTCAACTATATGCAAATGAAGTATTTAGCATATATAACATGCTGAAATATTGAAAATAACCCTAATCAATATTCAAATGCAATGCAGTGTGATTATTTTTATAATAGAAACTGAAAACTTTAATATATATATATATATATATTCTAACCTTCATCTCGTGCATCCTCACTTCAGAATAGTATATGATATAAAATAAAATGGGTTCTAGCTCAGTTAATAATTAATAACTAAAATATTCAGCATTAAAATTAAAATATTTCACTAGCTCAAATTTAAAATACGAATAAGGTTCAATTTATAAAAATGAATTAAATAAATATTTAATATTTTCATGAGACTTGAAGTGAAAATACAGGTGACAAGATAGATTACATTGAGCCAATATCCCACAGGATACTACCTCAATGGCATAAGAACACTATCCCCCCCTTATTACTATTTCAAATAACAAACTCATAGTATTCTTACGACTTTAATAACTTCTACTCACTAAGATTAAACTAGTAATTAAATCTTAATCTTCTACTTAATAATAATCTAGCTCAATAAAACAATCTCAGGTTCATAAAGTTTATTCTAAGTTAATTTAAAAATACGGTAGTAAAATATGAGAAGGGATTTTATGTCATAATCTACTACACTGAAACTAATAATAATAAATAACAGTAATAATATTCTTCATTGTTTAACTAATTTTGTATATCTTTTCTTTTTACTATAATTTTATTACCATAATAAAATAATGAAATAATATAATATGATCTTATATCTTCATGTAATGATATAATAAATATGTGGTAGCATTTTAATAATCTGACAAACAAACTATGTGTGGCAACTGATAGCATATAATTTAATATAATATTGTGATAACTGATTTATGACCAATAAAATAATGTAAAATTATGATTATTTAATTATAATGAATACCAATAAAATATTTAAAATTCTTAAAATAATTCTCTATTTATCTTTTGTGCAAAATTATATATTTGTTTCAATTATTATGCATATATCATGATTTCATGCAGCGATGTGGAGAAATAAATAACTCGGACACAAAATTTTTTGAAATAATAAAATTTAACAAAGTTTATTACTAACAACAAATAAATAAACAATTTATTTACACTATTTACAGTGGATATCCTTAACTTTTTTACTTTACAGTTTGATCTACCGGGTTATAAAAAAAATAATTTATATTTCAATTACATCTTTATTTAGATTTAGAACAAAATTTTAAAAAAATGTTACTATTTGGTTTCTCATTATGGTTAACTTATTACAAATATATTTATCTACTTTATTAGCAACAGCATTTATCCTTAATATTATTAAACTATCTTATTTTTTTAAAAAATTCATATTTAGAAAACATTCTATAGAAAACAAAATTTTATAATGAGTATGGACTTCTCAAAATATTAAAAAAAATTTAATCTTGCAAAGTCAAAGATGTTACACAAAATATTATCCAAAATTAAGTACTAGATTTTAGTATTTATCACACAATGTTTACTAATCATAATATATTCTTCCTTAAGCCTTACTTTAGTATAATATAAGTGTAATCATTAATATATTTCTGTTAATCAATAAACAAAAATATACTATGCATATTGTTTACATAATTTACTTTGTACTATTGTATTTTAAAATATGCAATACTTATTTTCTCTTTAAAAAAAATAATACTAAAGCATTTAAAATTATTATCACTTTAAAGAAAATATCTTTGTTTAGATACCTTATTTTAAAAAAAAATTATATTTCATTTTCGAAATAAAATTCAAAATATATTCTATGATTCTTTCTTTCCTTAGGATACTTTGGATCTTCAATTTTAAGTTATAACGTCCTATTCCTTCTAAGCAAATAAACCAATCTTATACAAAACGATAGCATAACATAAGTTCTAAATTATTTATCATTTCTCTTAAACATATCTTACTGAACAATGCAGTTACATGAAATAAAGATAGTGAAAACAGATGCATAGGATTAAGGAAGAAAGCTATAGTATTACTCTTAACATATCTCAAAATCATGGCACAGTGCGAAGAGGTATGACATTTACCTGCCTAATATCCTCTAGTACAGGGACGATGTTAAAGCTATTTCTTCAGCTTTATTAGAACATCAAATATTTAAAGAAATATAAACACTGTCCAAATAAAATGTGTATCAGTCATAGGGCTTTGTTAACTATGCTGATATTCACATAAAGACTAAATATTATTTCCATTCCTTATAACATCCTATTTCTTAAAACATCATCTTGGTTTCCTGTTCACTAAGTACTTCCAAGCCACTATCTCAACATTATTTCTCAAGATTTTCCACATCTTACATCGATAAATAACTATCTGCATTTACAAAACAATAAATAAAATTCATTAATAGTTAAACAATCTAGCTGTTCCACAAGAAAAGTCTGCTCACTTCATTATTCTATATGTCTAATCATATACAATCTACTTAGACAATATTTGAATATCCCATAACATGAAAATTTTAAAAAGAATCACATAATTATTTGTTATGTTGGACTATATCACTAATAAAAAAAAAAAATTGTTGTATGCATATTTTCAAATCAATCCTATCTCGTAATGTTTTTTTTTTTAAAATGTTGTATAAAAATGCGTTTACATTTATAATAAAAAAAAAACTTTTACACTTCATTCTTCCAATTTATGGATGATCTAAAGAAAACAAAAAAAAAATATACATTATAAATTATCAATAGTTATTATTATTACCAATAACCTTTATCTAGTCATCGTGTTCAGTAAGCTTTTCTTTATCCACTTGAGCATTGCAGATATAAAAAAAAAATTCACACCCATACACTTTATATTAAAATATTTTTAGCTAAATTATTAGATTGTTATATTATAAAATTTTAATATTAATAAATTAATGTTTTTATGTTTTTCCTAATCTTATATAAAAATTTAGATTTAAACTAGGTTAACAAAATAAAAAGAATCAAAACTATAATTACATATTTTCTTGACGATAGTTCCTGATAAGTCCAAAATGCTTATTATTTTCTCTAGAGTTTTCCAAAAATGTTCTCCTCCAAGTGCGTTAAAGTTTAAAACAAAATAATTATTAATCCATTTAATAAAATTTATAGAAAATAATCCTTGGTTTTAGTATTTAGGACAATAATTATTAAATCGTAATATTAATTAATCCCGTGAAGCTTCTTAATCTTCTCTACCAATATTCTCTGCGTATCCGATGCATCAATCCATCTAATTTAACTTTGAAAAATATTCGATAAACTTTTAAGTACTATTTGTATTTCCATGGATCCATCTCTTATTCAACTATATGTTCACTTTTTTATATAAGTTTCCTTCTTGATACATTTAAACTTTCATTTGGTATTTTTATATATCATTTTAAAATATAAAAAAATGTTACCTTCAGAAAGGATATAACATTTTACTCCTTTGAATATCATATTATATAAAATAATTCATGAAATATAATTGTCTTATTACTATTTAAAAATAAATCTTGGATCATCTTATAAATAATACGTTTCAATACATTTTTAGACTCCGTATAATGTCCTAGCTGTGGTTTTTTATATACCAAAGCAGTTCTTCGATGAAATATTAATAAAGCTGTATCAATAAATATTTCAAATATTTTTTCAGCATTACAACTTATATCCATTTTATTTTGTAGTATATCCATTTTTATTGCGAAGTTTAGGTTAAACTTTTAGATAAAATACGACTGGTAAGTACTTTAAAAATTAGAAAATCATTTCCATGAAGTTTCTAAATTATTATATTTTAACACCCTCTTTTATAAAAATTCTTTTAAAATTATCAATTAATTTTTTGCAGATAAAGTTATAAGAAAGTACTAAAAAAAAAATTGACTAAATTGAAAAATTGAAAAATAAATACTATCTCGTTGATAGTTATAATTTACCTTTCTCTAGTTTCAATACATTATTAATCTCCCCCTATACCCCCGTGCAATTCATATTTATAGTCTGTAAGAATACCTATTTCTATTGGTTAATTCTTACTTTAGCTTGAAAACAAATTTACATATTTTCCATTTATAGCAGAATTATATTTCAAAATCAGAAATTATGACGTAATGAACCAAAAATATTATTTAAAATATTACTTTTAAATAAATTATTATTTTATTAAAACTATTTAAACATTTAAAATGACTTTTTAAAATAATTTTAATAACCTATTCCATTTTTTTTTTAATATTCAATTTATCTTGTTTTTATTTAAATAAAATATTTAATTTTTATTATAACTGTATTCGTCTTTATGATACTATTTGAAACATTACATCATTTAAATATGCAATAACGACAGTTAACTTAATATTTATTATTATTTGCTTTTATGATAGGCAATAATTCTATCCAATTCTATAATATAACTTTTAAAATATTTTAAACTTTGTTATTAATTCAAACACGTGTGTGTGTGAACGTATGTAATATACAAGTCACATGATTAATAACTTTGACAGATGATTTTTAATCTATTTCTCTGCCTAGATTTATAAAATTGATACACTTATTATATTATATAAAATAATTATATAAAATTTGGAAGAATAATTTTAAAAATGTAGAATTATATACAATCCTCACCATCATAAAGTTTATTTTTAAAATGTACGATATTAAATTTTACTTATTAAATATGATTATAAATTTAACCATAGCATTTATTAACTATAAGTTTTAAACTATTAAAATCAAATTTATTAAATATACTTTTAATTTTTATAGCTGTGTTATTTAATATGACCAGCTTTTACAAACATATGAAACAATATTTAAAGCTTTACTTAACTACTTTTAAATGATTTTATATACTACGTACTTTCTTTAGCTTCAAATTATACTTTATAACATAATTGACAAAGTATAATTAATAAATCAAAAGAACATATTCTAAAATTTAAAATTTTTAGTAATTGACTGTTATGAACTATTACCGACCTATAGGAAAGGGCACAATATATATATATATAATAAAGCACATTCATATATCTGTTTATTATAGTTGTATTTAATGATATTTAATATATTTGTCCGTCTGTACTAAATTAAGGTACTTACCTATTAATCTAACAGTGATGAAAGTCACCAACACAAACAAATATGTCTATAAAGACCGAATTAAAGATGTTTATAATCTTCTAAAAATGCTTGAGGCTGGCTTATTTATATATAAATTTAAGTAGAGAGGGGGGTGAACCATCTTTTTCTTGTAAAATCTCTGCCATGTGTTTTGATTTGAGAATTCCTTGCACAGTCATTATTACATCTGATTGGCTGTTATATAAGCATTTTTAAGGCACTTCTGTCAAAGGTTTCAACCTTTCACATTATTATTACATAATCTGCTTGCATTTAATAAATTAATATATTTACATTTGTTACTATCAATTCATTGGATTTGAAAATTACTTCGTAGTAAATCAAAAGATTTTATGTTGTTTATTTATATAGAATATTTAGTGAATTAAATGTGAAAGTGTTTAAAGTTTCACATTCTTAGATCAAAATGGTTGAGGCTGGCTTATTTATACATAAATTTAAGTAGAGAGGAAGGTAAACCATCTTTTTCTCGTAAAATCTCTGCCTTGTGTTTTGACTTGAGAGTTCCCTGTGCCGTCATTATTACATCTGATTGGCTGTCATATAAGCATTTTTAAGGCACATTTGACAAAGGTTTCAGCATTTCACATTACACCTGGGTCTCTTTTTACGCGGATTTATTTAACGCGATTTTGAAGTTATGCGTTTCGCGTTTCTCTGGAAGTCGAATTCCGATAATGCTCTATTACTTTAAATAATAAAAGTAATAGCACATTATTGGGATTCGACTTTCATCTTAGTAATTTCAATATTTTCAGTGCTTTATAATAGTAAGATTTTATGCAATAATGAAATTAAAATCATGATTTCCCCATTTTATGTATACACACATTAAATTTTACAAGATTATAATGTAAATTTGTTCAAACATTGTGCATGTTAATTTTAAATCACATTCTGTTTTTGCTTTTTAAAAAAGAACGTTTAATCAATTATTAATCATTTAGTGTCCGCAAGTTTATTTTTAAAAGATGAGTAATAACAGTGGGCACAATTAAATTTGACAATTAAAAATTAAAATCTGATTTTTTACCAGTTTGCAAACGAACCTGTTTGTCAGCAAATAGTGATAATAATTAAAACGTGTATAAAAAAATGTAAATTACTGTACTGTAAATTATGCATAAAAATATATTATTTTGAATAAAATTAAATATTATAGTTAAAAAAAGTTTGTCTTGTATCAATTTTTTTCAAATTTGAAATTTTTTATTAGTCATATTTTATTTCCTTATTTTTTTGCGCACGAATTTTAAAGTAATTTTACGTTGGTGCTTTGCTTTTACGCGAATTTTGAAAAATCACAGACCGCACACACCCCCCCTTTTTCAATGTAAGTTACGTCTATTTTTGCGTGATTTCGTTTGCGCGTATTTTCTGAGGAACCTATCTATCGCGTAAAATGAGACCCAGGTGTATTAATCTTCTAAAAAGGAAATGAATTAATTTTGTAAGTGAATATTAGATAATATTCTGATGAGGAGAAAGTTATTAGTCAAAATGTTTGTTTTACTGCTAATTTTATGACCAAACAATGGCAGTGTTTCATTCAGGATTATCGAAAGAGAGTAGTCATTCATAACAGAATATTGTTCAAGATAAGGAAGTTCAGTCCATAGCAGTAGTTGTAAGAAATGTTTTGTAAATAGACAGAATTGCATGGTTAAGTATATGCATATTATTTTTGGGGAGATTGGTTACCACTTGTAATCAATTTAGATGGATAAAAGTTTACTTATTGTAAGATCATTTCTAAAATTATTATTGCTTGTATTTAAATAAATACCTAAATAATTTTTATCCATCATAAACATTAAAATTTGAATTTAAAAAATAAAACACAATAATAAAATAAAAATTAAATTTTGATTTATCTACATATATATATATATTTCATACTAATGGATTTTTTTGTTTTAGAAATACATATTTAAAAACATTGTGATTTGTATTTTTGAACAAATTCTTGATAACTTAATAAATTAGGCAAACATTTTGTATAAAAGTTATACATGAAAAAATATAAGCTGTTAGGAATATCATTGAATTCTTGTCTTGTTGTGTTGTAATCATCCTCAACCATTATCAATCCATTCAGATAAGGTCTCTCCAAGTGTAACCATCTTCTCTGATCTTTAGCTTCTCTGAATCTAATGTGATTTAAAAAATGTTTTTATTAGCTCTTATATCCAGTGGCAGAAATGTGTTAATGTGAGAAAATGTTATCAGAGCACAGACTTAGGTGTTCTTTATTAACAGAGCAGATAGTTTAAATAAATGCTTGATTTTGTTATAGCATGACATTTAAATTAAGGATAAGTCAAGAGTATCAAAAGCATTGTAGCCTCATTCTTATAGGACTAATATAGCTTTCTGTAGCTTTTAGGGATGTCATACCACTGATAGGTTTTATCAATTCATCTCTAATGGCTTACCTTGTTAAGTATTTCGATACTTTAGGGCAAAATATCTTGCTTTTTATGGCTTTTCTTTGCTCCAGGAGTTTAACAAAGAAGTTCGATAAGGAGCATCCTGTTCAGTACCTTATTATATTAATATTAAAATGTCCTATAGTAGTGGCATTTATTAAGGAGAAATCAAGGGATCAAAGGCATAAAATCCCCATTCAGTGCCTACTCATACAATATCTCCAGACCAGTTTCTGGCTTGTGGCCTTTGTCAGTGAGGAACCTTGGATCTGATTACTCTGGCTGGCACTGAGTGGCACTACTGTATGGAGAGTTTTGCCTGTGTTAATAACAGTTATGTGCGAGCATAAGAAATGGTGATCATATGATGTTTAGTATTTTAATACCAAAATTGATCCTGGAACCCTCCTATTTCAAGTAGGAAGCTCTACCCCTTATGCCAAACCCCACAGGACAATATTTAGATTCTTTATTTAATTTATAGAGATATTTATTTAATAAGTAGATAAATAAATAATTTTATGCAAATTAAGTAATATTTACATATATATGCAAATAAAATTCAAAGCAAAAGTTTAAATAATTTATTTTTTCTTACATCATAAAACTGTACGTTAACACTTTTTAAATGTTATTATAATTGTATTATTATAATTTACTAAATTATTATTGCAATTTTTTTGCAGCTTGTTGGTAAAATAGGACCTCCGGGTATTCCAGGACCACCAGGTCCAACTGGTTCTCCTGGTCTTCCAGGAACTTGTTTATGCAATAATACAATGCCGCCTGCTAATAATTTTTTCACTGATAGCGACCAAGCAGGATTTTCAGGTGGATGGCCATCTGGTGCAAGTGGAGATAAGACGATCGGACCTCCTAGCATACCTGTAAGTCAACAATTTGCCTTTTTTGAAATATCTATATATACAAAGTGCTTATTTTTGCTTTCATTAATTTATTGTTATATATGTTTTACTAGTATTTCATCTATACATAAATGCATTCGTGTGTAATAACGACGTGATACTTTTATTTTTGTTGATATTAAATGGAAGAATTGAAAATTATTTGGAAAAAAAGAAAGAAAGATAAACCATTGTTTGGAAATTTTGCTGTGGATTAAACTGAAACAATCACATTACAATTACAAAAAAGAATATGAAGATTGGGTGATCATTTAATAAGATAACTAGGATTAGTGCATAAGTAATAAAAGAAAAGATATTTGCAAAATACAAAAGAAAGTTGTTTTGTAAAATGATATGACAGCTAAATATACATGTAGGAGTTAGCAAACATAAAGAATAAAAACAATGCAGATAAACAAAAAATATGAAGTGCTGATATACCAAGCAATCAAATGTAAATATGATGTTATTTTCTTACCATTTCATGCATGTGTGTATATATATAAAGGTAATAGTGTTCAAGGCTAGATAGATTTATAAATGTAAATACATGAAAGCAAGCAACACTTAAACAATATCAATAACAATCTCAATCTGTTGTCAAGGCAACCTCCTTTTGACAATAAAGGTGGAAATCCACCTATCGCTATGTTTTAATATGTTTATATAAACACTAAAGATTGCAATTTGACTACAGAAATTGAAATTATTAATTCAAAGAAGTTTAAATAAACCTCATTAAACAGGTAAATATAATCTGTTCTGAAAGCAGGCCAGTAATGGTCCATAAGAACTGCTTTCATGCATTTACATTTATAAACCTATCTAACGTTTAGCATTATTAGCTTTCTTTTTAGCTTTATTATTTGGAGTGCAGTTTGAAAGTTATAATTGATTATTTGTTAGTCTTCTTTTAGAACAGGTTATATCACCTGTATAAGAAGACTTATTTAAACTTCTTTGTATTAATAATTTCATTCTTTGTAGTCAAGTTACCATCTTTAGTGTTTATTTAATCGTATTAGTCATAGATTGAAGATAGATTTCTATCTTTATTGTTAAAAGGAGGTTGCCTTGACAACAGATTGAGATTGTTGATTGTTATTGATTTTTCTGATCTTTATGTATTTTTATATACATAAAGGGTTAAACAAGGTTGCCATGACAACAGATTGAGATTGTTGATTGTTATTGAGATTGGTATTTTTTAAGTGTTGACTGCTTTCATGTATTTATATAAAATGTAGAACAAATCACTTTATAAAACCATATTGATAGAAATTTGATCATTTAAAGGATTTATGTATTTATATACATATGGTGAGTGCAGTTGCATGCCTTATGTAAAGATTAGTATTGTCTTTCACTATATCCATGATAGGAGTGTACTTTGGGAATCTATCATGTAGCTAAGGATTATTGAAACAAGTTTTTGACTTTTTTTAGTTAGCTACCTCATTAGACAATCTAACCAATTCTTGATCAGTAATTGGATATCTTTTGGCTAGAGAATAAAACAAGGAATGAAAAATATAAATAATCTCAACAACTTACAAGATTGATAAATAAATTGTTTTCCCACACTGTGAGGGAATTCCGAAGAAACCGTTGTCTAGTAGTCAGATTAATAAGTAACTAGATATTGTGCAGAATTTTATTACAATGTTCACTTTAAAAAAATCGAAAATAAATTCTTAGACTTGCAATTTTTGAAGGTAGCATCAAGATCTGATTACTTGTATTTATATATTGGACTATTTCCATCTTCAGATATTGTTGTTCTAACCACTGACAGTACTAACATGGGAATAAAACCTGGACCCTTAGATTCTTGAGTATTGAATTTTTAAGGTAACAATTATTACCTTAAAAATTAAGCCAGGATGTCTTAGTTGGTTAGAGAGTTACCTTAAAAATTCAATACTCAAGAATCTAAGGGTCCAGGTTCAATTCCCATGCTAGTACTTTCACTGGTCAGACCAGCAATGCCTGAAGAAGGGAGAATAATACCTCTTAAAATGTTGTGCATATTTTAACCTCTGTGCTATTACTAACAGTTGAATGTATTTGGAATATTTAAATAAAGTTAAATTTTTCTAAAGACATTCAATACTTATATTAGATAATGGAAATAGCCCAACACATAAATACAACTAAAACACCATCATCACAAACCTTCAGCAAAACATCAAGATCTGATTATGTTTGACAATAGAATTCTTACTTTAAACTTAATCTTCTTAATTTTTATATTTACAGAATTGTGATGATTTTGCTTACTTATAAAATGTTTTTTTTTAAAAAAAAATAGCATATAAATACTTAGATTTCAACCGCATACTCTTGAGGTTTTACGGCCTTAGTAAATATTACTTACATAATCAATGTGCATTAAAATAATTTATAATTACAACTTTAAATTATCGTAATAGATTTCTAACTATAAAATCATTCCATTGACTCGTAAATCGAAATATTTCGCAAGTACTAATGTATAATAGGAATTGTGGACTTAATCAGTGAAGTATTGAATAGCTTCACGCTCTCAGATCTAACCGCTTCAGATTCACCTATTTATATAGAAAGTAGGTTGAAGTAAAGAAGTTCCCCTCTTTTCTTCCAATGCGTAAGCTTATGGTTAAGACCTGTAGAGGTCCCTACCTTCGCATTTTTAACCACACATGCTTTAGGTTTATTGCCTTAGTAAATATTACTTACGTAATCAAAGTGCATTAAAATAAATTTATAAATAAGATTCACAAAACTTAATTGCTAATTTTATCAGGCAACAAAAAAAAAAATATCTTCAGCAACATTTAGATTGAATCATCATCAACTTGCTAAGGAAACCAATTTAAATATTGTGATAGTTTTTTTAGTAAAGTAAAAAAAAAAAAAGGGCAGGCTTGAAAATTATGGTGAAGCTCAGATTCCAATGTGCTCTTACCTCATTTAAAAAATAAAGATAAGGTATTTTATACTGTGATATAGCTATCTCATTTAAATTAAGTGAATATAGCACTACAGCCCTGCCAAATTTATTATATGGAAGTAGGAAGTGTCCCATAGGCAGTAGGAAAAGTTTTATTTAAGGATGTTTTATAATATTTTGATATTATAATGGCAATCCCCTAAAATCATTTGGTATTTCTTCATGTCTCTGGACATGATGGCGTTGAAGCTACTATTGTAAGATGACATCCACTCACCTAAAAAAAATTTACAATCGTGAGTAGAATATAATGGAGTGATACAATTGGGCAAAATGTTGCAGTTTTTTTGGGGAAAAAAAACTTTGCTTCAGAAGATGTTAAAAGTTTGCACTACAAAGTATCAAATATTCTGGCTAAAGGGCTAATGTATGATATAAATAGACATATTTCCAATATATTGTATCATATTTGTGGTACAATCGGCATTGGCATTTTAGAATTAGAATATTACATTTCCGAGAAAGATAATATCAATTTAATTGGTATTTTGAAAAAACTTCTAGAAAGATAATATCAATTCTGTTTGGTTTATTTCAGATACAGTATAAATTGTATTTTCTATATCCACATTTAAAAAAAGAGAATAGCACAAAATTTAGCTTCTGAATTTACTGAGATAAGACTGTAAATTTTTATCGTCAAGCAATTATAATTACTTAAATTGAAAATTACAGCATTCTTTTGCCATTAATTCAGGATGGCCATTGAAGAAGGGGAAAGATAACTTTGAAAACAAAAATAAAATAGAAATGTATCAATTGGTAAAAGTTAAAATGGTGATAAAAATATAAAAAAAGATGTAAACAGAATATGTGCAGTGGACTCAAATGAGGAGGGATATAAAAGAAGGGATATCACTAAACAGGGGTCTTTTTCTCATATTCTGTGTGGCATCAGATAGAAATTTGCAATAAATTGGTTTTTTCCTCTACAGAGCTACTACAAGCTGCCTCATTATATTCTCACCAGCGGATTTTGCCATTATCAAATGTGTGATTACAGAATAGTTTGTTTGCTGACACTTACTTCTTTCTTGGAGTTCCAATGATACTGTGATGCCATCCCATCACCTACATAAAGATTAGAACCATGAACTGCATACCCAGATACTACAAGAACATCACTCGATGGATCCCAATGAGAACAAAACCATGCATGGTAATCTGCTTGATAAATACATAATTATTTGAAATTTGCCGGTAAGACCTTTACTTTCTGTATGTGTGATCACATTAAGAAAATTATAAGTATTGTTGAAGAGCTATAAATGGCTTTCAAAAACAAGTTAGTTTGCTATTATGAACTCAAATATTCATCATTTATGTCTAATAACTTGTGTATTCTCTTTATTATTACTAATAAATGTGTTAAAATTATAAAATTAATAAATCATAGAAATATAATTTACTCTGAGCTTATTTAATTTAATTTTTAGAGTATTAGCTAAATTGTTAGAAGTTTACCAAATATAAATACCAATGCCTTATAAATTACAATCCACTTGAGGGCAGCAATTCAACATGCAATCTTGATTATTATAGATAGGGAGGGGAGAGTCAGTGGATTTGTATATAGAACCCTCGTGCCTATTAAATAAATTGAAAAACTGGTTCTTCTCTGATTATTATTAAACTTAATTATTACAAATTGGGTTGTTTGACCAGGAAAAATAGTTGTGTTAGCGAGAATACCTGACATTAAAATAAATGAATTCAGGTGCAGGCATAACTTGGTCAACGAATACATTAAAAATTAAAGCATATAAACTGTAAATTACTAATAAATGGTAGAATGGTACCCAACGTAGGGCTTGAAACACAAACCTGAGAGTAAGAATGGGAAGTATAAAGAATAGATTTTAAAAAAAAAGAAATCACATATATAGCTAGGGGGTAAAAAAGTAGACATAAACAGAAAATAAAGAAGCTATAATGAAAAGTGGCAACAGGG